>CAXKVY010001092.1:17500-356139 GCA_964058915.1 Tetropium fuscum
CCCTTTCATCGGCAATTTTTTGCCTCAAATCTTTTTTGCTTTTTAAACGGTTTTTAATGAATCTTCCTTTGACCTTTTTACCATATTTGGAGACCTCGTATCTGTTACGATTTCTACCCACGCCCTATTTTTCCTCAGGAGTTACAATACTCAAGAAGCAAACAATAAGTTTGCTTCTTACTTTCATCTACCATGATTTGCTGGATTAATGTAGATATTAAAGTTGTATCTATAATGTATAATGATATTACGATCTTCGACCATACAGAGAGAAGATATATTGATGCAAAAATAAATACCTACCTTCGATTATTCAAATTGAAATTATTTTGTTGTCAATTTTCACAAAATTTTTCAACAAAATAACCCAAAATCGTCAAAAGTCACTAGGAGTTCGACTTAAAAGGCAACGTTAGACGACTTAGTTAAGTCTTTATGAATTTTTAACGGTGCATTTGAAATAAAAATAATCACGACTTAATAATTTAAGTCGACTTAACTAAGCCCAACTTAACGTACAATCGGTGCACTCGGGCATTAATGAAACCTTTCGCCCAGCTCATCACTGGCATGACCAAGATTGGAAGAGAAGTAGTCAAGGTGTGAGTGGAGAAAATGAAATTTTATGCCCATGTTACAGCCCAACTTCTTGAATTTGTCTCGCATGTCAGCGACGATTGCTTGGTAGTTTGGGTCCTTATTGAATCCCAGAAAATTATTTACAACTTGTTTGAAAGATAGCCACCCTGCTTTTTCTCTTGTATTCATTTGTTGCTCAAAGTTAGCATCCATCATGAGTTTCCTGATGTTAGGTCCATTAAACACTTATTCTTTTAGTTTTGCCTCGGATAAACCAGGAAACTGCTCACAAAGATATGTAAAACACTCTCCTTCTTTTGGTAATGCCTTCACAAATTATTGTTTCATTAACCCCGATTTAATGTGAAGTGGTGGTTAATACATTTTTTAGATCTATAAGACTATCTCTTTTAACGTTTTGAACTCCGGTCAGCAAGGTTTTTTTGAGTGGTCACACCGTTTCAAGCTACTGGATTGTTTTTAAACGTATAAAATCAGAGTTTTCTTCTCATAAAATATAAAAGTGGTCAAAATCAGAAAAAATCTTGTATGAACCACGTTGGGAAACAATATTTTATATACTCGCATCCTCAGTACTGAGAAATCTGTTACACAAAAGGGTACTTTTCCCAACTGGTTACATAAATAGCTATTCTTCACATAGTTGGATCATACCTTCGTCCATACTTATGAATATTGAATATTGCAATATTCAAATAAAATAACAATAAGTAGGAATCTAAAAAATATATCGTTTATTAAAGTTACTTTATACAACTAAGTTCTTTAAATAATGTCTGTATTTCCATATTTTCAACCCTTTTTAGCTGAAATGGTCCACCAATTAGATTAAATGGCCTATAAAAAATAAATTCGTTAATAACGACTTGTGTGTTGTGTGTCGTCGTCTAGGCCATATGTAATTGTCTAGTTGTGACTTTAAGAATTTAATTTTACTGGTATTCGGTACTGGTATAAGATTATAATTTGTCCCTTTTATGTTGGAGGGGCCATTTTCAGTGATACATGACACTAAAACCTACACGGAAAAAAGTGTTTTTAAAATGGCAATATATGTATATAAAGCCAATGTAAGCATATTGATTCTTAGAATGAATGTTAAGTTACTTTAGATTGTGTAAACCTGTTGTTACAATGTTTACTAGAATTTTTCTGCTAATCATAATTCAATTTATTTTACAATTGATGGGATTAACATTTCTACGTCATGTAAACAACACATAGGGTATTTTAACAATTTTCTTCTAACTATATAAACAGATACTAGACGAAAAAATTATAAACCTGTATGTTTTCTATTTTTTTGCATTTAAATAGAGAAA
Source organism: Tetropium fuscum (assembly GCA_964058915.1). NCBI lineage: Eukaryota > Metazoa > Arthropoda > Insecta > Coleoptera > Cerambycidae > Tetropium > Tetropium fuscum. Next base: position 19,423 of record CAXKVY010001092.1, read on the forward strand.
AAGTAAGATAAACATTGTGGGCGCCTTCAAACGATAACATGAATAACTCGCTGTATACAGTAATCTTTAAATTAGTCGAAATTAGTAGACATTAATATTATTAACAACTACTTTCTGGTGGATTTTCTAAATTTTGCTTGTTGGCATCATCACATTTTAAAAAATGGTAAATAAAACATTATGTAAGTAATATAACTCTATTTTTCCATATTTTGTGGCAATATATAACTATCTTATAAATTCAAAATATACTTACATAATGTAGTTTTCAGTATCTTGTATAAACAAGTAAACAAAGAGCTTCAATTTCATGTTTAGAAGAGTTAATGGAATGGTTAGTAGAACATTTAAACAAATTACAAATAGTGTTGAATTTACTTTGAGAATATACCGAAGACATGTCATTGTCAATAAACATATATACATAACATATTTATTGGGATTTCATTATATTTTAAGTAAAAGGATGTTCCCGTATATGAAAAGTACAAAATTTTCAGATATGATCTTATTACAAATTTAAACTCTTAGAAACAACAAAACAGAACGAATGCATTCGTAAATCTAGTTATGAGCATTACACCAAAAAATATTCCACATCACAGAAATATTACGTAAATGTTATTTTTATTATAAAAAACATGGTCTGTCTATACAAATATTTGTATTGAATGTATTTGGACAATACCGTTATTGTCAAATGAGGAATATAGAAAAAGTTGCATATTCAGTGAAAACTTTACATTTTAAATAACAAATAGGTACCTACATATATATTTATTATAATAATATACATATATAGGTATTGCAAATGTGTATGTTAGCGCTAATATCTGAAATACGTTATTATACATAAGAAGTAAGTATTTTATGTATGTACATAATCATAAACTATTAAATTAAAAAAATTATAGAAGTCTCTGAGGCTCGAGTATTCTAAGTATTACTAATTTCTTCTTCCTCGGCGTTTTAACTTTCTGTCTTAACTTCTTTTTTCGTGGACGCTCGGAGCTTAAGCTGGCAGATGTTTGGGTTGCACATGCAGATGATGGAGTCAGCATAGTCGACTTCCCTAGAGAGGCGTGAATACCACTTGGGCATAAAATGAAAATATGTTATATTAATGTAAATAAATATCATATACCTAATTCTATAGGATTATTAAAAATTACATATAAGCAATATAAAATTAACAGAGGTATTAGGTAGGTACCGGCATGGCTGAAGAAGATCGAGAAGTAGGGACAACAGTAGCTTCAGTACTTTCTTCTAGAGAGGGAATCATGTGGTTGATTATTCGAGGTGCAACCCATAAGTGCAACCTCGAAATGCTTATCCTCCTTTACAACCTTTAAAACAAATCCTCCTTTATGAGCCATCACTACTGCACAAATCATATAAGAGAACACATAATAATTAACACGTTCACGGACAGCTACGTCTATAGATGTTTAGGCCACTGTGCGTGCTATCACACCTGAATTTTACGACGTCCATATCCGCCCTAACAAATACTTCACATTTTATACCAACAACGTTAGTTGACGTCGAATTAACATATAAATATGTTTATGTATCACACCAGGGGCACTAATTTGACTCTGTGTAGTTGTTAGACGTCGATGGTATGGTGGAGATCGGAAAACAAACGATAGTTAGCGATTTACCAGAAAACTCGTTCTTGCCGATATATATTTTATATAATATATTTTTATATTTATTTTATAACATTAAGGGCAAACCGACAAATCAATCCTGTAGTTGTTATCAATAAATGAAATATCGAAAAGGTGAACATATAATAATATGGTAAAAAAAACAAACATAGCGTGTATGTTTTTGCGAAATCAACAAACTTGAACAAAGACACCAAACAGCAACATTTTCTAGGGGAGATTCTATTGCTGGAAAATTATAAGAAATTACATGAGTTTCCTAAATGTGTACACTCGCAGTGTTTGCATGTGTTGCCCCATGTTTTAAGCTGTGGCTACAGTAATAATTTATATAATCAATAACTGAATAAATGTCTTCTCCTTTGTGTTCTTCATAAGTAGTAGGACGTCTATGGACGTCGAGTGTCACAAAATGTATAAAAAAATGTTTATATGACACTGACGTGTATAGCCGTTTGTTTTTTGGTCCTAAGCAGCTTATTTACGACTTTAGGAACCCCTAAATATCAATATATTTTTTAAATCTTCATTATTAGTGAAAATACATATGTGATGCAACAAGCACAACCACTAATCAGAGAGTGTCCGTGAACGTGTTAACTCAATAACTCACTATTGTAACAAAAACACTCAAAAAATATAATTCAAACACAAATGGAAGTTAAATGAAAATATCGCCGCATGTTCGTATCAGAAAAGTGAGGTTGACAACTATACTACTTGTTAAACGCATGCGCACTTTTGGTTTTGGTTTTGGAAGGAAGCCTTACCTTCGCTTCTGTATAAGGTATCTCTTCTGTGACAGAGCACAGAAAATTTGCTCGCTGAGTGACGCCTCGCGGCGCTCGGATGGGAGATGGTGGTTGGTGGTTGAAAAAACGCCCGGATTTCCTTAAACATGTCCGCGGGGAAATCTGGGCGGATGGTAACTCTATATATAGGTAGTATAAAGGAGTAGGTTTCTAAATTAAATCAATTGTTTGTACATGGTAATTACTAGAGTAGTGACTCTGTGATCTTAGAGGCACAACTCACTTACCAGGTGACAGGTGGAGACACTTGTCATATTTAGAAACATAATATTAGAAACATATTAACAGATTTTACATCTGTTTGGTTCATTAAAATCATATAAAAAAAGAGCAATAAAAAAGTTTCAGAATACCGTAGAGTTTAATAATTATTCTGAGAATTGTTTATCGTAATGGCTTGTTCGAATTTATTTTAAACAATTCTATATCTTTTATTATATGAAGGAAAATAATTATCTTATCCTTAAGAATATGGATAGAGAATGAATCGGTGCTCAAGTTATTGGTGAAACATAAAAAGCCGTTCTAGAATGTCATAGAATTTTTAATACCCCAGCAGAATAGTATCAGCTAATGTTACATTTATTATCTGTGTGAAAAATCTAAAATTAACGTCAATGTGTCAATTTGGCTAAAAAACAGTTGGAATTGTGCCGAGGGTGAGGATACATATTATATAAACATTTATGCAAATGAAAATTGTAGTTATCTACTAATACTGTCATTAATTTATGATACTATTTACATAAAACATATTGGCACTATTATAATATTGAAAAAAATATTTTTAAAATATATTTTTTTATAAAAAAATAGAAAAGTGCTACATAATTTCCTGTTTGTCTTTAGGAAAATTGATATTGAAAATTTTGATGGTGTATTATTACAACATAAATGATCCCTGGTTTACTTCCTAATGTGATTGGCACAGTGGGGGACATATTCGGGTTCTTCACACGTCAGTGTAGAGTCATCTAAGACCTTTCCTTCTCCACATGTGATGAGTCTTGGATATCCATTGACGCAGGTGATGAGACGGTGACAGTCGCCGGGTACAGCAAAGCGAGGGTAAGGCCAGAATTTAGCAGCTGCGCTTCCGGAGGGCACCTTTGTGGGGCATTTGAAACCAACGACAGCTGCAAACAGCAAAATTAGTACAGGCATTACCGATGATGTATTTTAGTTTGTGTTATCAAATTATCCATGACTACATTCGCAATCCATCGTATTAAAACGTAAGTCAATAACGGCCAATACATAAAACGGTCAATATATACTACTGGATAGGGCTGGAACCTTTGATGTAACTGTAACACTGGGAGTAGTTTCCACAAACACCAAAACACTTTCACTTCGCTCGACGCGCGTTTCGCCAACCAAGTTGGCATCATCCGGAGACGATTAAAACTGGACCGTCGTTTTAATCGTCTCCGGATGATGCCAACTTGGTTGGCGAAACGCGCGTCGAGCGAAGTGAAAGTGTTTTGGTGTTTGTGGAAACTACTCCGAGTGTTACAATATATACTAATACTACTAGTGATATCATTAATAAAGAGTAGGATTACAAAGGGCCAAAATCGGACCCATGAGATAGTCTGGATGTGGCAGAAAAATACTTTCACAGCCATTTCAATGCTATCAACTGATGGTACTGATGGTATCAACTGATGGTATAATAGATACTAACATAATAATAATGTAAAGTCCGAAAGTTTCGGAAATTTTTTAGTTGATTTGTATTCTACCTAATGGATTTTAATCAAAGTTGTTGCTGGAAATCGAATGTCATGATTAACTGTTGTTAATTATGACAGTTTAATTTTTTCGATCTGGTTCAGCAAAATGTCATATAATAATATAATGTAATATAATAATATATAACTCAAGTGGCGCGCGCCCTTTCGGCCAAGCCTGTTATAACATGGAAGTCCAACAGAAATACTCGCATCTGTAGCGAACATTTTGTGGGAGGAAAAAAATAGTATATTGTAAATGCATCTTATCTCCCAATTTTTATATTTTATATAACATGTTGTCTTATGTTAAATGTTCCTTATACGCCTGTTCCGTGTCTACTTTCAGATAGTTTTTTCTTTTTTCCTTATTAAACAGTTATTATAAATCATATCATTAATAATAACGATATTTTTAATGAGCAATAAGTGGCTATCAAAGAAGGTTGTTGGAAATTTAACTGTTAAGGCATTATAATGGTACCACGCAAAGAGATTAGCAAGAACGTAGCCAAGAAGTCATATGTCTTCAAGGGAGACGATTTGCGGAAGTTTGACACAGATGCATCGGACATTACGTATTTATTTTTGGTGGTGGTAGCTCTTTGCGGTATCTTTGGCTCTTGTAGAAGATTTTAATTGTACGATTTACGCTTACATGACATCAAGGAAGTAGGAAGCGTATTGCTTATTACTATCTGACCATCTAAGACAGTGAAGGCTCGACGTTTTACTGTGGCCGACAGTTATGGAATTAGTTATTTGCATTGGGTGAAGTAGTATTTATCATTGCGACCCCAAAATGTAAGTACAGAGTCTTCCTACGGTATGATAATGAAAAGTGCACCAATCAAGTTGTCGGTATGATCATCGGTATTATCATCATTAGAAGTTATCTTAAATTGGACGATTATGGGAAATACACGGGTTGGATCAAATCCAACTACAAGTAGGGTGTAAGTCGGCAGTTGTGGCGACTGGTTACGTTAAACAGAGTATTAATAGTAAGAAGAACGTGTCATTAATAGAAGTGCAACCTCATTGACTTCCGAAAATATTAGCAGTATTAATTTGAACAGCATTTCTTGTGATTTAAAAAAAGTATTAATATTTTAAAACAATACCCACTGCATTTTTGACATTTCTTTAAAAAATTGGTCGTTTAAAAAAATAAAGGTTGTTAAATATTTGAATAAAGCTTTTCCAAACGGCGGCGGCTAGTGACATTTTATTTTTTTGTTTGGGGGGGGGTGAACCCCCACAGCCAATAGCCCACAGACTACTGTATCGCGTACAACGCGCATTAATGTGTGCTTCGCCTGGGCAATATTTGACCGCTCTGCTGCATCATAATTACAGTAAAACTGCTACTTTAGTTTATTTTATTATTACTGATTGAAGATTCACCCTTCTCCATCGCATCCCCTTCTTTCATCCACTTATCATCGCCACCGAACAGTAAACAAACTTTTCATAAATACTTGCGTCAAACTTTCGCGTAAACCCTCCTCGTAGGTATTTTATAACCGGGTTGCACTTGACTTAAATGCAATATAGGCACAGAGCGTTCATGTAATGTTTAATATTTTTTAATGTTCATACGCCCTCATTTTTGTCTTCAACCTTTAACTTAACAATATTATAAAACATTATTATAAAATAAAAGAACCGGCGCGCGTACGTCAACCGGTTGAGTGGTGAGTGCCAAGAAGACTAGAACAAGGAGACCGAGCTCGCGTAAAATAGTTACCGAGATAACGGCACAAATGACGTCGAAATCCGCTAGGGGACTAGCGGCGCCCTACCCAGCTTCGGGAGCGTCCGTCAGCCTTCGTGCTTTCCCAGCCAGCTTTCTCAGGGGTTGGCCTATGTACTTTCCCAGCCAACGTGCTTCCTCAAGTTAAGATGTAATTGTGCGCGGTACCGCTTTGTTTTTCTTTCAACGTATTTTGTTCCAGTCTTCTTGGTGAATAACGACTGTGCGCTTGGCCGAGCTACGCCCGCAATCCCGTTCAAAAGCGCGTATAAAAAGCGTGCCGTTTCCATGGCAACCAACTATTTGCTACGAAAAGCTTGACTGCTGGCTGGGCGTTCTGCATCGGCACCCGGTCGGCAGGTTTACAATTTACGCAATTATGTACTGCATACCCGGTGCTGGCGGGCTTATAGTGCGGCCGCTGATCGCTAATGTAAATATTTTAAATAAGATAGTTATTAAATAGATGTTAATATAAGTAATTGTTATATTTAATTGAATTGAATTTGAGGAAAAAAGTATGGATATGAAACAATATAATTAATTACATGTCAAATTGTCAATTGCCTAGCGCAGCCCTCCCTCATCAGCCGCCGCTGTTTCAAACATTTGTTAGTTAGTATTTTTTGACGTTACAAGTTATAAGGTACTCCTGTCACATGAATAACTAAAAAGTTGACATTTAGACTTGTTGATATTACCTTGGTAACTTTAAAAGTCGCGTTTTTTAAAAGTTGGGTTTAAACACGCTAAGGCGTATTTTAAATAAGCAAAATAGGGTACCAAAAAAAAAAACAAATTATTTTTTTTATACAAAATATTTGCGGATATCCGATTTTCCATTTTTACTTGGCGATTTTCCCCCTCATTCCCCCCGATTCTCGCCTCGGCAGTGCCACCAAAGTGCTGGGGGGAAATACCGAGGTCTTCCGTAGGAATGTTGGTCAATATTGAGCGGAAAAGTGTACAAGGATGTTGTGAATTTTTCAGAAAAGCCCGAGAAATCTATCTTGCTGGTGCCAGAGGATTATGGGACGAGACGAAGATATTGGCTTACTATAAATAATTGGAATACTAAGTATATTTATTGTTAGTTGTTGTAGTATTTAGTTTGAAAACTAAAAGAGGTTTTCAAACGTAATCAGCATCTAATTAGTTTCAAAAACTTTGAGACCATACGTTAGTAATGATAACATTACATAAGTGTATCACTGTTATTTTACCATTTTCAATGGAGACAAAGGCGTTTGTGAAAATATTGCCAGATTCCTAACTGTGGAACGATTTTGATTTTGTATAGAGATATACTTAAATATCTAAAACCTTTGCCAAATTGTATAAAAAATATTGTTATTGGCTTCTAATTTTGTAATAATAATATTGTAATAATTGATAATTTATAATAGTAATAATATAAATAATAATAAGTAATAATAAAAAATTTTGTACCATGAATATTTATTATAAATAAAGTTGCTTCTTTGCTTGTACTATTAAATTACCAGGTTCACTTATTAACACTAGTGATAACATCATATGACATATTAGAAAATGAATCACACTTTGTAATGAAAATTATTGTCAAAAAGTTCACTTTTTATTAATAAATTGTAAAATTTTTATGTGTTTATATTTAATCGTATTCGAAACACAAAGGCAAATGTCACTTTCTTTTAATTTACGTGAATTCATTAATTAAATCTGTGGCTTATAGAGAAAGTGTGTATATAACAAAAAGTACTTAAACGGTTGTAAGAATTTGAATATATTTGTACCAAACAAACAGCACGTGTGAAGAAAGTAGGTATATGCAGAAAATTATAATTTTCATACTAGAAATACGCAAGTGTATAGTTTCCGTATATTATCAACTATAACTAACACACCTATATTTATATATTTTTGGCGTTATTTTATTAATTTTTAAATAAAACATTTATCCATGTCATGATTATTTGTTATGCATGTAAGTACTATTAGGCCAGTCAAATAGTACAGTAGAAATCCCAAACTAACGGCTAGTTCTGATTTTTTAATATGTTATTAGGACCAATGCCAATAGTGCAAATCCGACTTTGCAGCTTCTAAATACCTGTTCTAACTTCGTAGCACTCGAAAATTGCGATATTTTCGATATATTTTTTTTCGATTTTTTCACTATATCTTCTACTTTCACTTCACTAAACTATGCGTTTGTTCATAAAATATGTTATTACGTTTTTAAGTAGATTAAATTTGCTTCAATTGATGATCAGAACCATCTCTGTAGGTATAATATTTACCAAGATACAGCCCTCCAAAAATGGAGATTTTTTTTTCCAAAAAAGTGAAATTTTAAGATTTGTCAACTTTTGTCCCAAATTTTACGGGTTAAGTCATAGGGGAAGATATAGCAAATGTAATTAGCTTTCATTTAAGAACGACGTCCGTAGGACTGCAATTTTTTCCAAAAAAGTTTCCTACTTTCAAATACGTAATAAAATACTTTATGAACAAACGCATAGTTTAGAAGCTATAGAGAAAAAAAAACGAAAAAGGTGCGATAATTTCGCAGTTTTTCGAGTGCTAAGAAGTTAGCGAACGATTTTAATGTACTATATGACTGGCCTATGTCTTATGTGAAAATATTAGAATTTGATTTTATTAATAATAATAATAATAATTTAATAAATAATAATAAATTATCACCTTACAATATTTTTTAACAACTAAAAACCTAAAAGGCTTAAGTTTCATTTTCAAAAAAATCACACCTAATCTATTTTTATTACTGGCATACGTACCTTAATAATTAACTAGCAAATTTACTTCAGTCATTTACACAAAAATGGGTCATAAATAAGTAATACTATTTAATTTTTCAAGAATTGTTTACTCCAGCTAACCTCAAAATACAAATGAAATTTCGTTAACACTTACTAAAGTCTGACAGGCTTGGCAACAATGTCGCTGGTTAGTTGATGACGTGCAACGTTTTTTGTTTTGAATTTCATATATTTAACAATTCTTTTAAATTTTGAAGACATTTTATTGTTAGTTTTCGAGAAATTAATTCATAAATGTCACTATACCGATAAATATGCCGAAATTAGGTACATTTTTTACGTTATCATTGGATATTTAAAAAACTATGAAACATATTTTCCCAAAATTTCAGTAGACTATACAAAACAGTTCAAATAATAAATACGTCAAGAGATTGGCTAATTTGGATGTTTAGTTTTCTTGTAATCTGCAAATAAATTGAGCCGTCAATACCTATATAGTGCTTTCGTTTAATATGCAAACTAATGGAATGCGGTGCTCAGTGGCGCCCACAATTATCCTAATTTCTTTCTTTTATTTTAAATTGTTAATGGCTAAATTGAGCACTAAGCTGTACACGCAGCATGCAAAATTTTTTCAATATATTTTAAATACATTCAAAACTAAATAATTTTTTGGCTTAAAATTTTGCACATATATGAATATGACATAATAAGACATCTTTTGAAGTCACTTCACCTTGGTTACGCATGATGATACGCCACTGAGCCGTAAAGCTAGTAAGTCGCCGGATCGTAAATGCAGGTGTCTTCTAAGTGAGCGAGAAGGGAAATGAGATTTATATGATTTGAAGAGGGATAGCGACCGATATGGTAGCCGCTTATGAGATTAGATTGGAGATTATAGTTTCTATATACAAGAAATTGTGACGGTATACAATTTTACACTAAATATCCTTTTCTATTGCATAGTGATGTGATTTGCCGCGTCTGTAGTAATTGGTACGGGTTTTCTTTGTAAAATGCCGCACAATTTTTTGCTTTAGTTTGTATATTAAACGAAAATAGTATAGTATGGTGGAAAATTTGTTTAGCTGGCATTGGCGCCGAATGCTCATACTAAATTTGTATGAGGCAGGCATTTCTATCCGCCAACTGAAAGGCGTGATATTACGCCTGGGACTTTTAAATATTTTTTTTATGTAATTGTTTTCATTTTTATTAAGTACAGTGTAAATTCTTGTTAACGAATCTCAAGGACCGGACATTTTTTTCGTTATAAAGAGTTTTCGTTATATGGAGTGAATAAAGAAAAATAACCAAATTATTCCATCCCTGACGTTTTTTGCTATGCCAATATTTGTTTTGTATCTAAAGTTTCCTAGAGATAATGTAATCCCTGAGTAATGGGGCACGTGTTGGAGGCAATTACATAACAATAACAAAAGCAAGGCGGCTGTTTACGACAGCATCTGTCACTTAGAAATTTCAGAACCTCGAAGATTTAGTCGGAACCTTTTGTAAGCTGATTATAAAATCAATTACACTGTTAGATACGTCTGTAAATATTTGCTGTGGTCTAAATATTAACGTATTTATTCGTACTAGAGAATAAACTCATGATCTTAAGATTGACTCTAATGAGTGTAAACTCTTTATAACGTCGTTCGTTCTAATGAAAAACTCCCCATAACATAGAAATTTTTACAATTGATTGGTTTACATCAAAATTAAATTAATGCACTATTTATAACGCAAATAAATAGTGTATTAATTTATGGGATTTGATATAAACCAACCAAATTGTACAAATTTCTATGTTATGGGGAGTTTTTTGTAGAACGAACGACGTTATAAAGAGTTTACATTGTATTTTTTGTTTTGTTTTTGATTTTTTGATGTTTTTTATTTATTATTTATTTTTTAATGCTATTATGTTTATTATTTTGTTTTATATTTTTATTTACTATTATACTAGGTAAATTTCCTAAAAGCCTGCCGCGGTATAAATAAATACCAAATCGACAGTAGGCGCTGCTGATCAGCTTCAGGAGCGAAAGGGTTAAATACCAATTGTTATTTTAGAACATTTCCAATTGTTATTTCAGAACCTGTTACGAATTTAAAATACATTTTAGTTTTTTATTTGTTTCTTATTTGGATTTTGTTATTTTGTGATGGTATTTATAATATTGTATTTATATCAGTATTTATCAATAATTAAATTAAACTGCAATTTTTTTATCATATTTTTTTCGGTGAAAGGGGTAAAAATTGACCCTAGAATTAGAAAATGTTTGCCTGCGTTGCTTGGCCTTCTGGTGGTGCTTTTTTAAACCCCATCCCATAGCATTATCTAGTAATTATTTTTGTACAATTATCACCCCTAGCGCTCTAGCGGTAAAGCGAATGTTTTGTATACTGAAGGTTCCTAGTTCGGATCCCGTAAAAAATAGGTTTTGCTATTTTGTGAGTATATGTGTATCATTGCTAGTTGGACGTGAGGAATCCTTAGATGCGGGCGGGTACGGTGCCCCGAGGTACACCTTAGCTAACTTATTGAACAGCACGAATTTGTTGATGCCTTACCTTCTGGGTTGCATTTTTCCAAGAGTAGATCGGGCCAGTTGCATCCATGAATCCTTTCGTCATATACTAAGCCAGGCTCGCAATGGTTTGGGATAGGTTCCCCGTAAGCACATTTTATGTAGTGAGTTGAACATTCGCTGCCATCTGGGTATATACCAAACTGGTATTCACACCCTGGACTACTAATAGGAGTCACTAGGAGAGAATTTAGGAGAAGATTAACTTACGATCAGCGTTGTTAATATAAAATACTTACAATCTGATTTTCTATGACCGCAGTCGACTGCCCAGTGGTAATTGCAGTGGTTGTGTACAGCACCTTTTCCATCGAAAAGAAGTCCATTTTCACAGGTTTCTACAGTCAACGTTCCGTTTGTGCAGAGGAAGAATAGGTTACATGACTCTGGGTGGGCATAGGCTTGTACTCCATGTTGTTCTGGGCACGCTGGTGCATTTTTTACCAAGACACCAGCATGAACTAAAAACGGAATTATTGATTTTTTTATTTTTCTTGCCCAACAGTACTAAACATAATGTGTCTATCTCACAGTGGCGGAGCAAGGATGCCTACGTCACTTGCGCAGGAAAATTATTTGGGCTCAAGCCACATACAAATATCTGTTAAACGGAAAAATGTATCGCCTATACGAAAACAAACAAAATATGGGCATCATTTTTACCATAAATATGATAAGAAAAAATCAGAGAAATTCTCAAATCTATTTTTGAGTAAAACAAGCTTACAAATTTCTTTGAGCAGTCGGTCCCATTTTGCCGGCAGACGCTGTTGTGTTGAATCATATATTATGAAGTCGGAAAATAAAGACTTCAGAAGTCCTTTATTTTATGATCAAAAAATCTTAGAAACAAACAAGTTATTAAAAGGTGCTAGAAAGAATCATTAATATTTTAAAATCATTGGAAAACGATGTCTCAGTTTTGGAGCGAAGAGAAATGAAGGAGTTTATACATTGGACTATTCCAATTTAGACCATGGCAACTTTTTGGATTTAGTGATTTTTCTTGATTCTTCTTTAGTATTAAAAGAGCACTTGACAATGGTAACTGATAAAAGTAAGGAAGCACGGGATCGTTTCTTACGAAAATCAGGGCCTAGTTCAAGTAAACGCAAACGGGGTCGGGGAAATTTGCTGACACTTTTGTCAAATAACACGATATCTTAATATTTGAACAAGGTCGAATCATTAATTAAAAATAGCCTAGTAACTAATCATAAAAGCAAACATGTTTTCTGTGGAACTTGACACCACGCAAGATGTATCAGTTAAAGATCAATGTTCGATAATTATTCGGTATGTGTTAGATGATGATATTAAAGAATCCCTGCTTGCTGTAGAATGCAGCAATGATTCTTCAGGACAAGGCATTATGAATTTACTTCAAAAGGCTTAGATAACAATAGGTTAGATAACAATAATTTAGATGTTAAGAATTGCATAGGCAATGCAATGATGCAAATGATTGACCAAAAATGATTGCAAATGATGGTGCAGAAAATATGAATGGCCAATATAATGGCTTTACGGCTTGGTTAAGTGAAAATTCTCAAGTTCATGTCTGGTGTTACAGCCATGTATTAAATTTGGTATTAAGTGATTGCATCAAGCAAAAATGTCCGCAACTTCTGCATCCAACAATAATATGGAAGAATCAGCAAAAATCGCGTATCAATCGTTATTGCCGACAATATTCAAAGATAAATATGATAAGCATTTTAATATCAGAGAAAATAAAAAAATAATAAAAATTTGCTTTATGAAAATCTCATACAACATATTATATTAAAATGAATGCTAATGTAATTAATTTACGTAATGAAAACAAATGTCAACAATAATTGTTCATATCAAAGACGCGATTTTGAGTTGTTTTGACTTAACTACAATGCAGTTCTCGTTGTAAGAATTTATTTTAAGTGATAACATTACCACATCAATATACGTAGTCTCTCGAATCATTAGTCTTATTCAAAAGTGGTATTCTCATAGGAAAGTCGCTCGAATTATGAACATTTAACAAATCTAATGCATAGAGCTGCGGCGAGACATAGAATCACTGGTAATTTCAAAAGAAGAAGAGGACAAGGTGCTAACAGAAAAACTGCCGCGCGAGTTGGCAGGCATTAAAAATACGTTTTGTAACAGCTCAGCTGAGGAGGTAAACATGCATCACAGTTGAAAGAAGTCAATCTGATTACCAGACAGCCTGCAACTGATCCAATTATGACGGCCATCGTGCAACTTTTTGTGGGAAGGTAGGCAATGGTGCTTTATTATATCCACCAACGCGAGTCAATTCTACATTTCTATTAACAATTCGTGTTTTTCGGATAACCAGGTGAGAGGTATGCGCCAATTAGACGAGTTGGTAAATTTGATGGAGGCTCGTTCATGCTATGGGGTGGAATGGGGATGAAATCATCGTACCTCGTGCATTTTAGTATGAAATTTATTGTTGTGGACGATAACGCAAGATATTGGACTGCTAATGAGAAATATTGAATGTATGGAATGGCCATCACAAAGTCCGGATCTAAATCTCATTGAGCATGTCTGGGATCATTTAGGCAGATGAGTTAGAAGTGTTTCTGCCTATCCAAAAAATCTTGAACGGGTGTGAGAACTTGCTTGCATAAGACTGGCATCACATACTACAAGATAGTATCCGAAACTTCATTAGGAGTATGCCCGGAAGGATGTCAGTTAAATTTTCGTTGATTCATTTTATTCATTGTTTTGCGTTTTTCTTATTTAAGCTAGATCACGTCGATTTTTCAAGTTCCTTTTTTTACATGTAAAATATAAAACATCTATTATATTATAAAAGAACTATTTTTCGTAATATCGTCGTATTAAGTCGTAAATCTTAACGAGTATCTTCAAAAGCAATACGGCTTCGTTTGAGTCGGCTTTTCGACAACACAATAAACTAAACACTAAAACACTTGCTGACCCGATTTTATTATGATGTGACTTAACGGTATTAACTCGATTGTTCTTATTTGATTTTTTGTAAATACATTTTATAACACAAAATACGGTATTTTTAATAATAATAGTTTTTCTATTTCATATTATTTAACAAATTTCAAAAAACATTATTGTGAAAGTCAATTGTAAAACTGAATTTATCATTTAAATTCTGAGGTACCAGGAAAACATGTGACCTTGAACATTTGAAAAATTTTCCCAACAGCCGACCCTGATAAAGCGTCCCCTTACATATTTTCCCCCTCCCGCCCCGTAAGGCTAACTACGCCACTGGCTTGATCATGTGGTTTTCAAACATTCTTTAAGACAAAACTGTGTTCAAGTGTACTTAAATCACTAGTTTATGACTGGGTCACTATAACGCACTGATAAAACCTAAATAAATCTAGGAGGCATATAAATTGTTACCCGAGAACCCTGTTTCGGTTCAGTGGTATGTATCAGTCATTTAATGCTTTTATGAAAGGAAAACTTGGAACTCCGGTTGTCCGCGTATAGGCTGCATTTGATATATTGAGGTGCTAAATAGATCTACAGGAAGCAACTACTCTGAGGGAAAATACCCCTCGCTTCCTGCATAGAAATTATACCTCTAAATCCGATTTGGCTACTGTCATCCATCAATTCCTCCACGAAGCGTAGACTAGTTTCGAACTTATTGGTTTGCATCAGTCACCATAGATAAAAGAAAGAAAAAATGACATAAGCAACCCAATCAGTCAGTCTATGCTGATCAAGCAGTGTAATGTAGGTGAGAACCAATGAGATCGAAAATAGTTTACGCCTGATGAAGGAATTAATGAATGACCATAGCTACCAAATAAGATTTAGAGATATAATTTATTGCAGAAATGGATATTTTCCCCCTGAGTAGTTGTTTCCTGCAAATATATTCAGTATGTAGTTTAGCCCACCAGGGCTAGATGTCGCCGCTCTAGGTGCCTGCTCTGCAGGACGCTACTTATCATTAGGCATTTCTGATCGGTAGTAGCAAACGCAGCTAGAGGTGTATCATTAACAAAAATTGAGAATAGAATGGGTCGCAGATGAGTTCCTTCTAGCACTCATGACAAGACTTGCCAAAAGAAGAGGAATATCTAAATATTTCGGAAAGTGTACCGACAATTACGATGTACCTACGTACAAAAATTCTCAAATATTGTACATTCAATTAGGTTCGAAAAATATTGCTGCTGAAAGATAACAATATTGCGCTGAGGAAACCAGTAGTACGTACCTAAATAAATTAAGAGGTTTGGAACACGCACACGTACGAAGTGTTATAACACTTAAGTAGAGACATATCTATTAAACATCTATTACCACCTGTAATTTTCAAAATAATAAAATCGATGCAAAAGCTGTCCGGTTGCAGCCAACTCCTATAACAAATATATATTCTGTTTATATATTTATGGACTTTTACTGCAAAGAACTCGTTTTTATATATAAGTCCCCTTCACTTTAAAGTAGAACTTTTAATAATAATTACGCTGGTAATCAGTGCACAAAAACGAATATATGCTACTTGGGCACATAATATAGACTGTATAACTGGTTTTAGATTAAAATATTCTGATAAAACATTTTAAAATATTTGTCACGGTCTTTTAACTTCACGAATAAAATTGCATTATATAAACAACAAAATACGGGCTCGCATGAATTTGTTTAGGACAACACAAAAGATTTTTTCATCTAGATATAAAAAAATATTACAAAATAATATTTTCCACGTATTTTAAAATAATATAATTGACACACTAACTATATTTTTTTCGAATATTGTGTGTATTTAAATTTCAAACGTTTCACGCTTTCCATATATTAGCATAACTTAGACACAAGCGACTTTGAGAATATCAATTTTGTACGTGATATATCTTTTTTTTTAACGGATCCATGGGCATAGTTATAACAATATGGTACTTACCGAACGCGACAAAGGACAGGGCAATCACAATCGATCTCATGTTGAGAACCTATCCTTGGCAACTAAGAACTGCAGATATGAAAACTTTCTATACACCACGCTAAATGACCGCCGAATGTCTTAAGTCTCGATTCTTAGTCGAGTCTCGCTGTGAATGTGTGTGTATTTGTACACGGTGACACAAAAACTGATTAGAGTAACCTCAATTTGCGTGAAACAATCGCAGACGACTAAAATCCGAGGCATATCAGTTAAAATCAAAAAATATTTTTTCACTACCAACTTGAGATATTACCATCGTTTATTCAACTTCTCCAATGAGAAGTAATATTTCTCTCCCTAGGTAAATAAAGAAAATAAAAAACACCTAGGTCAATAATGATATAATATATTTTTATTACAAGCTTTTATTTAACTTGCTACGTAAGTATCTATATATGTAGGTTTGTTCGGGTCAAATCTTGCAACTGAAATTTAAAACAGTTATCCTCAACCAATTGAGCTGAAATTTTGCATGTGCATTTAGTTTGGATGACAATGCATGGTTAGATAAGTGGCGTCAGTACAAACTTTTATTTAACTTGCTATGTATGTATCTATGTATGTTTGTTCGTGTCAAATCTTGCAACTGAATTTTAAAGTAGTTATCCTCAATCGATTGAGTTGAAATTTTGCATGCATCTGTAGTTTGAATGACAATGCATGGCTAGCTAAGTGACGTCACCCTAAATCCAATATGGTATGGGAGTATGGACTCCCAAAGATGGCGGATTAGTTATTTTTTATGCACCTCCGTGATATGGGTATCAAATGAAAGGGTTTACTGAGAAGAATACGAAAATAAAATGACGTCACTCTAAATCCAATATGGCGAACTCGCAAAGATAGTGGACTATGTTTTTTCATGGGGTGCATAAACCCATTGATATGGACTTCAAATTGTAAAAGTGTTAAAGAGGAAAAAATGGGCAAAATAGCGGAAAGCAAGATGGCCGTTATACCAATTTTAAAGAGTTATAACTCGTCAAAGGTAAGGGATAGTTTGGTGGTGCTCCAACAAATGTTGTAGAGACCGACAAGGGCCAACTGCAGGTGATACAAATTTTTCAAGATGGCGGATCTAAGATGGCGATCAAAAACGTAGTTGCTCCAATCCGTCTGAAATTGTCCCGGGGTTTTGGAGTCCCCGATGACGAGTTTGGGGTTGAATTGTTAGGGTCAAATCTTACAACTGAGTTTTAAAAGTCACAGGTTGGGGGTGGTGGGATAATTAGGAGAGGGGAGAGGGGGAAAACGAAATTTTTAAAAATGCCCATAACTTCTCTGAATCATGACCAATCTTAAAAAATCAAACGGCTTTTACTTCGTATATATATATATATATATATATATATATATATATATATATATATATATATATATATATATATATATATATATATATATATATATGTATATATATATATTTGAAGAAGTACAGGAATACTACGTAGTAAAAGGTACAGGAAGTACTTATACTACGGAGAAGTGGTAGAAGGAGAAAATACAGACTGAAGTAGAGGAAGCAGAGTAAGAGGAAAGCAGTACAGGAAAATAGGAATTCAATGAGGAGGAAGTGATGCGCGCAATTAAGCACTTAGAGAACAAATAAATGGACGAATATGATAAAATACAGAACAGCTGTATTTCTTCTGAAATGAAAATTATGTATATGTATATAAATAAATAAAACGTTTCACGCTCACACTGTAACGGTGGCCAATGTTTAGTTCATATACCTTCACTTTTAGTATTTAAAGAGGGATCTATTAACCTCATATAACAATACATTTATATTAAATAAGAGCACAACTAATAGTAATAGTAGTAATAGTAAAATACACGATTTAGAACATTAAATACAATTAAATTTTTAATAGAACGTGACTAAAATTTTAAATATACACTAAACTAAATACTAAAACACTACTATACTAATATACTAATACTAAAAAATAGCGTTACGTTGTGATAAAACATGTACTTCACAAAAAAAACAAGAATTCTAATTCCGCGCGATCAGTATGAATGATC
Organism: Tetropium fuscum; assembly: GCA_964058915.1. Taxonomy (NCBI): domain Eukaryota; kingdom Metazoa; phylum Arthropoda; class Insecta; order Coleoptera; family Cerambycidae; genus Tetropium; species Tetropium fuscum. Next base: position 37,771 of record CAXKVY010001092.1, read on the forward strand.
TAAACAGCGATAAAATTGAAACGAGCTGTGACGTCACAGCCTACAAAATCAAGCGGTCGAGTGCTGGGATCTCCCGTAGCCGACCGAATCGGTCTCGTCGTTTGTAAATTGTAGGAAGTGGCGTCACGACTTTGAACCTGTTTGAGACGGTTCGCTCGCGCACGTGACTAATATGCCAAATTTATTATTGGGAATTAAGGCGTCATATTTTGCATATCTTATTATTCAGTATGGTAGAACATTTTTATGCAATAAAAAATGGAAATGTTCCCTATTATAAAGGTGAATATAGGCCGGTAAAGCCTACATATACGTAAAAAAATTACTTATGTAAAATTTTAGTAATAAAAATGGAAAGACATGTTTTTAAAATTCAGTAGAAAATTTATTACTTTGCACGATCAGGAAAAGTCAGGAAAATTATTAGGACTGGGACTGGATAAAATTTTATTGTTTATTTTTATACCTATCTATGAATTTATTTATTGAAATAAGACAACTTGTATGTGACATGTAACCATGCCACTCCTTATAATAAATTAAAGAAGACAACGGAAAGAAAGTACGTTCTAGAGACTTATTTATATGTATATATATATATATATATATATATATATATATATATATATATATATATATATATATATATATATATATATATATATATATATATATATATATATATATATATATATATATATATATATATATATATATATATATATATATATATATATATATATATATATATATATATATATATATATATTTGAAGAAGTACAGGAATTATAAAAAATAGATTATAAAAAAACGTTCATTTAATCTGTGACAGGTATTTGAATGTTGTAGGGAAGTAAATGATAAATACGTACATCTGATTTGTCGTATTTTTTATAAACAACGACCAATCGAAAAAAAATAGTTTTGGGCTATAGAATATTCCCATTACGTTTTACAGAAAAGCTGTATGAATGAGAGTTGTAGGTATTAAAAAGATATTTACTTTAATTTTCTATGCGTTAAAATCGATAAATAAATAATCGAGAAAATGGCGAAAACGCCTTTTTGCACTATTTTATAAATGTTAATAACTTGCAATAATGGCAGTAAATTACTATTAACACTTTGGCCCATTGTAAGTCTTTATAAGTGTTCAAAATTTTAGGCAGATCGCTTTGATAGTTGTTGAATCATTGTATTTGTTTATCCTCGAGAGTGTTAGTTTAAACAATCTTCATAAGCAAGATAATGGATCTAAAGATGTTTGACAAACTGGAACGGATTCTTAAACGGTTAAACTATAAGATAAGTTGAAAAAATAAACTGCTTGTTAATTTTTTTCGAAAGTGGCTCTAAAAGGTGTTTTTTCCCTTATAAACCAATAGAATAAATAACTTAGTTATTTATTTCCTATGATAAATGCTTGTAATTAACGCATTGAAAGTTTTTTGAAAAGTACGTATTTAAAAAAATACCAATTCGACAACTAATAGCAGCCAAGGTAGCAATTTTTTAAATCATCTGTTATTTTTATAGAAAATAAGAGTTTAAATTTTCAGATTTGTAATTATTACCTATATTTTATGATTCAATAATAAGTATCCAATTTATGCAATAAGTATGAAATCCTAGCCCTTGAAAGTAAAAGTACCTTTTCAAGAGCGCCGTGGTAAAGTCGTGGGCCAGCAGTCTGACCTCCGCTTTCGGGCTGCGAGTTTTTGAAATAAAAACTTCAAATTGGAGCGCTCATCAAAATTTTACAATATCTCGGTTAAAAATAAATATAGTCCCTGATGATGCTAATATAAATAACCGAAACGTACGTAGGAAAATACAAGAGTTTAATTTAATATCACTGATAATCCCAAGAAAATATTTGAAATATTAACTTACTACAACAAAATGAATTTTCTTCAAAATTTATATGAAAATCACGACCAATAATAAATGTTTGTTTATTTACATCAGGTATGGGCAACCTTTGCTTAGCGGAAGGCGCAATGTTTTTTTGATATCACTAGCCATCATATCTATACGTCGAACAACAGTACGTCGCGATAAGCTCACTTTCTCAAACTCTTTCTTCTTTTCTGAGCATAAAAGTTCTGTAACATCTACTAGGGTACTCTTTAACAAAATGTCCCTCAGAAAATGACTTCGATGTTTTTCGCTATTTTGGAACTAATTATAAAACTAACTTTAACCACACTGTCTAGATTTGATTTTTGTGAATGGAACATTTGTTGCTGTTTCCTTACATCGGTTATGAATTTTTAAATTTTATCTTTTCTTAACTGGCCGTGAGTAAATTATATTGAGCGAAATATTTGCTGGAATAATGCCGCTTCATATTGTATTCTTTTAAAACAGAAATTGTTTCAGTGCACAACAAACACATCGGTTTACCACTATGCGAGAGAAAAAAATATACATCAGTCCATTTGTCCTGGAATTGACGACAATCTGTTGAAATGACGACATGTTGATAGAATTTGCTTGAATATTTCCCGCCGCGTAATCTTGACCGTACGCGAATATGCGATGCGAACTTTATCAGTTGTTAAGAAGTAATGAGATGACAGCGCGCGCTGAGCGGTTTATATATTCTCTCAGTAAGCAACTAGAATACTCTCGATCGTACGAGGGTGCTTCAAGTGCACGAGCGGCTTCCCGAATGTTTATCTGTTTGTCTCTTTCTAACGACTATTTCTGACTCGATCTGTGGCGTTCCACTGCGTAGCTTTAATAATATTATTTATCCATTTGAATTGATATCGTTACCTGAATTTTATGATTCTCTCGCGGGCCGGATGAGGCCCGGGTGCCGCGGGGGTTGCCCATATATGATTTACATAATGATTCACACCATTCGGTCATCAGAATTTCAGGAATGCTTCCATTAGAGGAGTAGAATATCTATATATAAAACATATTATCTTCCCTTTAACTTTGTTAACCATAATATTAACAAATAAGCACTCCCAGATTCTCCCCCACTTTTAGATATTATTTCATACCAGAATACTAAATTAAAAATTTCACACTTTAATAAATCGTAATTATTTATGCTAATTATTACTACTTATATTACATAAAATAGTAATTTCCCTAAGCTTATATGGAAATTGATTGATTTATTGTGTTTTGACCATGTAAAACATGTTTTATATACCTACTCTATTTTGTATGCAGGATACTATTATAGTAGAATATTTAATAAGCATAGGTAGGTACATGTGTAAGAAATTTTATAATGATACCTCTTGCAGTATATAATAGTCTATGGTTACTTTGACTTGTTTAAACAAAGAACCATTTAATGTCATAAACTTAACATTGGTATAATAATAATTTGTCAAACCTTTCCAATTATTATTTAATAAGCAATATTGTTCTTACTAGATCCCACACACTTAAAATTACATTTAATATTATTAATTACATAAATATAATTACATAAAATTACATTTATACATAAATTACATACATATAAAATTATTATAATTGTCATTAATTAATTTTTATGAATTTCAACTATTATTTTTTAACGTCATATGAAAGAAAATGGATGTGAGGAATGTAAAAAAAATGGTTGCCAGCACTCAGTCAGCCGCAAACTCTTTTAATTAATTTAAATATCTCTAAATTCGGGTTGTGACCGGCGCATTCGCTATTTCTTCTGGTACATCTTGGGAGTTCCCCGGTATATCTTTGGAATACAACGTCTAATGCGAATAAAACTAAAATGTCACCCTCTTGAAAACACCCCTTCTGAAATAAAAAAAGAATTTTTAAAATTGATTTAAAATTACAGGGTTGTGAGGTAGCGAAAATACAAGAAAAAATATACAGTCGAATTGAGGACCTTCTTCTTTTTTTTGAAGTCCGTTGAAAATGGATTTCCATCTGATATCCATCTCGAGTCTCGAGCAGCAACTCTTGGTCTCAAATTATACATTCCCTAAGTCGCTGTCTTATGGTTTACCCACTAATTTGTAAACCATTTACAAATTAGTTACAAAACGTCGCATAGTTGATAGTGTTAATCAAATATCCGTCATTAATTGGGGGGTTCAGAAGTGAAGTGGATCAAGTCCTGAAAATAAGTTACGGAGAAAATAAAGGTTAAACGTTTTTCTTGTTTTTTATTTTTTTTAAAAAAAATTGACAAGAAAAGTATACCAAATACTTTATTAAACTTTATATTATACAGTTATAAACCTAAATATTCTACAATGTCACTGTGGTAATTTCTAAACTTTATTTTATTATTAAACATTATTAAACAGTATTTTAATACTTTTGGCCTTGGATCATTCTATAACTGAAAATATTTTAATTTTTAAACATAAACAGGTTCATCGGTACATTCTTCTTCGTCATTGGGGGAACTGTTGTCTTGGCTTTATCCCTTTTTGGCTTTATCTAGTGTTCCCTTGTACAGGTAAATATTTGTAAGGTAAGTAGATCTTTCATGTGCTGTTTTTTTAGATTCTGTTACATTATGTCTAGACGCATATAGTTGGCCCTATTGGATGTACAGCGATGAGATTTTTCTGCACGTGCAGTTCTATTCAAATCATCTTCTACAAATGCAGTGTCTTCATTGAGTGTTTCTTTAAACTTTAAGGATATTGGCAATGCCCTTTCAAAACGCAACCATCTTGTTCAACCATTGCAAGTTTTTTTTCTGTTTTGTATGGCGGATTCCAAATTTTTTGTTGATTTAAAATCTTCCCTTTCATTTCTATAACCATAAATCTTTTGGTTCTTTCTCTTTGCCTCTTGTGCTATTTTCATCCAGCCTTTCATCCACACCAATTATTGGGGTTGTTACTGGATTTTTACCCTGTCCCAGTCTGCGAATATGATTACTAGTCTCTCTATATCTGTGTTAGTCTTAAAACAGTTTTATGCCCCACATTAAATCGCTGTCCAATTCTTCGATAACTACAACCTAGTTCAACCAATATTAATGCTTGATTGCGTCCATTTTCCCCCATTAAGATTTCGTACCTGTCCATATTGACAATATTGACAAAAATATTGGAAATAAATACGGCCATTACCACAATAAACACACTCCTTCCAAATTATTGTTGACACTTAATCCACGTGTCTTCGTTTTTTCATAGCAAGCTACTTACTTCTGTTTTTCTAAAATGAATTGAATAAAAACATGTGCTACGTATAAAAGTGTGTATTTCTGGTACTAAGGAAGATAATAAACTGAATAAAAAAAGTGAATTTTAAGAAAGAATTAGGCTAGAGTACGATTTGAATCCTAACTTGCTGGTATAACTATAGAACTCCACAGGGTGTTACAAAATTTAATGAAAAAAACACGTTGCAATCGATCTGTCCACAAAATTTTTATTTCAACTGAAAATGATAGATCTATGGATATTATAAACCCCTATAAAGTAAAAAAAATAATAGTTATTTACTTTCTACGTTATTCGTAATAGCAATTACCCCAACGCAGCGAGGCTAGGAAAATGCTCCCGCGAGCAAGCGTGTGATGTCATCCCTAGGCGAATGACATCACATGCCAGCTGTATGCGTCAGACTGGATGTTATAGGAAGGTTAGTGACGATTATGAGCTAGGACGGGCCGATTATTTATGCCGACAGTTATTGTTATTGCCGATAGTTATTATGCCGACTAGCTTTCACACCACTGGATTGGGGTTGGTCGAAGTCGGTATTTGCCGGGAGAAAATCGGATACCATAATCACGTCTACGTTCGACAAATTATGTGAATCTCCTTTCTGGAAACTCTCCTCCATATTTGACAACAAGCAATAAACAAACTATATTTGACGTTCTAAATAATAAAGGCAATACTAGGTAATACTGTGAATAATATGTAGACTTCGTTCCAACAAAATGTCTTTAAAAAACAATAAAACATCACATTTTTGAATAAAGATGCTATCATACAAAAAAATCATGGAAATCGGATAAGATGTCTAGATAAAAATTAACTTATTTTTTCGTGGAGCATTAATTTCTTGGAGAAGTGTATATTGTCTGGTCGAACTATACCGGAAATTACCAATGTCCAATTGAGATAGCCGGTATCGGGAGTTATCTGAGGTAAAGGTCCCATATTCGTTCATGGACTGTACTTGCGAACTTTCAAATAACGGTTATGAACATATTTGCCATAGAAATAAGTGCGCCGGCTGGTATCTGTATTACCAGCGATTTGTCAATTACTTTGCACGTTGTGCAACAATATATTCTAATAATCGAGACAGGTGAAAGTTGTAAAACAATATTTTTTGGCTCATTGTACACATAACCGATTGCGAGTAATTAAACTGTTTCTAATACGTTTGTTGCAGACTGATATCGGCGGTAGACCTTCATTCGTGTGCAAGGTGATCTTGTTAGGGTTAGGTTTATTGCCTATTGAAACTTAATGATCTGATACTGAAAATTTTAAAGATTTTATAATTTGTACACATATCTACTTCCGTGTCCATTAAATAATATGGTAGTGGCTATTAGAAAATTATGATTCTGGAACAATTGGTGATACACGTATTTTTGTTTTCATTTTCATAAAATAAATTATTTCTTAACAATTGTGACGTCTAATATAACGGAATTAAACATTCTGTTTATAAATATATTTTCAAAACTGCTAAATGTTATTTATACTGTGTATACAGTATAATTTATACAGGCAATATTTTTTTGTAGAGGACTCAAGAGAAAAAAGTAATATGGACCATGGGCGAAAACAAAAGCAATTAATAATAATTAATAGTAATAGTATTTATTAAAAAGAAAGAGAATGCACAGATATGTAAGTATACCTAATACCTAGCGTTGGTGTTACATTTATATAATAAAACAAAAATTAATTAACTTCTACAAACAGATAAGTTCTTATATAAGACTCTAACTACACTGATAATACACTTGGGATTACATTTCGTATATAGTCCAATCAATTTACACAAGCTCTTGTAAAAATTGTTAACAGGATTAAACAATATGGTCATGTAAAAAAAGACAATCTACGGAAGATGGCCTTTTATTTCTCGAAAGTGACGACGACGAACAAACTAAAAAAATACGATTTTTCGCTAATAAAATAAAAATTGAGCTAGGAATTAAATCTTTCGATTGATAATGAGTTATAATAAGTTATAGGTTAGTGCACAAATCATAGAAGAACAAGAGTCCGTGACGATCAGACCTTAGTTATGTTATAAAACCTGAAAGTTTCTCTGTGTATGTCCTTAAAACAGGTAAAAACGATCCCCAACTATGAAGTTTGGATCACGGTGGCTTTGAAAGGTAACCAAATGTAACACTTAGTACAGTTGCAACCCCCTGTCAGATACCCTTAAATTATAGTGAATTATAATTATACTTACGTTATAGTATAAAAGCTGAATTTTATATATGCTACTTGAGGAACTATAAAAAGTTTTCTCAGTAATCAGACAGTTTCGATGGTTCCTACACCTTATCAGACACATTAAAAGTAGGTGCAAGCGCGAGGTATATACATGCAAGCGGATACGAGTGAAATAGTGCGTTCGGTCTACTGCGATCTTTCACTGCGCATCATCTGTCGTTTATTCTGTATTGTGTAGTGAACTATTATAGATACCGTGCGCATGTACATGTGGCGCTGCTAGTGTCCAAGTTTGTCTTCACTGACGTGTACACATTCCCATATTTATAGCTGGAAACTATTTGCGCGGCGACGTTTAATATTGTTGCATCGTGTCTTTTACTATAATAATCTGTTTAATAATAACATGTCCACTAATATAAATTTCTTCTGTCCTAATCAATGGCGGCTCAACCTATAATAATATAATAATAATAATAATATGTCTTTATTTCTTGATAAAAGAACAATAAAAAAAATATATAAGAGAGATGGCGATACCTTGTTGCTCTTAACCATCTCAAATAAACTAAATAACAATTACCGTACTATACGAAATATACAAAAACAAAAAAGTCAACATAGGTGAATACAAAAATAAATAACAATAATAATAATAATATTCTGATTGAGCGGACTCATGTCGAACGTGAGTGGCCCGCGGCCAAGCCAGCGCAGGCTCTTAATGGCGACGACGCATTCGATCTTGCTCTATGGGGCGGAGATCTGGGCCGACGCTATGAGAGTAAAGAAATACAGAAAACGCATGAGCGCCGTGCAGCGAAGGGGAGCACTATGGATCGCGTGCTCTTATCTCACAGTCTCCGAAGCCGCAATTCTGGTGATAGCGGGCGTATGGACCTGCTCGCTATTGAGCGCAAGCGAATCTATTACGCTAGTGTGGAAATGGGCAGAGAACGGGCAGTAGAAGATGAGAGAATCCGAACCCTGTCGAAATGGCAGGAAAGATGGATGAACGACCCAAGAGGTAGGTGGACACACCTGCTTATCAGAAGACTCGGACCCTGGATGGATAGGAAATGCGGGGAGGTGGATTTCTACTTGACCCAGTTCCTGAGTGGGCATGGATACTTCCGACATTATTTGTGGAAAATGGGCAGGTTAGTACGCCGGAATGTAAATACTGCGGACATGAAAGGGACGACGCAGAGCATACGTTTTTCGTATGCAGTCGATGGATTGACGAAAGGAGACGTGTGGAACCAGAAATCGGTCAAATCACTCCAGAGAACATCGTGGAGCTGATGCTTGATAACGAGAACGGATGGAACATAGTGCCTACCTACGTGCAGGGGTTGCTACGAACAAAGAGATATGATGGCTGCTTGACAGACTGAAGAAAAAGCGAAAGGACAGAGAGGCTACGAGCTAAAACGGTAGAGCTCGCAAGAGCAAGAAACAAGACCCAGGCTGAAGTAATGCGAAAGCGGTTCCGGTCTGGTGTTCTGCGAAGGAAAGGGAGGTGGTTTTTTAGTGAGGTCGCTGGCTCCCCGTCGGACTCACTTACTCGTAAGTGAGGCCGATGCGGATCCAGCAGTCCCACACTATTGAGCAGTGCTTAATGTCTTTTTTGAAGATTTTTCCATCGACCCTCGACAAAAAAAAATCTTACAATTAAATAGACTGTCTATCAGCTAACATTATGTTTTTTAACAGTTTTTTGACAGAATATACAGACGAAAAGGATTTGACATCACTAGGTACTAAATTGAAAATCTTACTACCATTATAACTAAAAGACCGCTGGAACTGAGTAGTTCTATGCTTAGGGATACAAAGTTGATCGCGATAACGTGTTGAGCGTCTATGTATATCAGAATATTTTACTAGCTTGGAGACTAAATATTTAGGTTTATTGTTTTTAAAAATCTTAAATAACATACAAGATAAATGCAATTTAAATCTTTCGCTCAGGTTTAACCACTTGGAAGACTAAAAACTCGGTGAGATATGATCAAATTTTTGCAAATTATAACTGTATCTCAAACATGCATTTTGAATTTTCTGCAGGCTTTCTTTGTCTTTACAGTGCAAGGCATGCCAATAGACAATATCACAGTATGATAAAGTGGATAATATTAAGGAGTCACACAGTTTTAGCTTAACCTCGGTACTAAGGTAGTCTCTGTGTATGTATAACACCTTAAGTTTGGTAAATCATTTTTGTATAAGATGACTCACGTGTTTAGAAAATCGAAGAGAGGTATCCAGTCATAAACCCAAATTCTTACAGCTTTCACTGGAAACGATACGATGGCCATTTAACATAATATTGAAGACCGGGTCGTTAATAGATCTTTCTTGCTTCCGAAAACTAACAATTCAGTTTTAGATTGATATAACACAAGCTTGTGAGCTAAAGATACTTCAGGAATAGTCTCTAAGTCTAAACTAAAGGGAAAATATACCTGAGTATCATCAGCGTATTGATGCGACTGACAATATTTAAGGTACTTATAAAAATCTGCCGTGTGAATACAAAATAGTAGAGGTCCTAAAATACTACCTACTACCTGAGGAACCCCTTGAGTTATATCAGAAAAGTCAGATATATCATCGTTCAAAATCACTCTCTGGCGCCTACCAGTAAGATGATTTCGGAAAAAAATAACTATTTCCAAGAAGCCGAAATATTTTAATTTTAAACAGAGGATTGTATGATCTAAGGTATCAAAGGTCTTCTTCTACAAATACTGTGTTGTGATCTAAAACCAGACTGAGTAACAGGTAAAATATTAGAATCATTAAGGTAGGCGTTTACTTGTTGAGAAACAATTTTTTCTAGGATTTTCTACAAGGTAGGTAGAATGCTAAGTAGGTAGAATGCTAGGTCTGAAGTAAGTTATATGGGTGGGATGGTTTTCAGATTTGCCCAACCCCCGAAAATGACAACGAATAAAGTTATAGAAATAACAAGGCAATATTTTTGGTTATTTAATTGAATTGCCAGCTTCAATGGATGAAATAATAATACCAGATATTGGTGATGAATGCTCAGGTAAAATAATGCACATTTTATATGCGTAATAAACCTTTTTTTCCTGAAAGGTAACTTTTATATTTATTTGCAGATGCGGACTTTAGGGTAACTGACTCCTCTGATGAAGATGATGATAGTGACATCAGCAGTATGATGAATATGTCGACGATGGGTCTGATTTTGATGAAATCAAAGAAAACTTTGAGGAAGACGGTAGTGAATATGAATTGTATTTGTATTGAAATTAATAAACAATGTCCATAATATATGTTTATTACCTATTGCAATAGATTATATTAATCAATTAGACTTGTTTTAAAAAAATGTTGTGTCGCTTTTTTTGAAGTATTTTTTTCTTTACTTTGAAACTTACTTTTCTTTTTTTTCTTTTCACTTTTATTACGTTATAAACCTCAGTTATTACTGTTTTTGTCATATTTCAGGTAAGTGTACTAATATATAGATTGTTATTGCGATAACTTCCGTTTTCTAAGCTATTGATATTTTAAACTTTGGTTGATATAACCGTTTGTAGGGTTGACATATTGACACGATTGTATGAATATGATTGTTATATGAAAAAAAGACACTGCGATTTAATTATTTTATTAACATATAAGATAATAGTGTTGGAGCCGCGCGAAGGGACAGTCCCGGGAAAATATAGCAAGCCATAAATCGACATAGGTATAATCATAAGTAATAATAATAGGTATAATCATAAAATAACAAGATCATTTGCTTTCAATTATTAGAAACATCAAATGTCTACCCTTCTGAAAAATTTTCTAGCGGCGCCCATGTATCTAAATATTTTAAATAATACTTCCCCAAATGGCACAAGTAAACAGTACTCTACAAGTCGGCAAAAATACAATGGTAAAGTATACCCAATGTGAATTGAAACCGCATAAAAAGTAAAAGTCGGCAAGTCCAAAAGCGGCCGCCTTTGTCTCTGAGGAGATGCCGACAGTATGCAAGGGCGGCCGCTTTGTTTTGACGACTTACTTTTTATGCGGTTACAATTCAGATTGGATGTTGGTCCATTTCGCAGTATAGGAAATGTAGCCTACTTGAGTATATTTTGATTGTACAGGGTGTCACAGTTTTGATGTAAAATATAATTACAATAATATTTATAACCTAATTTGCATTGGAATATAGAGAATATGTTATAATTGTTACCTACTCTTAAAATCAACTAAAAACTAAGTCATTCTTGTTCGCTCTTTCAGATTAACTTATGTTGGTGTTGACTTAATAAGATATCATCTGCCAATGATAAATGCAGTGAATAATATAAATTTAAATTATACAAGCCTTATTTTCAAAAATAGGTCCTTACATTACACTAAATAAAATCTCCTAACTACGAGTTGCCAGCTAATCTCACATTAAAAAAAGTAATGCTAGGGTTCCTATACTGACATGACGCCATGAAACAAAATAAAAAATAAAATAAATATATATCCAAGATAACATAGGCATACTACAAAATATCCACAGGAGTCGGATTAATAAAATTAAATAGTAGAATGTGCATCTAGAAATATTGGCTTCTTAGTTCTTCTTCTTATAGTAGTCCTCACTGAAAGATAAAAAGAATCCAGTTAATAAAAAACTTTCTACATCTACAAAGTAAGAAATATCATACCGGGCTTTCATTTAATCCTGAAACCCACGTGATCAGTTTAATTCTGTTTAAGAAGTTACCATGTAAACAACAAAATAAAAGTCCCTACGGAATATCAATTCATAGATTTCATGCTCAATTCACAGGCGTGCCTCAGGTGTTTCAATGTAATTATGTCACGTGGGTTTCGGTAATGAATAATAATGTACCGGGTGTCATTAACAGAGGACGCCAAAGAAATCGCTATAAATTATTTTCGAGTCTAGCAGTGATGTTACAACATCATCGCTAGAGGGCGTTACAGTAAAGTTAAATTAGAAATATGAAATATCTCCTTAACTTGCGATGATGAGGCATACTGAAAATATGATCATGGTAATGTTCGTAAAATGTTGATTAACTTTGGCCCTAAAATGTTTTTTATAGCTCTGAAGATTAAGGGGAAGGTAAAAATTAGTACTGAAAAATAGCGATTCCCCCGTTTTGGCTTAACAGAATCAAACTAATTTGGTTTTATTAGACATAAAAATTTTTAACTTATAGCGATGATATTGCTATCATAGAATGTGCCAATTTAGTTGTTGCTGCGGAAGATAGTTGGCGCTGTTTGACAAACAAACAAAGAAGCACAAACAAACTTTTCATTTTTTCTCCGAAATTTCAAATAGAAATATGTGTTTATTAGATAGACATATAGAGAATAAAAATTACAACGAACCAATGAAAACCGCAACTCGATATCTCATTTGTAACCGGAGAAATTGATGAAAATAAATTTTTACATTAAAAAAGTATTTATAAAATTATACCGATTACTCGTAGTGATCAGAAGCGGTGAAAATGGGTAAGGATAAAGCTAGAAACATTTATTTATCAATTATTTATATGTATTGCATTGTAGACAATTGATAAAAACCAATTAAGATTTGTTTACAACTGGCCTGATGAACCCATTCAAGATGTTCATGAACCATTTCTAATGAGTAACCAGATGTTCTAACTGCTTGCTACTTGCCATCATTCTCTATACAACGCTCATGTCCATTGCGTGTTACTTGCACGCCCGAATCCACTTCCGCAGCGCATATACTGTGGATTGCATTTTCTATTCTAAAAACGATATCTTCTCTTGTCGTTGGTCGTTCTTGCAACATTAAATCTTTCATCCTACACCAAAGAAAAAAGTCAAACCATGGTAAGGTCCGGTGACCTAGCGGGCCATGGAAATAAGCTGCCTCTTCCAATCCACTTGTGAGGAAATGTTGTAAAATATCTGGACACAACATTTCCTGCCTCTTCCGATTTTAAAGTGACGTGAGACTACTAGATGTACTCTGCGTTTGAGGAGCAGGTTATTTTATAGGAGATAAAAAACGGTGCTTTTATCGCTGTCAAAGTGACAAAAAAGTGACTGTCAAATAGACTTTTATATATAGGAACCAGTTTATATATAGGAAGTTAATTTATCAGAAAACAAATATTCACGATGGCAGCTTCAAGATGCCTGATGTATTTTGTGATTTAGATCTCGAGTCGACTCAAAATTCGTATCTCGACGTTAAGCGCTAACAGATCACGGATTTTTTGTCAAAATAAATATTCAAGATGGCGGGTTCAAGACGTACGTTATCGTCATTAAATACCGGAATCTGCTGCAAGAGTATCCCATATTCTTGCAGCATATGTTTTATAATTTTTCGCTAGTTTTTCTATGAATGGCGATTCATAGAAGTCATTCAAGATGATTATGTGAAACTGCGAGGCCACTATAATAGAATCTGACGTAGACAGTTGGTCGATTATTGTGGACTCTTAGTATATTTTACGACAACCTACTTCGCAGTACGCGGCTAGGAATCACACTCACCATCCAGGTACGTTGGCGGGATCGTCGCAAGTAAACCTCTCCTCGTTGTAGACAGACCCGGCTGAACAAGAACCTTTCTGTGGCATCACCCCATTTCGACAAATGTAGAACTTCTGGCAATCCTCCGGGTGTGCAAAAGTAGGATGAGGCAGTTTCCTACCATTAGGACCCTCAGTCTCACCATCTGGACATTGAAAACCGTCGTCTAGGGAGTCTTTCTTAGATTTCGTGCAGTCCTTGCGCTTGTTGTCGCTTGCCCATGCGCATGTACTCTCGATTTCATCATAAATAAGGCCTATAAGAGATAATATACGATTAATAAGTAAAGTTAACGGAGTACGTACACATAAAAAGTTTATTACAAAAAGACTAATGGAGAATTTGCATATATTTTCAAATGACTTGAAACATCATCAACGTATTTTATCCAATATTTGAAAACAATATCATCAGCAATAATATTTTTTATAATGCCCAAAAAGACTAGAAATTGATTGCTTTAATCGCGCTAACACGCCCACGTCGCCACATGATCGAAAATGGGGCGTTCCGCTCTCGTGACGTCACCAAGCGAACGAGTCGTAGTTGTAACTAAGCGGCTAATTTCAGTTGACGTTACATTTTTCGTTCGTTTGTTACTCTCGTTGTTTTGTGTTAGAGCTGGAACAATGGAGCCGGGGTTTCTACAAACACAGAGTGACAATATACCAAGAATTGACTTTTTCATGTTGTTGAACTTTATCGGACAGAATATGATATGATGTGACAAAATTATATGACAAAAATAATCACGTTCACGTCGTTACTTTTTCTGCTCTACAAGCCGATGTTCTCGAATTTTCAGTGAACGTTTCGTTTCTCCACAACCGTCATCAACTTAATGTTCTAAAATAATCGGAAAATGTTATTTATTCTTAAAAAACTCTAATTTTAATTCTAAATCCGACGATATATCACACTTAACAGTTTCCAACTAAGAAAACAATAATTTTAGTTGAAAAGGAAGTTGATGATGGTTAAGAAATGAAACGTCGGATTGAAAATCTAAAAACGTCGGCCGGCACAGCAGTGAAATCAATCAATGAAAACGTGAAATTTATTTTGTTATATCATTTCAAATAGAATCAGAAAAAATAAAAACGAACGTATTTCGTTTTTATTTTTGCAATTTTTGGCTTTTTTTTTCAACGAAATTTTTGGCTTTTTCGAAATAGCTTCGGAAGTAAAAATATATCAAATTATAGTGGAAAGTACAACTATCTATGGTGCCGAGACATGAGCCAGAAAAGCAAGAAAATGCTAGCAGCCACAGATATGGACTACCTAAGGAGAAGCTGCAGAAAATCCAGACTCGATCATGTTCGAAACGAGACATTCAGGAGAAAATGCAAATGACACACAATATTATAGAATCAGTCGATAAAAGACAATTGATGTGGTTCGGACATGTAAAAAGAATGAACGAAGGCCAGTGGCCAACAAAAATATTGATATTGATTAATTCACAAGAAAAAAGGAAGAGCAAGAAGAAGAGAGGAAGAGACCAAGAAAAAGTTGGAGAGACGACATCCAAGAGGTCATGGATGAGAGAGTCCTGAACTGCCTCTCTGCTTCCATGTCTGTCTGCTTCCAGGAGTACGCGAAACGCTTCTCTGTCACTCTTCACGCTCCTATGTCACTCTTCACGCTCGTGTTCGAAACTTAACATCTAAAATCTAGGCGACCATGAATGTGACAAAACTTTTGCTACGGTAACCTAATACTGTTGGTTAGGGAATAAAGTAACCTTTCATTTCATAGAAAAATAGATTATATAACTGATGAGGGTATATTAATAACGCTTGCTCATCTGTTTATACCTGGCGACTTCATAGTTGTCCTGAGGGGAAAGTAGGCAACCCATATTTTTTTAATTCTTTGGGTCATATTCTATCAGCTAATGCTCGTTTTAATTGCTTTTAATGCTAATTAAATTGTTTTAACAAAGGTAGCAGGCTCTTTGTTACTATGTTTACTGCTGATGACGTTTGTTGAAATTGTTTCAATTAAAAAAAAATATCAAGTAATTGTTCGATATGAATCTAATTGAAGTGAGGATGAGTTATTGCGCCACATGAGATAAGAGACCTGGCGCGGGATGTGTAAATAAATCTATTGCCGGAAGTCAAGAACTGTATATGAACTCACATACAGCAGATTCATGGAATTAGACAGAAGAAAAATGTAGGATCTTTCTCTGAAAATGTTTTGCTTGCCTATTTTTCCGACCTGTCAAAGAAAATGAAGCCTTCAACATTATGGTCTACATATTCGATGTTGAAAGCTACTTCTAACCTAAAAAAATAACATTGATTTGTCAAAATATCTGAAGTTACGAGCTTTTTTGAAACGGTAGTCATATGGTTTCCATGCAAGAAAATCCCGAGTTTTTCAAAGAGAAGAAATCAAGAAATGTTTATCAGAGACCCCAGATGAATTGTAAATAACAAAGGTAGTAATATACTGAAAATTATCTATTATGGATTAAAGGACTATTTTTCAATTTATATTTTAGGCTCTACTTATTGTTGCACTTATTGTACTTATTTGGTGCTTGTATCTAGATGTGATGCGCTTTTGCAAATGAAAATGCATGATATAATTGATATGGGCGAAAAATTGCATATTATGCTACAAAATACTAAGACCAAAAGAGTTATTATCATACATTTTGACTTATTATGATAAAAAATAAGAATTAAATTGCTTCTGGAAATGGAATGAATCCTGGGTGGCGGTAGGCTGCGCCGTTGCTGTGACGATTATTTGTTCGTTTGTTTATATGTGCTAATAAACTAGTTAGTTGTGACAGATTACTGAAGTAAATTATATTTTTTTACTAGTGAATAAAATATTGTTTTATTCACGAGCTACGCGTTGAATAATTTCCTTATAAAATCTCTAAATTTAATAAAATATATTAGTACTTACAAGCCTGTGCCTTCTGATAAGAAAAGACATATAGTACATATATAGACATAGTTCCATGTGAATGCATTTTGTAAACTATGTTATTAACATCTACTAACCTGGTGGGCATGCTAATTCATTTGGTTCCCCGTCTACGCAGTTGTAGAATTTATCACAGGATGCAGGGTCTGGATGGCGGTAGTAGCCGTTAGCTCTTGGGCAACCTTTGCTAGGTTTTGGTTCCTCTGAAAAGAAATTTCAAGGTTGTAACTGTGTTTTCAAGTAAATTTGAGGGGTCATATTTGTTATAATTTATAGTGTTCTAAGTTAAGACATGATTATTGTTACTTGGTGCATTGTATATCATTGTATATAAATTTTCACAATAAGCCTAAAACTTCATTATAATTAGAAAATTGTGATCAACTCAAAACTAATTAGTTATTAAATTATGATATATAATACATAAGTTAGTTGTTACTTGAGAATTCAACAATGTTCAATATTTATAATTATTTAATTTTTTCGATTGGTAGTGCACATGGCAGATAATGCTGTTTTTTATTTTCAGTTAACAGATATCACGTATATAAAAAATGCTTTGGTTACTAATTGTGTACTTTATTAATTATTATTATTACCTTAATTTTTTATGTACTTACCTAAATTTAGAAATTCAAGTGCAGTAATAAATATAAATATGAAATAAAAAGTAATAAAAATATATTTGAAATGTTTAAAACTGTTTATTTTCTAACACCAGGATCAACACAAGGTTTTTTCTAATAAATTCAGCATAGAGTTGGAGAGAAAATAGAAATAGAAATACCTACAATATACCAAAGTTAGTTAAATATGGGGCCTAGTGTGGCAGTCCATCATAAAAAGGGTGATAATCTCTTTCCATTACGGCTTTTAATTCTTGCAGGTGCTGTATTTTTTTTAAAAATTTTTATCGGTAGTGTATATAGAGGCTTTGGAATGCTATGTATGTTGTCTTTTCTACCTTTATGGCTAGTACCCCCTTTAGTAAAATCAGTCCATTCATCTGTATGACCGACCTTATACTGCATTTTTCCTGACGGCAAATATAGTATACCCCGAAGGGGTATTATTTATTCGATTTGGCCTAATACTTGCCATAATGTAAAGTCAATATTGTGGACGTTATAAGGGTGCTGAAGTCTAGCTTGCCTCATTCTGACAATGTGTCTAATGAGGACAAACATTGGTGGCTTAAAATGTGTCTAATGAGGAATGGACTGCATCCTCCTCCATCATAGTATGACCACGTTCCAATATCAACTGTTCTATTATAATTTGCAACTGCTGAGCGAGATTTAACAAGGCACTAGACAATACTTTGTTACGATTCTGATAACCACAGCCATCAAAAATTAGTACTACATGTGCATAATTTCTGTCGTGAGTAGTTGCTGTGATATAATCCACAATACAACTTGTAAACTCATTTGAAGTCACACCGCCGTTACTCTCATGCCAAACGTATAAATCCACATTTCCGTCATTAAGAGAATAAACAGTGAAATTGTGGATTTGCAGCTTTTGTTTGTAGTAGATTGATAGGCCTCTAGTTTAGGGGCCAACAAAACACTCTGCAAATCCATAGTAACCACCAGTTTTTCCTCATCTGCCGATTCCTTTGCTTCAATTTTCGCTTTAGCAGCTTCCTTTTTTTTCAACGTGTTCAGAATATAACTGTTCTGAATATAACATTACCAGATTTCCATCCGCAACAGGTATCACACTGGTCTTTTCTAGGCTTGTGTATTGCAATGTTTCGTTCTCCTAAAATTTTTCTAAATAATGTAACGCAAATTCTGATCTTCGCAATATCTTTCATAAACATGGTAGGTACATGTGCAATGTTGATCTAAACACAGATTCCACATAGTGACACACACACAGATTCCACACTTTGAGTAACTGCTCCAGCCATTCTCGTGCACCATCTTTATTTTTCATATTATTCCTAAATTTATCTGTACGCAATCGATCTGTTACCTCGTCATTTTCTTTTTCACTTAAGTTAGTGTTATCCGTCAATGCATTTTTACACCAACTTAAGAAGGTATCCCTGCCAAGATCCAGTGTATTTAGGAGCATTGTTTTACATACCCGTTCTCCATTTTCTAAAGGAATGACAATCATGACTTTCTTTCTTTTTTGCTAATACTTCACCAGTAGTTTTTCTTCTTCGTTGGGGTTTTCTTGAAGTAACCAGTCCTTTGATATAAGCATTTCTAGCATCCCAATTAGGCAAATCCCAGAAGAATTTAAATAACCTTTCACGGTTTTGTTCTGTCACAGAAGAACACATAAATGTTCTACTCGTTACTTTATTAGATGTGATGGCATCTGCTTTTAACTGCCCTTATTTTCCGAATCTGGTTTTGTTTCACTTTACCAGTAGATTATCGTGTATATCCGGTGTATTGTTTTCCTCGAGGCCTTTTCAACTTTAATATTTCCCTAAAATTTTTCGGTCTTTTTTTTTGTTTTCATTTAATTCGATTTAATTCATTCTCACTAAATTCGCTTAAGTTTCTTGTAGTTTCTCTTAAGTTGTCTCCTCCATTTTCTGCGTTAACAGTCTCATTTCCATGTATTTCCAATAACACACCATTATGTTCTTCCCGAATGCCACCTTCATCGTCTTTTTCTCTTTCTTTTTCAGTCTCTATATAGCTATTTTCATTTCCATTCTCTACATAACTAGTCTCATTTTATCTGGTGATGGATACCATACATACCATACTTGTTTTCAGGCATCTGAACCAGTTGCACCATTAATTTTCCACCACGAGAGCACATTATTATTAATAATATAATTAATTATTATTATCACAACACTGGATTCACTGTGGTCCATTACGTAGTATATTAAGTCCGTGGTTAGGTCAATATCTGCTATGTGCAAGAGTTAGTGGGGGGGAATATATTAATATTAACATGCAATAACTGCCATGTGTATAACTCGCACATAGCAGATATTTCTCTGCCATATAAATACATGCCAGATATTACAAATCAAATTTTATAAATTTCTGTTTATTCTTTCAACATAGCATTTATTTCAGTTTATAGAACACATTGCAGCGATTACAGAACCGTGTTACACCAAAAAGTGAAAAAAATTCACATAGCAGCTATTACCGTGCCAACGACGATAGGCAATTGCCACAGTATAGGATAGCGCCAATGGTGTATTTGTTCTTTCGAAAACTATTTTGCGCATTTTCATTGCGCAGCATTAATTAGAAAGATGCGTGAAGTGTTTATTCTCATTAAGTTTCTTGTGTATTGTGACACTAAATAGGTGTTGCAGGCAATGTCACAGAGGCCGCTGGTCGTCTTTACGGAGGCGGTCGTGAGTTCGGAATTCGTATTTAAAATAAACTCCGGACAACTTAATTCTTCTCTGCGCATAAGTAAACCAGCCCAGGCGCCATCCGATTTTAGTGAAATCGGCAAAACTAAATTGATAAATGAATAGGTACACAGCTGGCAAGATATGTGGCAGGTGCAAATAAAACACACTGTATCCGAATTCACGTATAATAATTTATAAATGTAAAAATATGTAAATGGGTATGTAAATATATGAATAAAGGTATTTGTAAATATAAATATGTATAAACACAAATAACGGTAAATGTAGCACGGACAAATAATGTGTCACAGCACTGTGTGACACAGCGAAATCACAATTTGGAACAACCAAGACAGTGTGTGAATATCTGTGGTGACAGATTAGTCTGACACTAATGTTAACCTACAAATGCCTAAAAGTCGCGCTCTTTTGCAATGTACAACAGAGACAAGTTGAAATCTAATATAAATGGTGGTACTTGTAATAATGAAACCTACAATACTAATACAATATACTACCTAGGAAAGTAGGTAGTGATCAGGCCACCGATCGACAAATGACCAAATAAAGAAGCTAAAGGCACACCATCTAAATTGTAGTTTTTACAGGTATAATGCCCTTATGAACAGCTGTCCCTAAGTTTACAAAATCAAAAAATTATGAAATAATCACAAACGCAAAGCTTACGGTAAGAGGTATGACTAAAATTACAAGGATTTTATCACCATCCATACACTTTGTCCTGGAAGTGTCGTGACCATAACGTGAGACAAAGGTGTCCTCCACAACGCTATCATAAATAAAGAAAGTGGTACTCACAGTTGGGACTAAGTACACAAACCGTCTTTGACTGCTCTCGGATATCACTCCAGAGAATACTGCTAGCGAACCAATGTCCAACTTTGAGGGGCTCCGATACACTCTGTGAAGGGTAAAGGTGGCTTACAGGCTTCTCTGACCCACCGCAGCTCTCTTCAGATCTAACTAAAGGCTGCGCCTCATGGACCTCAAACTTTATAACAAGCTGCTCGAAATAGCAAAAATAGAGGAAACCAGTGGTTGAGTCCACCGTACAATGCTCGCTGCTTTTGTCAAGTGTTACTAGAGTCAATATTGGCGTGCAGAAAGTAAGGACAAACGGGAGAGAACAGTAAGAGACGAGAGGCCTGAAAATGTTCCGTTTTTCAGTCTCACATATGAAATTTATATCAAAACAAAGAGGAGATGTTAGTTGTTACATACCTTAGCTCTTATTAGGCCTCCTTACACTTTGAACCAGGATAATGTAGAAAATAGCTGTTAAAATTCACTATCCTGTCATGGCTTCCAATTATACACAAAAAAGGACTTCTTTTTTGTCTCCTTGATAAAACTGATCTGATTAGCCAAATTGAAATAATTAAAATTACTAGATTTGAATTTGAATGTAAAATGTTATTTCTTACTTCAAGCAGTTGTTAATAAAGTAAATTCTCAAACAACCCTCTCTCTTATTTATTGTTATAATTTGTGTACTTAGTCTGTCTGTGTGGATAAATACCACTCCTTAAATTAATAGCTGTAAAAAAATGCTGAAACCAAATACAGTGGCCCTGAGGGTATTTACCGGCGTGACAAAGGCAATTAATATATATAGGTAAGTGCATACAGGGTGCTGAAATTATGACTGTTACAGTATTATTATTATTTTTGTAGTTTGTATTTACTTAATTTGTAATTTCAAACTTCACGTTATTTTTTGTTTGTTACTTTGTATCCTATCCCGTAAATGAATTTTTCTGTGGGGGGTAGTGTAATGTAGAACAAAAAAAAAGTTAAATAAAGGAAATCAATATACGTATAGAAGATTTTTGACTCATTAGATCCAATCGATAAATAATTATATTGTTTAATGAATTAATAGTACCTAATATTTGACAGCAATAACGATGCTGATTTTTTGCCGTGCCATTGCTTTAAAATAAATGAAAGTTACAAATATCAAGGTTGCGATTTATAAATGTAACAAATTATGTATTGCATAACATTTTTTCAGTAAAACGCGCATCTCTCACTTACTTATCTGATTATTAATAACATATCAGCGCCAATCTTATGTATGCGTTTGACCAACTTAAAAACCGCTTACTTTCTAATGAGTACACTACCTCATTAATGCACGATACAGCCATTGATATATATTAAAACGGGTTTCTGTAGTGTTTCTCATTGATTAGACCCCTAAATTTTGGGTCAGCTAAACAAAAGATGGAATGGTAAAGATTGTCATAATATATTGACAAGCATTGTGTAGTTAGAATCCTTTCGTTGTGACATAACATAAAATAATAGTGATATTATCAAATATTAGACAGTACTTCATTTGGATGCGGAATACTGAAAAATTTATAGTTATAAATTACTTAAAACCAAAACTTTTAACAAAGCGGAAAATGGCATTATTATATCATAAATAGCTATAACAAATATGGATTGCAAAGTTTGGTTTTTAAATTATGTCAAGGTGGTACTACTACTACCTTCCCCACGGCCATAACGTAGCCGAATTTTGCAAATATTATGCCCAGCCAGACTGAATGAAGGTTAAGGAGTGTCAATGATAAGATTTTGTTATGGGACAACACTCAAATGCAAGTTGTGACTAATAAGGAATTCGGTCAACATATTTTTTTTGAAAAAACGTAACTAACTAACAAAGGAAATAATATTGTTATTCCTGCAAACATTCTATGGCTAATTATACTATGTTACTGTTTATATCTATAATAGTTTTTACTTTTTCATTTGTCAAGTTAGAACGGAAATCTTTTAATTTTAAGTAAAATCGATATATTGTTTGATACTAAATTCATATCATTTTGATTTACAAAGTAGATTTAATTGTATAAACAGTTTAGATTCATGTTTTGTAATTCTATACGGTTAGTATTACTTAATCAACGGATTATTGTTATAAAACAAAAGAAATCTTGTGGTGTCATCATAATGTTTTTTTTACCATAGTGCAACCCATACTAGAGGGAAGTTCAAGTGTTGTTGTGAAATTTCTTGGGTATTATTCTAGAATCAGATGATTTAACAGTAATTCTCATGTTCGGCTATTGAAAATAATACTTCGACTGAACTAATTTTGGAATTAAAATATTTAAAAATTGGAAAGGGTTATGAAGGATATTATATTCCATAATTATCTCTTGTATACGAGAGAGAATTATGGAATATAAATATGTAAACACAAAAACTCTGGATAGTAGAGGTATCAGAGAAAAAAAAACATCGTGAATTTGGACTTCGGACGGAACCCGCTGGCATAGGGCTTAAATGAAAGATCGCAGAAATGACGCATTTAAGTGCTCTGGAGATGCACTAAGAAATCCAACATTAATTTTATTCAAAAGTTCCTGAATAAAGTACTTCGAAGCATCGTCAAGGCGCCGTGGTACGTTCGCAATGAAGACATCCATCGTGACCTGAATATGCCTATGGTTGAAGACTAAAACCGTTGCTAAGCTAATATGTCTATCACATGAACAAAGTGATTAGTGTTATATGGAGTGTGTCACTGGATACTCAACAGCTATGTCTAGTTATTAAGAAAAAATTGTGAGATAGATTTAATCTAGTTACAATGTTCAACGTCCTAGGGCGTTTTTCTAAAAAAAAAATAGAACTAATAATTTCGTAGTCAAAATGACCTGTTTGATTGGGTATAATGGTTTTTTAGAGCTGTAATATTAGTTGAATATCTGCGTCCTTTTAATCGTTCCTCAAAAAGTTGCATTGTTTGGCCAATGTAGACTTCTTTACACTGGAAATTTTCAAATGGATTTTTTTCTTTTAATGATGTATAGAGAAATTTTAAGTTGTTTATATTTTTATGTGCTTTTTATGTTTGAAATTATTCTGAGAGTTGTGGGATATATGGTAGAGCAATGTGAAATTTTGTTGAAAAAGAAAAAAATAGTTATTATTTAATAAAATATTTTTTCTATTTCTGAGCATTCTTTTTTATAAGTGTTAGTTTTTTTATTACTATAAAGTATATATATATATATATATATATATATATATATATATATATATATATATATATATATATATATATATATATATATATATATATATATATATATATATATATATATATATATATATATATATATATATATATATATATATATACTGTATCCAACGAGAGAATGGACTTGCACTCGAGCGAAAATTCATCTGTTTTGGTCAGATCTCCGCCCCTTAGAACATTAGTTTAACGCCCTCAACGTCTTAATTGGCTCAGCAGGTAGCCAGGGCCGGCGCCTGGGTCCGATACCTACCTGGTACCTAATTATATAAAGTACCTACTACTGCCTACCTATTAACAGTTTGTATTTGTAGTCTCGCAAGTACGGTTATTTTCGGTTATTCATCGAATGACGGTCCTGCGTAGCTCGTTACAGAGCCCCTCCTCTTTAGTCGCTGATGCGCAAAGCAAGTCCATTCTCTCGTTGGATAGAGTATATATATATATATATATATATATATATATATATATATATATATATATATATATATATATATATATATATATATATATATATATATATATATATATTATAATGATAATTTTTTTATAGAGTAAACTCAATGAGATAAATTTTAATTTTGAAAATATTATAGAAAATTTTATATGAAATATACCTTTTTATACCCCTTATGCTCCGGCTATGTTCGTGATTTCAAAATACCTACGTTCTCCTATAAGTAGTGGGCTCCAGAAGCAAAATGAGAGAAAATCATATACTGCATACACAAAGAAAGATTAGAAATTCTAAATTTATCACTTTTATTTAAATAAATTAGATGATTACGAATAATTATGGTTAAATAATCAATTAAGTTTATTCTTGTATATTAAAAAGAAAATGATATTTAAAATACGAGTCCCTATGATCACTCTATCCTTAACCTAAATTTTAGAATTTGACATATCTGACAGTTCTGTTAAATTTTATGGTTATGTCCAAAAGTTTTCAATAAATTGTAAGATCTTTGATATATATTTAAATTTGTTTAGTCATGACTAATATGCATGAAATTATAAGTAAGGTACCTTTACTTTTTTGACGGTTGATTTAATTAAGATGCCACTATGAATCCTCAACTATGAATCTTCCGCTATGAATCCTTATCTATGAACCCTCGCCTATGAATCCTCGGATCCGTCTCAGTACTTCTCCAAACTCGTACCTATAATCACCTTCTCACAGCTCCTTATAACTTTTATATATAATCTCTTGCAATTCTATCTTCTTTACAGCTTAATACATCCAATTTTATTTTCTTTATTTTCAATTCCCGTGTCTATTTTCCCAATATTACTAAATATTCTTCTCTTCTCTAAGCAATTATATCTTCTATTCAGCTTAATATATCCAATTATATTTTTCTTATTTTTCAATTCCCGTGTCTATATTTTCAATCTCTCCTATTTTCCTTTTTAATTTCCTTGGTTCCCTTCTTTTTTCTTTTATGGCTTCCTGATTCTATTTCTATTTTTATCTGTATGGCATCGTTATACCTTTACTTTGTCTACTATATACTATACATGTGTACTAAATACTATACCTACCTACTATTAATATTCCTATTTCTTATTGAGTACCTAAATGATATCATTTTCTCTTCTATCATACATATTAACACCTACAATATATGATTTAGTATATGATTTAGTATGATTTAGTATATTGTTAATCATCTATATCTACTAAATTCTTTAATACAATTATTTAACGAGAACTCTTTATGTGATAATTTTATGATAATACATGGTTATTTATATATTTTAAGTTATAATATTTACAAATTCTATTTTCGTCCTAATATATATATATATATATATATATATATATATATATATATATATATATATATATATATATATATATATATATATATATATATATATATATATATATATATATATATATTGTGTTTGTGTGTATAAAATGCGTAAATACTTACGTAAAGCTGTTCTATCCCCGCAGTCGACATTGGCCGGTATGTCACACCTCTCGTGATTCGGGTCTCTATCGTCGAAAACCAAACCGTCCGGACATAACTTCTGTTCGTATTCTCCTTGTGAGCAAATATAGTATAGATCACATTCTACGAGATCGGGGAAAAATCCAGTCCTCTGGGGACACTTAAATTGTGCACTAGCCCCTGTGAAATAAAAAAATAATCTCTAAATCCAGACTTTAATATCTATATTGAGACCTTTTAATGATTTTCTCTAAATTTTTCCAAAACCTGTAGAGGCAGAATTATAAATTTTGGAATATTTGATATCTGTCCAATCTAGTATCTAATGGTGTACTAATGATATTTAAAAAAAATGCAAAGGCGCCCCAAACAAGGGGGATCTAAGGTTAAACAGACCCCAACTTCTTTGGATATCAATTAATTTTTATTTAAACATTAAATGCCAATATTTTTACAATTAAATTGTTGCTATAAAATATTTGCTACGTTGATATAGCAAAGATGCTTTAAATACATTATTGCATTTCTAAAATGTAGTGTAAAAATCGAGACCAAGTAATGTTTTTAGTTCAACTTCAACTTAACCTCAACTAACTTAGCAGTTTACTTGAGAAATATTGCATGTACTTGACTTGCTCATATTAATTTGCTCTCAGAGTGTTATGGGCCAAAATTTATATTAAATGTTTTGTTTCGTCTGTTGCATTATTTTTATTTTTTTATTGAAGTTGGATTTTTATAATATGATATCTTATTAGTGATATATAATTCTCTAATTTTTCTCGTATAACTGTCATTAAATACAAAAACATCAGTATATTCTCTGTTCTATTTTAAAATCATAAAATGGTAAGCACACCAAAAACCATGATTTTGTAAAGCATGTTTGCAAGAATCATGATTTGTAAAGCATGTTTGTTCGGGTCAAATTCTGCAACTGAATTATAAAGCAGTTATCCTCAACCGATTGAGCTGAAATTTCGTTTAGTTTGGATGACAATGCATGGTTAGCTAAGTGACGTAATTTTAAATCCAATATGGCGGACTCCCAAAGATGGACTACGGTTTTTATGATTCCCCAGGATATGGACATCAAGTGAAAAGTTACAAAGGAAAAAATTCAAAATGGCGGAAAATAATATGCTCTATTTTAAATGCCCGATTTTAAAGGTTTGGTGGTGTCGAACAAATTTTGTAGGGACCAACAATGGTCAATTATTGGCGGAAAAAAAAATTAAAGATGGCAGGTCTAAGATGGCGATCAAAAACTTATTTGCGCTCCAATCCGTCCGGGTTTTTAGAGTCCCCGATTACGATTTTGGGATAGAATTGTTCGGGTCTAATCTTACAAATGAATTTTGAAAGTACGCCTTGGAAAGACTTGTGTCATTTGGCGAGATGGGCGTCAATAGCATTGGTTTGCAATCTGTCTAGGAGATGGTAAGCTCCAAAATCAAACCCGGAACTGTGTCTCGTTATTCACAAGTAAGCTTCAAGCTCAAATCACTAGAAGGCCTCCTTATTGAAGAACTAGACTGTACTAAATTAACAGACAAACGACCATGCAACAATGACGCATGAAATGAAATGAACAGACTTAGAAATATATCCAGCGACAACTTAAAAATAAAAAATAAATTAATGGTAAAAAAACATTTTTAAAAACAAGCTTTCAGTTACATTGCTCTTAAAAATAGAAGAAAATAAACTTTAAATTAAATCAAACCCATCAATTTATTATATTCACAATTTATATGATGTAAAAGCTTGTCGCGAGATTGACGTCACACATTCTCTGTTCTGTAAGATATTTATAATATATTATTGACATTTTCAACGATATAGATTATTTTCTGTCGTTATAGCATCAAGTCGTTTCTTCCACATTGTCATGGACAACCAATGGTAATGACTTTGTTACTGAATATAAATATTCTTTATCACTAAAACTAAAGTTATATAGTTCTAGCTTTAATATTTATAAATCCAAATGGTCCTGTTTTTATTTTACAATTTTTTTTTATTATTTACATAACCTTACAAACAGTACCGTCCTTTGCAAAGGTCAGTGCTAAAATATCATATTTTTATAATAGCATCAGGCACTGCAAAAGAGCTGGAAAAAAATTAAAAATCTACCTCTGAATGAGCTGTTGGAACAAATATTGATAACATGCTAGATTACCAGATGCTACGTCGATGATGAATGCACTTAAAAAAATATTTCATTATTTTACTTGAGAAAGACTTCCGATGCAAATCATAAAATCGTATATGAAATCATCAGCATAATTAACTAGATTTACTTCGAAAGATCATCAGATTAGATGCTGCCAGAGTCACAAAAAAGTGCAGTTTTGGTGCAATAAATGCAATATAGGCGTGCATCCCAAATATGACTTTTTTAACTACAACACCCAATAACTTTCATATCAATTTTGTTTCAAAATATATTTCGTGGTTGTTGGAATAGGTAGGTACATTGTTTAATTTTTCATTTATAATCGTTTATTTTTTCGTTTTCTATATTTAAATATGCCTAGGTATATATGTGCTTCCTTTATTTATTCATTACAACCCCTTATTTTACCACTTTGATTTGGAAAAAAACCATTGAAAATACAAAAAAGTCTTATATAAAATAATTAGTTTCTATGCAAAAAAATATTCTTTTCTAAAAAAAAAGATTTCAGGTGTATCTGGGTTAAATCATGGTTGTTTTAGAGATTTCAGTTTAATGTATAAGGGCTTCTTTTGTTTAAGTATTTGCACAGTTCAGTATTTACACACAATCTATATTTATTTTCGAAACAGTCACTTTCAAATATCTCTACAATGTTTTGTAGCTATCGACTTTATATAACATAGGTAGTTAATTTTTTAACTGCTATCTAAATTGCAGCATATTAATGTAGGTAACTAAAACCGGAAATGAATTGATTTTTATATAATCGGTAAGATTGTATGTATTAAAAAAATATTCTGTTACTCAGCTATATCGACTTTTCAATAAACGACTTACTTACCAACTATTACAAGAGAAAAAACTAAACACTTGAACATTGTTACGTTTTAAACCGCGCACGTTCTCTACTAGGTCACAGTTTATTAAACAATAAAACAGCCTAGAGTTGAATAAGTTGAAAGAAATCGAGCTGAAACTTTTATCCTGAGTGCATCGTAAGATGCTTAGCCGCTACTGAGATTGGTTAACATGGGCTTGCAATATTACCGGTTACGAACCTTCTGTTTCGGTATTATAATAGCCGGTAATTTCTCTTAATTTCTTTCAGTGGGAGGCTTACGCAATATCGTTTTCTGGAACTGTGATTTAACTGTTATAATTTCCTTCGACTGTTTTACATATAAGTGTATAAGCTTTGATGTAGTATCACTTTTCCCTCGCGTTTGAATAATAGAGGCTACTTATCTAATTAGTGGTTAAAGATGCACCGAAATTAGCAGATTTTGTTTATTGATTACCTACCTATTTCATATCGAATGATAATTATGAGTAACATTTTGAAGAAACAACTTTAGATGAACTAATATTGAAAAATACTGGTGTCTCTATATAGATGATATTGTAAACCATGAAGTGGTCACCGTCCACGGTGAACCTGTCGGAAACATAAGCAAGGGCCATCATATACATATAGATAATAATAAACAATAAATGGTTGTCATAGATAGTTTTGAGTGACAGAATTATTAGTAGTCCCTTTTGAAATGTATTAAAGGACACATTGAAAATAATATTGAACAGCGTCGCTTTTATTGTTATAACTCTTTGACTTCAACATCAGAAGTGGGATGAAGTACCTGTGCCTACTGTTTGTGTTCCTGTTTGTGATTCCGGTAGTGAATGCGGTGATGATTTGTATCAAATGTGTGAATATTGGCTCTTCGCATATCATCGGCTTCTGTTTGTATCTGGTAACATTTACAGAATGCGAGAATGCCTATTAAGCATGTCTAGGTGCTTTATACTGTAAACAATTTTAATTATTTATAGTCGTCACCGTCTACGCCGAACGTGTCGGAAACCTAAACAAGGCCCATCATATATACGTATAGGTAATAATATACAATGAATGGAGATAGCTGTCATAGTTTTGAGTGACAGAATTATTAGTAGTCTCTAGGACGCATTAAAAATAATATTAAACAGCGTCGCTTTTATTGTCGATTTTATTTTATTGTCGACTTTAACAATATATTTGTTATTTAACCATACGGAAAAGAAACTTTGAATTCATTCTTGACTAACATGTATCTATGTTGTGTTGGTCAGGCTCTTTCTTTCAAATGTAGGACTAAGTAACACCCAAGAAATGATTAACTGGGCGAAATCAACAGTCAGCTGTACCAGATCAAGTTTGCCAAACATGATATTCTAGGTACTATCCGAGAATAATCAGAGAGGCATTAGAAATTATGGAAACTAGTCATTACATGAACAAGGAGGGTGCTTACAGGTTGAATTCTGTTTGGATGAATGGGCTAATAAATAAATTTTAGCATAAACCGATCTAATTTGAATATTTCCAAATATATTTCGTTTCGTTAGAACTCTATGAATATAAGCAGAATATTCGAAAAGAATTTAATGAAACTGAGGACGGTTTAGGTATTATACAGGGCTAACTAAAATGTTGTTATATAACCCTAATTTTAAAACACTCGGTGGAATAATTTCGTAACCAAATTCTTTAAAAATACCAATTTTTGTTAACAACCATTCCTTTCCTACATTTTGTTTTTGGTCCATGTCTTTAGATACATTGGTTCATTTTTAAGAGCAAAATGAATTTGTCACCAACAGTTTACTGTTAATTTACTCTGCTGTTACAAGTGATATGTAAAACGTAGGCGGCCTATGTCAACCAAAAAACAATGATTGGGTGTATGCAATCTCATTTTGACACATTTTTAAAAACAATACGGTGTTGAGGAATATTCAGCAATTTAAAATAATGAATCGTGTGAGACATTTGACAGCATTGGAATGTGTGAGAGCGCAAACTTTGGTTGAAGAGGGTAGAAGTATGCGATATGTCTCTCGAATTCTGGGTGTTAACCATTCGACAATAAGTCGAATGTTAGAACGTCACAGGGCAACTGGTTCTCACTCCAGGAGACATGGGCAGGGTAGAAAAAGGGCGACGAATGTTAGGGATGACCATTTTCTCCGCCAAAATGCTTTAAGAAATCGGACAGTAACAAGTTCGCAATTGAAGAGTGAACTTGAGATGGTTAGAAATGTTCAAGTTTCTGCTCTTACTGTAAGGAGAAGACTACGGGAGGCAGGTTTGATCAGTAGAAGGCCCATAAAGGCACCAGAACTTACCAGGGCTCAGAAGGTAGCTCGACTACGATTTGCACGAGCACATGAAAATTGGACTATCGATGACTGGAGAAAAGTCCTATTCTCCGATGAAACAAGAATAAGCCTAAAATCGGCAACGTGTGTATAGAAGACAAGGGGAAAGGGAAGCTGCCTTCAATTTCGTTCTAAACGAACCCTTTGGTCGTGGCTCCAAAATGTTTTGGGCGGGTTTTTCTTTCGATGGCCGTACGGAGTTAGTCCCTATTCATGCAAGGGCAATGAATGCGGAATACTACGTAGAGAACATTCTCCAGGAGCATGTAATGCCCTATGCTCCGTTTATTGGTCCTGATTTCATATTCATGCAAGATAATGCAAGACCACATGTAGCAAGAATTTGTGTTGAGTACTTGAATGAAGTCCATATTGATGTTATGAACTGGCCAGCACGAAGCCCGGATTTAAATACCATCGAACACCTATGGGACATCATTAAGAGAGCAGTGAGACGACGTCTACCAGCCCCACAGAACCTTCAACAGCTAGAACAGGTTACTATTCATGAGTGGGATAATATTCCTCGACCCGTCATTCAAAACCTCATTAGAAGGATGCCACGGCGGATTCAGGCTGTAATCCGAGCTAGAGGTGGCAACACAGCCTTCTAGGGATCAGCTCACATAATTTTATTTCTTTGTTTTCCTTTGTTTTCTTGTTAATTAAAAAATGTTTCTTCTCACCCTGAAAGTTTTTTCAATTGATTTCTGTATGGTGCGATAATTTTGAACCAATGCATCTAAAGACATGGACCAAAAAACAAAATGTAGGAAAGGAATGGTTCTTAACAAAAATTGGTATTTTTAAAGAATTTGGTTACGAAATTATTCCACAGAGTGTTTTAAAATTAGGGTTATATAACAACCTTTTAGTTAGCCCTGTATAATACCTAAACCGTCCTCAGTTAACAAAAGACTGGATATGCAAGTTGAAATTAGTCGTTTTATCTACAGTATTCATATCTACAGTAAAAATATCAAAATTGGACTAAAAGTAAAAAAGTTATGAGACCTCAAATTTTAGCAAATATTAACGTGGTGCGATCATTTTGAACAGCAGTTTATGTAGGAGATTTCTCATCTTCTGAATATGGAAAATCTTCTACATAAGTGGGTTAGGATGAATATTTCTTGGTTGTCTTTGTTGCAGGGGTTTCAAATTCTATCGTTTTGGACGTAGTAAATCGATCTTGCATAAGTTGTAATGATACCCATTTTCTCTGTAGATTCTATATAGATATATAAGCCTTTTTTGTTGAATTAATCCGATAGATACCCATCGGGAGCAAACAAGTTGTCGGTACAAACAATCCTCTTGTTTGTAGTAGTAAAATTGACGTGGGAGGAGCAACTCGATGTAAATACCGCAATATAATGATCTATATAATATATATTTATATATATATATAATATATTTTAGATTTTCTTTCATATTTTAATTTTATTTTGTCATATTTTTTGTTCGGCCTCAAAATTATATTAGCATGAAGTGTCATGTCAATACGAATCAAATAATCAATACTTTCTCTTTCAATTTTACGCTCTTATAAATTTGTCTAAGGCCAAGTTTGTAGACCCTGAAGAAAAATGCTATCTATGAGAAAAAACTTAACGCCAGCATAGCATTTTCTAGACCAATCAATATGCTAAATTATTACTAGTAGGTATCTTTCACATCGACTTCCTGTAATTTATATCTGAATGCTAAGTAATTTTATTATGGAAGTAGGTACTTTATGTTGTACCCTACTTATTTTTTAACATTGATAGGTGATTTTTACGTTTTGTCGCTGTTCTAGTACTTATTAAGATATTGTGGATGTTGAACATGACATCCATTGTATTCGATACTCTACTTATTTTCGGTTCGGTTATTGTCATTCCTTTCCAGGGTATTAACTGCAAAGCAGCATTTATTATTAGAGGGAGAATTGAAATTTAATTAATAGAAATGATAGAGTTTTAGTAGCACTTGTGTGGCTATTAACGAACGTTGTACGGTCCTCATTGATTAATATGCGTTTGGTGTGCAAAGTGCCATGGGCACTTTGGGGGACATGGAACCTTTTTTGGGGACATGGGGACTTTTTTTTGGGGGACATGGTGCGAATAAGGAGATGTACTACATCCATAAAAGATTAACTTAACGGCAAAGATAGGCAGTTCTTTGCATGAATTACGACAGAAAGTCTTGAGGAGCTTTCCAATATATACTTTGTAAATTTGTATGTAGGCAATTGTTGATCAGTATTTAAAGCCTGTTTCTGACAGTGGGGGAAAGAATAGTTCCAATACATTCAGGAACTCTCATTCTCCACAAGAAACTCAATATGCCCCCCTCATAAAGTGACAATATTGATTGGTATGACCTTCACTAAAGACTATCAAGTAGGGAATGCCATCTCCTGGTGATCTATCCTTAAATTTCATTATTTCTTTTCTTATGGTTTTTGTTAATAAGTTGACTTGTTGTTTATATGTGGGATTTAATGTGCTTAGGTGTTTTTTCCTATTGTAGTTTCTTTGTTTGATTAACTCAATAATATCTGGGGGAAGTGATTTTCAGTCAAGTTGACTACATTCCATGTTGTGTGCAAGCAGTTGAAATCGCCGAGCAGTATGTATTTTTTATTCTTTTGTCTAATAGCATCCAGGTCTGTCGTTTGTAGGGTGTGAGTTGGGGGTTTGTATACAGATGCTATTAATATGTCTCCGTTGTGGGTTTTAGGGTTATTCCTGTTACTTCTAAAGAGGTAACAGGGGGCATAGGGATTTGTGTGTAATGTATGTCTTGTCTTACTAGTATTGCCGTGCCTCCGCTCTCGGTTCGCGTACCCGGTCGCATGCCCGGTCGCTCCTGTGTTGCTGTATGATCTTAACCACGTTTTTATACCCTCCGGTACGTTACGGGTTGTTGATTTCGGGGTACTGTGGTTGTCATGTTCCGTTACGGTTCGTTCCACATCGTAATGTCGGTGCGTAAGCTGTTCGTTTCGTAGTAGTGGTTTCCAAGTTGGGCTAATCTTCAGTTTCTCTTACAACGTCAAAAGTGGAACGCAGAGCAGCTGGCCTATGAAAAGGTACCAATTGGAAAGAGCGTATAATCAAGGCAGTCACTCCATCGGACAGTACACCCCCACGATTGTACGGCCTGTCCATCCTGACACACAAAGACCACCTCGACCCATTGTCAAGTCTGACCTACAAACTAGCATGATATCTGGCGAGCCTAATGCAGCCACTGGTAGGTAGGAAACATCAAACACCATGTACGGAACAAGGCACACTTTGTCGACATGATCAGCTCAATGGAAACGGACCCTCAAGATATTCTCGTTAGCTTTAATGTGTAATCACTATTTATTAACGTTCCGGGCCAAGACACAGCTTTTGGATGGTTATTTCACATCCACATTCATGTTCTTGCCTTGTTCAGACTATGTTTGACGTTTAGCTTCTTTCTCTGGATATGACAGTTCTACGATCAAGAAGACGATATGGTAATGGGAAATTCATCGAGTCCAGTCATGGAAAATTTCTTCATGGAGAACTTTCGATACTCTGGGAAGGACATCGACCAAGCCATAAGACCACGTCGGGATCAAGGGACAGCGAAAGTAAGTCAGGATTCAACAATAACCACTGCCTTCTTACCGTATATCCACAATGTAACAGACCGGATATCGAAGACATTGCGGAAAAAAGGATTGAAAACCATCTTCACACTAACTACGAAAATTAACCAGCTTCTACGCAGCCCTAAGGATCAGTTAAATCCTTTACATACGCCAGGTGTCTACTTGGTTCCATGTGAAGATTGTCCCGAAGTATACGTAGGAATGACGAAACGAATGGTCACAGCATGGAAAAAGGACCATGAGCGGCATACGTAGGAATTCTAACAAACGCTCCATAAAAAGATAACAGATAAAATTAATAAATGGTAAAGATTAAATTAAAGCAGAGAATCATAAAGAGAAGCAGAAAAACTCGAAGAAAAACTGACTAGGAGAACAACAGTTAAAACTAAAAAAATAACAAAGAAAACTAATCGGAAGGATAAACAGTATTCAGAGTTGCAGTAAAAATTCCGATGACGCTGAATGCATATCATACTGTGAAAGTTTTCAATTTTCAGTTAGTTGGGAAGGCTGGGTTCAGTGTTCTACGTGTCGCACATGATCAATGTGCAGATGTTAGTGGCGATGAAGATAAATACGCGTGTCCCAGATGTATCTTTCATAATAATGTTGCTCATGTCATCAGATGAAATTTTAATTTGTTCTGTTATTTTTTGCACCATATGCATATGTACCAAAATCTTTTCAAATCAAAATCAAAATCAAGATCAAAAAAATTTTGCATGTCTACAATAATTCATTGTTAATTTCTTGAATACATTTTTTGTTTTTTC
The DNA here is from genome assembly GCA_964058915.1 of Tetropium fuscum. Taxonomy (NCBI): domain Eukaryota; kingdom Metazoa; phylum Arthropoda; class Insecta; order Coleoptera; family Cerambycidae; genus Tetropium; species Tetropium fuscum. Next base: position 73,874 of record CAXKVY010001092.1, read on the forward strand.
AATTAACATAGTTACCTAAAATTTCTAATCCAATGTGTTTTATATTTATATATCTACTTACATATGAAACAAAATATAATTTAAATAATCAGGAGTAAGTTCATTTTACCCTTTTCATAGGATAATTTTACCTCTACCCTTGGGGCAATATAGTGTATCCACTGTTTTGGGTATAGATTGAAGCTCTTTAATCTATTAGTGTCTACAACTATATCTAAATGTTGAGTAAAGTATGTCCTCTCTTATGGATTTTTTTAACATCTTGAGCTTTAAACAGAAATGATATCCGAAGGCTCTGGAAAAAGATTAATAGAAAAGTGACATCTTAAACCGTGCTTTTATCGTTGCGAGATAATTCAGCATGAAGGGGTGAAAGAAGCAAATATGGAAATCAAAGGGGCCATAAGGGATTATTAGGTGCAAAGATCAGTCCAGATAGAACGAAAAACACGTATCTAAACATTCATATAGATCAACTACTGTCAATAAGTTGATAAACGGTAACCAACAACTGTTGGTAGCGTGTTGGTGAGTAAAACAGAATTTTATTTTGTTTTTTTATTAAATAACATTTTTTTCACACAAATACACACATATACATATACAATAAGGTAAAAAAATCAGTTCAACTCAAAAATTAAGAATAGACATTAATTTCTACGCCTACATAGAAATGTACAGTAACAGAAATTTAGAGAGCATGATGGTGGTAGTAGCAGACGTGAAAGCCTTTACATGGGTTAAATTTCTTAAATTGACCTACCTATAGCAGTCAACCTATCTCTAATAAAGACTACGACTTTCATAGCGACTGAATTATGTTGAAGGGGATTTGAAATTTGAAGTACAGATATTATTTTAGAGAATAGTTACAAAAGTACAAAAATAAATAACGGAAATCTAAGTAATCGTTTTCTAGGGTGACATTTCTTAATTTTTAAATGGGAAATTAAAACAAAAATTTAAAAAGCCTAACTATATTATCAATGTACAATTAGTTCTTCTTGGCACCTGGCTGTGCAGCTGGTTCGTCCTTGTACCAATCCTCACTAAAAAGAGACAGCAAAATTATAAATAGGCACATATTTAACCTCATTAATAATGCAAATACAAACATAACCCACTGTTGCTATATTAAAAAGAGTTAGCGTTAGTTGCTTTACATTTTTCTAAGAATACACGTACGCCTTTTGGACCAATGTTGTGATGAAGTTAGTTGTTCATTAAAATACATTGCAGACTTTTTAATTCGCCCGAAATATATGACTAAGTGGTTTTAATTTATTTAAATTTTAAGAAGAATATTGCATTTGATATTATACATGATGGTCTACTTTAAAGTTGCGATACTTAGTAAGTAGTAATAAAATGTTAAAATCAAATGTGGATAAAATGATTACATATAAGAATCGAGGTGGTTCAAAATCCTCAAAATAGTTAATTGGATGAGGTGCTTGCTCTTTCTTCAATTATTTGAGTAACATATTGTATTGAGTTGTTATGAGAGTTTTGTAAAATATGTTTTTAGGTAATTGTAGCTTTTTTTATTATCAATTTTAAACTTAAAATACATTTTTATTGTGCATCATTCTGTTCTATCAGAAGTATCTTCTAAATTTAGGATTAATACGAAATTTTCCTAGAATATCATTCGTTTGCTTATGAATTGTAGAATCCAAATACTGGACTATATTAGAGAAAAATCATTCGTGTTTATTAATTAAAAATAAAGATAACATAACATTTTAATGTAAAGAACACTGAAAATAAACTGTATATATATATGAGTTCATTCGTCCAAATCCGGTGGATTTGTTTGAAACGATTATTTTCCTAATCCAGAGTAAGTATTCGACATATGGGTTTACTAAAAATCGCAATTTTGGTGGCGATACGTAAGTCTAAATATGTATCATATATGCCAAAATAGCTAAAATATTCAAAGGTCCAAGTGAGATAAACCATAATACAGTACGATACGCTACTGGCAATATTAAAACAGGGATTATATTTAGCTATACGTACCATCCAGCTACGTTTTCGGGAGCATCACATCTCTGACTCTCTTCATTGTATACCTCGCCGACTTGGCAACCCAAGTCTCTAGGTTCAACGCCATTCAAGCAGACGTAAAACCTTTGACAGTCTGTGGGGTGAGCGTACTTAGGATGGACGGCAAGGTTACCGTTGGCATCTTTCTGACCTTCGGTCGGGCACTTGAAGCCGTCCTTCAACGTGTCTGAAAAGAGAACCCATCAGAAATGTCTGCACTGAAATCACATTTCCTAAAGTGATTTTGGGCAGTAGGTACTTACTAGTTTGAGCATTACATCCTTGTCTTCCGGCAGAGTCGGGCCATACGCAAGTTCCAGAGTACTCGTCGAAGTGCAAACCTGCAGTACAGGTGATCTCAGTGTAGTCCCCTTGAATACAGTTGTAGAATTTATTGCAAGTCGCTGGGTCCTCGTGTGCGAAGAAGCCGTTCAATCTTGGACAGACTCCTTTAGGCGTTGGGTTTTCTAAAATAAAGATACATTTAACCTACCAAGCTCAAGTTCTTGATTTCATATCATATAGATTAATATATAGTTGTTTTATCATCATGGTGATGCTTATTAACTTACGGAGTTCAGTACGGTCTCCACAGTCTACATTGAACGGTTGGTCACATTTGCTCCGTTTACGAATTAGAGGGTCGAACACTAGACCATCCGGACACAGTTTCTCCGTTGCCACCCCATCTACACACTCGTAGTATTTATCACATTGACGGCTGTCCTCGTACTGTCCGTCCTTTGGGGGGCATTTGAACTGGGCATCTGAAGCAAGAAAAGCATTGATTTAAATTCCTGATTTCTATGTTTATATCTTTGTTTTGGGAGTCACAATGTTTCTACAGTTGTATCAGTTAGTTGTATACGAGTCCTTCAGTTAATAATGACAGTGATATGTCTCATCACATTTGATATTGAACAGCCTTATTGAACAATTAGCACGATAGAAAAATAGACTACAACAACGGAGATCCTGAACGCGCGATGTCCGATTAAGATGTTAAATAAACGCATTCCAGCAGAAAATCAAACAGCATAAACACCGGACCAAATCTGAAATGAAGTGAAAAACTCGAATAGTAGACCCGCGGGACACTTCGCTGTGGAGAATGACCCGGGCTTTAGGAACCACTAGAACCGCTGTGCCTACATTCGAAAGAAATGAACCATTTTGCAGATAATTTATTTTTTTAAAACTGCTTTGGCTTCCGTAAACTTGTTCCATTACCCGCTGAAATGTTTTAGCATTCGGTTGTTTAGTTACAAATAAAACAATCAATCTCGAAAGGGTAATTATACCATGGAATAAAATAAAAATTGTATTAGAAATATAACTAATAATTAATTATATTTTTAATATAAATTTTATCTATTTATTTTGATTTTTTTTGTTTGTATTTGTTTTTTAAATTTTTTAAATTGGATTTTAAACAGGGACATGTTGCCTCTATGGGTCCATTTAGTTTAACTACTAATATAATCTACATATTTATGCTACATATGCTTATATACTAGTATAAACTATATTGTATTAATAATATCTAATATTTAAAACCAAGGGAACAAAGAAAAACACAGGAAAAGTACAATTTGGTAAAGTTTTTAGTATAAACATTAAGATATCCGCAGATATAAAATTATATAGTATCATATTAATGTCATCATTTGGAATGGTCAGAAAATATTCTAAATTAGGGAGTTGGGCATTTTGACATGAGGGATGTAATACATTGTTCTGACCTTTCTAGACGATATTACAAGATTGCAAGTAGTTGAGTGCTCATTTTTAACCGACTTCAAAAAAGGACGAGGTTCTCAATCCGACTGTACGAATGTTTGTTACCTCTGAACTCCGTCATTTATAAATCAATTTTAATAATTATATTTTTGTTGGAAAGGGGGTATTTTCAAGTGGGTCCCATTTTAGTTTTATTGGCATTGGACCTTGGATTACGAAGATACCGGGGAAGATACCGATGATACCGGGGAACTCACCAGATATACCAGAGAAAATGGCGAATGCCCCGGTCACAACCTTAATTTATAGATATTTAATTTAATTAAAAAATATTTTCTATCGGACCAAATTGTGAAGCTGAAAACTTAGTGCTATAGCTGATATATATATATATATATATATATATATATATATATATATATATATATATATATATATATATATATATATATATATATATATATATATATATATATATATATATATATATATATATATATATATATATATATATATTATATCTGGACGTATATACGGAAACGAATAATTTAGAAGCTGTACAAGTTCTTTCGCCTTTATTGAGGCTCTTCAGAATTACGAATTACCAATTAAACCAATTAAACTACCAATTAAATAATTGATTTAATTGGTAGTTTATACTTTATACATCCGATCGAAACTTCAAGTATGCCTGCAGAAGAATTATACTTAAAATGATATTTCCCAACTGTAAAAAGGATGCGGCGCGGTGCCTCTTGTGGTTACCGAAGACTCGGTAACCACAAGATATTGTAACCCAACATGTGGGGCATGCTGCGGTGACTACCAGAATTGTTCTCCAATTGACGAGTTGCCGAATCCAAGAGTTGAAAATTTGGAATACATCATAAATTATGTTCGAGAACATGAAAGAAGCTTTATTCTACATAATAAAATAATATGTGAATCCATAAAATGTTTAAACCTGCATTTTCTCATTTTTTTTCACGAAGTGGTAGTTTTCACCCATTAAAAACAAGAAGCACAAGTCGGGCATATGTCACTTTTGAAGTTAAGTTTAAGATGAGCTTAATTTCAAATTTTCATGCTTCGCTAAAAAGTGTGATATAAGTTTTCAGTTATTATACATGTACAAGGTAAATTATCTAATACCTCCCTTCATCTTCGTAAATAATGAGTTATTTTAAGCATTTTAAATGCTATTCTGCGCAGATTTTTCTAGATATATCATATTTATCAATTTTACTAGATCTTTTATTAAATGAGGGCCGGCGTAATTGTTTTTAAATGGAACACCTAGGTAGGTAGGTTCCAAACACGTTTCTTTTAATTTTTTTATACTTAGTGTTAAAATCTAGTGAAGCAAACTGGTAATTCCAAAATACAAAAAATATTTTGTAATACAAATAATTTAACTCATATATTTCCCGGAAGTTATAATTTTTAGTTTAGTCTTGCGTATTTGGTCTTGGTCCTGCATAGTCGGTCTTGCATTTGGTCATGGTCTTGTTCCTTCGGACTTGGTCAAGATAGTGTTGGTCTTGCTCTTGCTTTTTCGCAACACCAAGACTGTATGACCGAGAGCAATTTTGCTCATCACTGGTTTCAAAGAATTCGGAGTTCGGAGGTAATAGACTATTTTTAACTTCAACGACTGGACTAAATACGATCCTGTCTCATTACATCGTGTAGCCAAACGACTTATATAATTCGTTGGACCTAGAGAGAATTGCGCCTATGTTCACGATGTAAAATGGCTTAAGAAAGAACTCGCAATTTTCAAGGCCATTTTCAAGAGTGGTACCTGAAAAATCTGTATCGTAAAACTTAAAATTGACTCTGCGAATGAGTTATCTCGTGGACCTATAACAAATACAGAAAGATAGCTAGCCTCTGTATTACTATAAAGCCTACAACCCAGAACAAAAATTTTTATTTTAAATGTACTAATAATAGAAATAAAGACAAATGTTTTTAAAAACAAATTATATATTAGTCAAACAAGTCAGTTTTGTCATAGGATTGAGTTGTGCGCATGAGAACTTTTAATTAGGACTTGCATCATATAAAATTTTCGGAAAATTCAGTCGAAAGCCATTTTTCATAAGAAATGTGTGGGGTATTTCATAGTGGTACGTCAAATTTGTCTAGAAGTTGATAAATAAATTTATTTTGTTTGGGGTAAAAAACCGACATTTTTTCCCTACTGTCTAGGTACTCATTATTAGGAATTATTATAGAGCAGGATAAGAACTACGGAAGAATATATCAAATACAATGATATTCCCAAGCAACAAAGTCTTCAAGAGAAAACCTTTCACCTAGTGGAACTACGCATTGGCAGGTCTATTTTGTGAAAAAATGTCTTACTACGTGCTGGCTTTTCATAGCAGTTGTAGTAAATAGTAATAGCAAATAATGTGAATATAAAAATGAGGGAGTAACATTTAATAAATATAGATATTGGATTAAATCCCATCACTATTCAAAAGCTGTTTGAGTGTTAAAAAAAAGTTTTAGCAACATATATTAATGATATGTCAATCCTTTATTGTCACAAAGTCAGTTGCAGTGCAACATATGGACAACTCGCTCTGAACTGGGTAACTCTTCGACATTTGTTGACCTACGTACAAGAATAACAAGGACCTATTACAGAGATAGATCAATAAATACGCATATATAAAAACCGATTGCTTAACCTCGTGTGAAATTCGTGGTAAATATTAAATTAATAAATTAACAATTAGTGGACTTAATGCTGGTTATAATTTTGAGAAGAGAGACCGGTTTTCGATATTACCACACTGTGCGCCTTTCACTTTTCAGCATTATTATATAAAATTCCCTTAACATGCATAACCGAATCGCTTTGGGTAAGCACATAACGCGAATAGTTCACATTCTCCGTTTATTATATCAATAGAATAAAAAGAAATCTAATTACCCTACTAAAATGATTACTAGCAAATGCTTTTATGTAACACACAATATGAGTTCTGTAGCTGACGCGAATTGCAGACGACAGTATGGAGACTTTTAGTTGCCGATTAGAAAGCAGAAGCATTTCTGTGCAACAATTTTAACTCATTATTCGAAATACGAAATCACTGATTTTTTAATAGAAAAACGTACTTGCTAAATACTGGTACGAAGAAATATTGACTTTCTCTACAGGTATCATTTTGCAAGGTATTTTCACAAACTCTACCAGTTTTCGTTCAAGAAAATTGTGCAATACGTAAAAACCACTCCCTTTGACGACACTACACTTAAAGGACTTGAGATATGAGAATATGGTAAACGTTACTTACTTGCTGCAGATAAAATAGCCAACACTGCCAAAACCAAGAGTTTCATTTTAATTTTTTTTTGTTTTTACAAATTTTGTGTGCAAGGAACTACTGAGGTGAGACGACGTCCACCTCTTGAATATGACTGAAAGGAAGTTTGGTTTGTCCTTATTTAAGAACTTGGAAGGTGTATAGCTTAGCCAATGATTGAATATCAATTGCAACGAGCGGCGGAGCGGGTGGGGAACAGGGTAGTCTAAGCACTGCTATAGTGGCCATTTTGAATATCTTTTATTTCCTTTATTTTTGTGTATATAATAAAATACTGCAGGAAATCCAGGTTTCGTCAGAACTAGACTTCAGGAATTCATTATTTTAGCCCATGCATGGATAGCAAAAATTAAGGGAATTCAAACCAAAAACCATTGTACAGTGACAAAAGAAGACAGTATCAATAATGCCAATGTATAACAGACCCGATATCGACATAATTAGAAAAAGGCAGTGCAGTTGGTTAAACTGTCTGAAAATTTGTGATGTTGCCACGGTTTCCTCGACACTTGACAGTAGTAATACCTACATTTTGTATATTTACGCTTTACGCTACGATTGATAAATTATTATAGTTTTTCTTATATTTAAACCTGATTTAAACTGTTTACAAAGCTTATGACTATAACCTATATTGTGATTGATCAGAAAAGATAGGTACTACAGTAGGATTTTTCTTTATAAGAAAATGCCCAAGCAGTTGGCTAGCCGCTGCAAGGAGTTCGTAGCAAATTTGATGGAGTATTTTGAGACAGAACGTGAAAATATTGTTCCATTATTACCTTTGACTGCTCTTAAAGAGGTAACTATTACCATTTAAAAAATTAAGTAACAAAGCTACAAAATAATATTTTATTAAAAGATTTTGACCACCGATTTGTTATAATAAATAGTATTCATTCAATAATTTTATTTTTGTTACTAGACTAGGTATCTACACAATCATCTCTTAAAGTGGGTCATATATAGGCAATCTTAATTTAATTTTTTCCACCACACCACCATACTCCACCATAACCTCAAAATACAAGTGGAATTTCTTTAGCACTTACTACAGTCTGACAGACTTGACAACAATGTTCGCTGGTTAGTTGGTGACGTAAAGTGGTGATGACGTATTAGGAAATACCATATTTCAAATGCTTAACCAGGTGATTTTAAGCGTGGCTACCCCGGCTGCCCCTCAACTGCCACGAAGCCATGGCAGGATGTTCGAAAAAATTAAATGTACATAAATTTATAAAAAACTCATATTGAATTTGTTATCATCAGCTACATTTTTATCCCTTGGTGCACAAATATGTTTTATCTTTTTGCGTTTATTTTGATTTTTTTCTTATAGCCCAGTCGGGTTAGCATATGACCTTGCAAAAATTCCCGTCAGCAATTCTATTTCTCAAACCTTTAGGGTGGCTCACTAGAAGCCTAAATTCAAAATGGCGACCAAATTCCAACCATGAGTTAGCCGTCATCTTGAATTTGACGGTGAATGGTTTTTTTTCCAATATCTCGGCTATTTTCAACTGTTCAACAAAAATGGTAAGGGACTTGTAATTTAGATTCTTTACAACTTTAGTCCTCACAATTTTTGTCTTCTGACCCATATTTTTCGAATTAAACGAAAAAAGAGTGACAATGTATAATTATGAAATTATCGCATTTATTATTAACTTTATGACATATATGTACATGAACAAAGTTGTAAATAATTTAATTTCCTACAATTTTGTTTTGTTGACTTTTTTCCTAGAGCCAATATTAAGGGTTCTATACCTATAGCAAGCCTAACAGGACTCAAGCGACCAGCGTCGCGTGCCCTAGTCGCTGACGTCACCCAGGTGGGCAATGGTTCCAGAGAAAAAGTCGTTGATATCAAAATTGTAGAAAATGTAATTCTATACAACTTTGTTGCAGTACATTTATGTCCTAAAGTTAATAATAAACGAGATAATTCGATAACTATACATTGCTACTTTTTCCCGCTTAATAAAAAAAATATCGATCGCGATAAAAATTGCAAGAAAAATTTGTGGAGTATTAAATTTACAACTTTCATCATTTTTGTTGAAAAGTTGAAAATGGCTGAGATATTGAGCAAAAACCAGTCAAATTCAAGATGGCGGCTAACGGATCGGCGGAATTTGATAGCCATTTTGAATTCAGGCTACTAGTGACCTGGAGAGCAATAAAATAAAAGAGGTTAGAGCAATAAAATTTCTGACAGTAATTTTTGCAAGGTAAAGCATTTTTTTTACCCGACTGGGCTATTATTATGCTTCGTTATTTTACTTCTTAAAATATTTCTTTTTATCTAAATGCCTAAGCCCTGTATAGTAGCATATTTTTGTCATGCAGTTCTAATATATGGGCTTGGCATCAGCACCAGGAGTTTTGCCTCTGTTACGAGATTGTTTACGTTCATTAGTCTGTTTCACCTGACTTACGTGTATGATATCAGGTGAATGAACATTTGATTGCTACTAGATGGATTTTCCTTACTAAAATATGGAATCAAAAGTGTTGCTTCCAGTGGTGAGGGATTGCTTCCAGTGGTGAGGGATTGCTTCCACTTCTATTGCCGATGAACCAATGTAATTGTAATCTAAAACATATTTGCTGGAGGAGGGAAGGGTTTTTTATTCAGTTGTTTAGCAGTTCCTGATTGCCTCCCTGCTTCTTTTCGGAGATCAGGAAGGGATTGCCTCGACTACTACTTTCGAAGGACATGTTCAACAGTTTCTTTTAATATTATAATAGTCGGATCAACGAGTCGGGATTTTGGTCTGAAATTATAGATAAACCTATTTAAAACCAAGGGTTTTAGACGGTGCTGAACACGAAGAATTAGTGACAAAAGTTTTTAACACGCGCCATTCCCTCGAAAGGCCAGATACCACCCATATTTCCGGTATTCCTGCACAGATGCCAGACAGCGAGGCTTTTAGTGGGGAGTTTTATATATTTCTTCGGGATGGGGGGAAGAGTGAAATTTGATCAGTGAGGAGACCGTAATCACCCCTGGAGGTTGATTCTACCCTTTTACCATGATATGTCTCTCCCAAGTATACTTGCATCTGCTATTCCTGTTTAAGCAAGATTTGCCGAACACGAATGAAAGAAGATGAGCATAAGGGTTATTTTTTTGTCTTCTTTTTTTTGTTATCTTCGAAAATGGGGGGTATATACCGTTTAGTGGGAGATGGAAAAATCAATTTTGCAACCACTTGGGAGGGTTGGAATAATCCCTGGGGTAATTATCGCCTCCCTGTGGTATTCCTGTGGAGGAATACCGGAAATACGGATGGCTGATACCCTTGCGTTGGCAGGTATGTATGTGACGGAGATCTTCTAGCTGGTCCAATTAAAAGAATAGTGTTGCCTCGCATGCCCATCCAGAACAACGAGACTTGGTTGATTAGCAGTTGACTTGGTACGACTAATAAAGTATTAGATAATATGATATTATGTAGATGTGTTTCTATATTCATCCAACCTGGAGGATGGATTACAAGTTATGTATCAGGCGTTCCCTTCAATAACTCTAAATTTTGGATATTTCATTAAGAGATAAATAAATATATCTGCAATAAAAGCTGCAATTAAACAACTCTTTCTACAGAACTAACTTGCTTTCCGCCCTTAGTAGCAATTACTTTTGATAGTTTATTTGGGACTAGTGATATCTGTCTCGTCCACATTATAAATCTGGCTTGGCGTAAATTTATAGCGCATATACAGTTCAATGTTTTAGAATGATAGATCCCAATATTCTCCAGCCTGAATCGTATTAAATAGGTAAACTAAACACATCAAAAATGTCACGACTATTATTCCACTTTTTTCAACAAAAACTTGAACACCTTTTTGTAGATACATACCATTCAATTGCACTGTTTTATGAAGGTAAAAGTAACAGCGCCTCAAATTTGTCTTCCTCAAGCTGATGTTGGACGTCATTTTCACGTATCTCGGAGCGTGATTTCGCCGCGCTTTGGGGCTTACAAGAATTGAGTATGGAGTTCTGTGTTAATCATATATGAATCTAGGTTTTGTCTCTACCCTGATTCAAGAAGAGTGAGAGTCTGGAGAGAACCTGGTCGATAGAGATACTTAGACATGTACAGGGTTTTCGCCCGTATGATTGGTCTACAAGTTATGATGTGGACTTGATGTGGAATAATTTTTCACCATCGAACTATTCCCGTTTAATATCAATATCAATATATGGACCGTATCTTAGAACCTCTTCTTCCATTTGCCTCTGAAGCAGGCTTTTTTAACTTATTTTTTGTCATCAAAGATTAAAAAAGATTATTTCATCAAAGAGAACATATTACACTGAAATTGAAGTGATGACATCTTTGCTGACTAATCAGGCATCATAACGGTATGTCACTTTTTAAAATCCACTTAAAATTGATGTATATATGTACGAGGAAAAAATGAGTAGCAAGCTATATTATTCTTACTGTCGTGAAAAGCGATTTTAAAATAGGTCTAAAGGTTTTGTTGAAGTTTCTTTAGTATCGAAGTATTTTTGCTGGTCTTACAGTTGCAGTCCTCATCCCCAGAAGGTTAGATTTACGAACATAGTTCCTAACCATTTTTGACTTCTCTGAGAAAGGCGAAAAAGACCCTTTTCTACTCTTCCGCACTGTTTTATTTTTTATAGTGTGTGACTTTTTTAAAAACTTTAAAAAATTGTCTAGTATAGTGGTTAATATATCCTTTATTTCTTTTCTGATCATAGTAGACCTACAAGATTCCAAATAGGCATTTATTTCTTTAATTTTTCTTTTTGCAGTATTTTTTTTATAATGTCCACTGGAGTGGACATGGTGACTCGAACATTAATTAGTTTTAATTATAACTGATTTCTACATTCAACTTAGATGAATTGGATGTTTTGTGTGGTTTTTGAACAATGGAAGCGAAATAAAAGTATCTATTAAGAACTAACAAATGTATTTTATATGAAAACTCAAAAAACAATTTCGTTCTTTTAAAAAACAGAGGTGAATCAGATCACAATAAATTTTTTTTTATACAGTTTTCAAATTTGCAATGAGTTGTATTTGAAAGCGGATCACTAGATGGACGCCCTGCTCTCTCTTTCTTGAGTTAGATAGCTGGTTGATTCATTTTTAGGAGTGCATATGCAATTCTAAGCTTAAAAAGGCTTAAAAGGTTTAAAAAGGAAAAGGCTTTAAAGAAGGAGGCCTTCTAAACCTAAAAAAGGAAACTTACATTTGCGCTACATTTAGGACGAATGTTTTTTGCTCCCAAGTAATGTTTTTTTAATGCATGTTACTGTAAACCCAAGGCAATGTTCTGGTATTTCGAGATCCTCATCTGCTCCATATTCTGATTAATAATTCTCTCTTGTGTATTAGATAACTTGTCTGCACCAAATCTAAGCCTATGTGAACTGACTTGCAAAGAAATGCCAACACCACTATCATCACTTAAACAGTCTTCAATATCTGAGGTTTCAGCCAATACTTGTAGCATATGCTCACATTATTTGTCAAGTTGATCGTCGTCTAACATACTCAATAGATATTCAGCATCCTCAGGATCTTCTGGATTGAATAAAACTGCAAAAAAGTGAATACATTAGTACCCAATGGACAAACAAATTTTCAAGTGTATAACTATTAAATTCCAATGTCCATCCCGATGGATGTGCATATTTTACATCCACTACATTCTAAATTAGCCACAAAGCATATCACTTGAGCCATCCTTACATTCACTAACATGTTTTACACATTAATTTACAGACATTATGAAAATTCGGCAACTCTTACTTTCAAAGAACTAATAAAAAATACTTCCATTTATTCTCTCTCGAAATGGCTGCCATGATTGCTGCTCACTAAATGCGCTTTTAGTTCAGCAAATTAACAACAGATGGCGCCATCATCACCATCAATGAACCGGTATACTTCCTCTGATCGTATAATGACTATAGCATATAATACGACTTATATGCTAAATGGCCACGCCCACTTCACTGGACACGGGGATTGAAGGGGTTAAAAACAGTAAACAGCAGTTTTTGTTTTAACAACACGATCCACTACTCATCACAAATTTACGCGATGCAAAACTAAACAAATCCGGATCCATGCAGGCCAGAGACAAATGTATCCCTTGCTATTGCCCATCAGAAATGCTTAATGATAGGTAGCGCGTCCTACAAAGCAGATACCTAAATCCTGATCAATAAATTTTCAGATAGTAATGCGATTAACTAATACAGCACATGTTTTGGTTTAAGTCGGCGTGATGTGATGTTGCCATTTCACAAATTATAAATTGCCCTTCATTCCACTTTGTTCCACTATCACTCAATCTAGAGGCGGTATAGCCTATTATTATAAAACATTTAGCAGCTGCATTGTAACTCGTGCAGAATGATGAGACACCGTCATGCCGGAAGTAATAATATAATTCATGGCTGTAAAGCTAAGGTTTTATATCTTATCCGCATTAATAGTGCCATTAGAAATATGAGATCTATTATACGTCTCCTGTAAACTCCTTCCTTCCGTTTACACATATATCAACAAAATTATGGGGATTTTCCACGAAGCAGGTTCTGGATTGCGAATATTCGTAAGCACATAGTCCCCCTTTTAGAAATATATCCATACGCCAATGGGAATTCATTAGTCAGATTTGATCATGCATAAATGAGCAGCTAACGTGGTCCCCCACTCACGATTTGTACATTAATATAACCTTTCTTAGTACGACATGACATTCTTCAGTGTACATCAAATTCTTTCACTTCATTTTATACAATAAGCCATAAAGAGGCTTTAAATGGGTGTGAAAATCATATGAGATGCAGCAGCTTCAAAATATACCGTTTAATATTAATTTGTAGAAGAGATACCTATCTGTTTCATCTATTAAGCAATTGGTACTTCAAATGTCACACTACCGTAAAAGAAATGATTTAACCAATACGGTTAAATAATTCCTATGCGGCTCAATACGAGCCGCATATATTAACATTTACCGAGTATATTTATTTATTCTCAAATGCATCGTGTTGATTTATGTTTTGGTTCAGGGAACCCCGTCTTTGTTTGACCATAGATCTTTATGTTATTGCTGTACAATTTGTCATCGAAATCTTTTTATATATTAGTATTGAGAGCAACTGAATCCCCACTGATAGATATTAGTCAATAGTTTTAACAATAACTTCATGGTTAATCGTCACGATAAACACTAATTGATACCGCTGTTTAAAAAAGTAGATTATTATTTCTTTGTTGTGTAAATTATCTTGGTACGTAGTAATCAGAAATGCGATTAATTCTACAATACTAATCAATAGTCATCATTGTATATAGTCACAGGCATAATAGTCTGTTTATAATTGAGTGTTAACAACTTTCAAAATTTCAAAATTATTCATATAAATTGAGCAGCATTGCCGCCGTAAATAGCATGTTCATTATTCATCCCATGGCTGTACTATGGACTGTGGCTATGGATATTCTAGATATCCTTAAGTTATCCGTTTCGAATCCAAATAGATTCCGATGGAGTTCCTATGGAGATACAAATATATATCACAACTTCTCACATCCATATATTGTACGAAATGGAATGTAATGAAATGAATATTCACTGGATGTTATCTTCGAATAACCCAAATTAAGAAGTCCGGAAACATAGGAAGCAAAACTTGGTGGTTTTTTGGTAGTTAAGTTCTAATTTATTATAACTAAGCCATTTATAGGCTAGTCTAAACCCAAAAAATTAAGACGAGTCGGAAATATTTGCTATAAAAGGGTTTATTGTTTTAAATGCCTCATTTGTTGCCAAATAATATGACTATCGTATGTTTTCACCCTCGGCGGAGTTGTGTAAGTAGTGGGGGTAAAAATGTACCCCCAAGAGGGGTATCTTTGCAGTTTAAGTTTATATCTCGTGAAGGACTCACAATATCGAAAACATTGTCCTATTAAAAGTTGAAGGGCATTAAATTCTCCATTGAATGACACCAATGGTTGGCTCCTCAATTGAATGGCTCCTCAAAGTTGGACAAATTTTACATATTTATGAAAAAAATGTTTTCTACTGTTTCTGCTTTTTGGTTATATCTTCTAAACTAACCAATCTACAATAAAGTGGTCCATACAAAAGTTATAGAGGAATAAATTCTGCGTCAGATGAGAACTTATGATCTAATTTTCTGGATCTCAATTTTCTGGATCAGCGATTTCCGCCTTAAATAAATGTTGATCGCAAGTAAATATCTTCTCGAAGAAATCCAACCTTTCTTCGAGCATTACACTCAAGCTGAAGCTACTGCCGAAGGTGGCCTACGATTTTTACCAACCCTCTACCGAGGGCATTTATACATTCCGTATATGTATTTGGCACTCAGCGCTATGCCAAATAGATCAGATTCGAATTTTAAACCAATTAGAGTTTGAGTGCGAAATATGTGTATGGAATCTAAATCGCTGCCAAACGCGTACGCGGAATGTAACAGTTGATGCGAGAGCTTGATGCGCCTTATGCAGCCCGAACGCGGCAATAACGCGGATATGCCGAAAACAGTATGTTTTTGTTATGAGTTTAGATGCACTACGCGCTAAGAAAAATATACAAGAAATAGAAACTGCAAATCTGTATATTGCACAACATAAAAGCAAGAGAAAACAGATAATATATGAGTGACATATTTAGTGCGATGACCCATGCTTAATTATTATGTTTCTTTTTGGTCTTTTCTTAACACACTTGGTGAACGGCCCAAGGCCTTTTCTTGCTCCGCCTTGTGGTGCCGATTTTCCTTCTGTTTGATGCTTGTCTTCACTTGCTTCAATCGTTGACAAAGCATTTTGATAATTGAAGAGCTGGTGCCAAATTTGCTATTTTTGGTAAGCAATAATTCGACGACATTCTAAAAATTGGCGGAACCCTCAGTACTTGTGGCGATTTAAGTTACATTTAAAAGCTTTCCTTCATTTTCATTATTATTGGCATTTATAGGGAATAAATTATTTTTTCTACGTTCATGCCAAAAACAAAACTTTATCGAACTATATTTAGTGGAAAAACTAGTTCCTTATTGCACTAGTGCGGTAATTTTGCACTAGTGCAATACTTACTTTTTTTTGCAGCAATTATTTCCCGTTTGGATTTAAAGCCTACTGGCCTCTTAGGTACTTTTGGGAAATCGTTTTCTATTTCCTGTTTCAAGTTTTCCCACGAAGATTACGAATATAAAATGGCCGTGTCGTCGGCAAAACTAATAATTTTTCCCGTCGTATTTAAATTTAATAGACTGTTTATATAAAGGGTGAAGAGGACCGGCCCCAGCACGGTTCCATAAGGGACACCAAAAGTAACTGTTCGTAGATTACTATTACTACATTTTTCCATTTGGACTTGCCCTTTTTTTGTTTTGTTTTATCCTATGGATATTCGACGGAGGTTTAAATATGTTCATGGACCACCGGATTAAAAAGGACAAAAATTGATATCTATAGAACATTTTGTGCTACATAGGATGGATATGCATTACTGAATGAGCATAAAAAAGGGCATTTTAAATGTGTATTTAAATGTAAAAGTAACGACCACAACCACAAAAAACCAAGACATAACTTTTTCTCATCCAGAAGGCGGCGAACTTGTCCCATAATACTTCTGTGATCATATTGTTTTCCCATAAGTCTTTCATACCAAATTTGAAACGACCTAGACGTTTCGGAAATAAAATTAAAAAAACTTCAAACGGATAATAATGTAGTAAATATATATAATATAATAAATAATACCAATAATGTTTATTAGTGGAACGCATTATTTTTCAATTTTCTATGAAATCCTTCCGGAAAAGGGTTTACCTTTGACTCACTTTGTATAATTACCATAAAAAAAGCACAAGTTTCAGGGTTTTCCCTCACAACTCCATATAAATAATTGTGTAGTTCAGAACAACTTCTGTGATGTAGGTCATATCTACAAAGTAACACGCCCATTTACAAATAAATGTTTTTTTTGTCGGAAGTATCGATAACGCACTAGTCTTTTTTGGCATTTCCAACCATTATTTTCGTACGCAAATATACCTTGAAGCGGGTCACATTTCAGGGCAATACTCTCATTTTACCATGTCTATTAAATGTACGCGGAGAGAGGTAAGACCTCTTCAAGTCAAGACCAAGACTAAATTCACAATGTCCATTCAATTAAAACTAGTTTTTGTTTCCTTATAGTATATGATAAAGTGTACTGAGAAATATTGGGCGAGGTCTTGACAAAGAGATTGTAAATACCTGATTTGGCATAAATGCATTGGAGAGTTATTAACATGCGTTGTCCATGTTTAGGTGGGTATATTAACGCTGTCGTTATTTATTGAGGCAAATTGTTATCAATGTTTTTTATCGACGCACTCTAAAATATAAGACTAGTCATTCTTGTTAAGTAACACAGAGAACGAATTCAGGGCGATATTTCAATAGATATGCGAACTTTAAGAGGTAATTTCAGTATACTGATTCCCAAATGTGTTTCATGAATCTGTATAATTATACTCATGACTTCTCATTTATAACAAACATTGAAACCCAACCAGTTTTTAGTTTCAAACTGGTTGGGTTTGATGTTTGGAAAAAATTAGATCAGATTGGAAGAAAATATAACTACCATATCAGAAGATATCAGACCAGTCACCTCCAAAGTCTATAAGAAAATTAAGACAAACTTAAATTAAAAAAAGCACCAGGATTTGATCTGATAACTGGTGAAATTCTGAAAAAACTATGTTGACTTTTCAACAAGTTGCAGAAGTAATCATGATACCCAAACCTGGTAAGCCAATTAATGATGTAAAATCATATAGACATATCTCTCTTCTCCGGATCATTTCAAAACTTCTTGAAAAGTTACTCCTCTAAAGAATAAAACCTCTGATAGAAAATAACAACCCAACTGTCCATTTGGATTCAGACAAAAGCATTATACTGTAGATTAAGTGCGTTGAATAACGGATGTCACTGAAAAGTTCTCGAGGAGAAGAAAGTTTCTTCAGCAGCCTTCTTAGACGTAGCGAAAGCCTTTGAAGTTTGGCGAGTATTACTTAAGTTAAATAACATGCTTCCAAAATAATATGTGCAAATCCTTACCTCCCATATAACAAACGGGATATTCAGAGTCATACAAGAAGATGAATGCTTAGACATAAAAGAAATCAAAAGCATGTGTGCCTCAAGGTAGTGTTTTGGGGCCTGTTCTCTACCTTCTCTACACCAGTGATATACCATAATACGACATTAAAATCACATTCGCTGACGATACCGCCCATCTTGCGGTAGGCCAGGAGCATGGTGCAGCCACCAATAAGAAATACATAATTAGGTTGGACCAGACGATGGAAAATAAAACTAAATTAGCTTGAATCAGTTCATGTGAACTTTACAAAGAAAAAGTCTGCCGAAGTACCATCTCTAGAAATCAACGAAAGTGTATTACCATATCAAAACAAAGCCTTGGTATGCTCCGATGGAAAGAGCATAGCAAGAAGAAACGATGCAAGTTTAGGTAAAATATTGTCACATTTATAACTAAATATAAAAATAAACATATTTTGGCAACAAATTAGAAAACACACTGTATAGTAAATTAATGCATAATAATTATAAATTTTACAAAGTCAAATAAGCTCCATGTTAATAATGAATAAATTCCGGATGCTGTAAAGGATGTAAGGTATCTTATATCATTTATTGTATTTAGTAAGTACAATTTATTTGCTGAGTAAAGATATTTCGAATGGAACTTTAAAGGAAGTAGAAAACATTGAACTTATTGAATGGCGAATCTGCTAGACTGGCTTTTATCAGATGGCAAGCTGGGAAGAAATAAGGGTTTGCAGAATTGTGATAGACAAGTTGACACGTCTCCTGAAGCCATGGGGGTAGATTTAGTGAAAGGAATAATGTAAGTAATATTAATTTGTTAAATAGTGATAGGTGTTCCTCACAGGTGTCACAGTAATAGTATAAATAAATAAATAAATAAGTTAGTTGTAGTGAGAGAATGTGGTTTTATTAAAACTAACCCTAGCCCAAGAAGTTACGAGAAACGTAACAATATAAACAGTATTACTGGGTTCTTGGTAGATATTCCAAGCATACAATAAAATTCTAGTTTATAATCAGATTTTAAAACCCATTTGGTTATAATAAGGTAATGATCTCCGGGGTTGTTCTAAAGATAGTAACATCAAGTGTATCCAAACGTTTCAGAATGAAGTCTTGCGTAACATGATAAATGCTTCATGGTACAATACCCAATACTGATCTTCATCGAGACCTTGGAATTCCTATGATAAGACATGAAATAAAAATATTTGATGGTAAACATGAAGCCAGACATCACCATACCAACATTGAAGCTCTTCAGTTGCTGGATAATCAACATCTTGTTCGACAACTCAAGAGGACTAAACCATTCGAACTTGTGTAGTGTTTTGTGGTAAAAAGCAGAGCATAGTGTGAGATATATTATGTATCAAGAACATAATTTGCTGATAAAATTTGTTTC
The DNA here is from genome assembly GCA_964058915.1 of Tetropium fuscum. Lineage (NCBI taxonomy): Eukaryota > Metazoa > Arthropoda > Insecta > Coleoptera > Cerambycidae > Tetropium > Tetropium fuscum. The sequence continues at coordinate 93,598 of CAXKVY010001092.1, forward strand.
GACCATCTGGTCGCCCTGTTAACTTCTGAATGCATTGAAGCTTATACAGATTTTACGATGTTTTTCTTTTTTGAAACACCGTGACGGTTGTATGGCTGACGTAATTATTATATGGCGCTGATTGCAGTTGATATAATTGATGGTTATATATGGCAGTTACTTGACCAGAAGAAGCTGGAGGAATTTCTTGAATACTTAAAATTCAAGACTTCGAATTCAAGACTTAGAATTCAAGACTTTAAGCCTGCGCGATATATTGTTTCAGCAATTCGATCTTTGTTTAATTCAATTTTGTATAATTTTAATTCAATTCCTAACTCTTAAATCTTAACTTTCAGCTCTCTTAACTTAACTATTAACTGTTAACGCTTAATTCTTAATTCCTAATAATTTTAATTAACTCTCAATAAAATTTTAATTACATTTTGTATAATTTGGGGTCTCTGCCTTCTGAGTAGTTGTTTCCTATAAATCCATTCAATTGGATCTTCAATATCAGAATGATTAACAGAAAAGTGAGTTTTAATCATCTCCCTCGTCTAGTGTACTGTTTAGTTTTTAGTGTTTTCGTGTTTGTGGAAACGATTTCAGTGAAAGCTTACCATGGAGATATTGAGAAGAAATTAAAGGGTTTATAAGAGAAGGTAAAAATGATTACAATTATGTAAAAGTAAAAAAATAAGAAATTTCTATAGGAATATAAGAGATCATAAGTTGTGCATTTCGCCACCTACATAGACGCAGTTATTCCTAACCGTTGGATTGGGAGACGAGGTTTTCTGAAATGGCCTACTAGGTTCCCGTATTTATCCCCAATATAATTCTTCCTATAGGGTTATTAAAAAAAATAGTTTTTAAAATAAAGCCTAATAATTTAGATGATCTAAAAGAATGAATTACTCGTACAAAAGAAATGAGAAAAATACGCCAGATATTTTATATAACGTTAGAAATAAATTCCATCAAAAGTTGGGAGTGTGTCAGTAAGTGCATGGAAAACATATTAAGCAGTTGTTACGATAGCTAGTCAATATTAATTTTAATATTGACTAATAAATTTTTTTGAAATGTTACAGTTTTTAAAATTTGTTAATGCTGTTTACCTTGTTCTTTCAAAAAGTGCAAATATCTCAAGAACTGATAAATATACAGATATTAAGTACGGTTAGTTTATATAAGGCCTTTGAAAGTTCTATCAAGAATTAACATAAAAAATTACCTTTCCATGGGCGCCGGAAGGAGGGTTAAAGCAGGACACTTATCATCTCCTGGAAAATTGTTTTTGTTTTATAACTATGTCATAAAATATATGTAGGTACTTTTAATAATAAAAATATATGATTTTTAAATTTCTTTTACCTTTTCGTTAAAAAATTACGTCATAACCTAAACTGGTCACAGGAAAATAAGATAAATTAAATAAAGGAAAATAAATCAGGCGGCACTAAAATCATTAGGACACCAGTTTTAGCGTTTTTGTGAAATATTTTTGCAGTTTTGGAATTACTAAAATGATTTCATAACTAGTAGGTATCCATACTATATAAGTGCTAATAATTTAACATCTAAGTTGGACAGTTAAAAATGAAGAGATGATCCCCATGTTGCAATACCATGCACAGTCGCCTCTATGTGGGTGCTTACAGAATCGAATTTATTGCCAAACCTGTTTACGATTTCAGAACTCGACGGTTTTTCATTAAATAAATATACTTCAATCATAACTGCAGTGATTGTACAACAAATCCATTTTGTAAACAAACACGTATTATATAACAATTACAGAATATTTTCTAATGTGACATTTCAACCGAGAATTAGTATTCGGTGAAGAAAGTATCTCATTCCTACATGGCCTCTAAAAGATGGCGGCAACAGCACAGTTGAATTTTATGAACGGCGAAAATAGTTTTCAGCTTTACTTGGTAAATTATTAATATCCAGGCATTTCAAGGTTAGGTAACCGTTGCAACGTTATTATTGATATACTGGCTGTGTTGGCGAGAAAGCAAATGTACCTACAAATTAAGTTGCCGCTGGTAAAGGTTGGAATTTATTATGTTAATAGAATTAGTATTTTGTCTGCTGTAAATTTGGGGTGCTCTATATTTCTTATTGACTAATTAAACATGTAGGTAGATCCCGGGGCCCAAGAACCATAGACCTCGGTCAACCATAATTAGCGGGGTCATAATTACCACAATGGAAACAGATAGGTAGGTAATGGAGATGGAGCTTACATAAATAAAAAAAAATAAAACAATAACGATGAATAAAATAAAATTAACGAAGCCGATATATATACTCGTAGTATAAATATATAGGTAGATATATCAATAACGTTCAAGGGTAGTTCTAGTCTGCATAAGGCTTGGCACACGGTAGTATGTATTTCCGTTGACGGCACTGACAGTGAGTAAGAACAAGGGCACTAGTAAAAGTAATAACTACGCTTCGGCATTACAAGATATAATAACATTTCACGAACATTTGTTTATTATAATATATATTTATATATATATATATATATATATATATATATATATATATATATATATATATATATATATATATATATATATATATAAATAATGCAACACAAAAAAATTTGCACAACTTTGGAATACATTATTTTTTGAATCCGTCGCCTAATTTAGAACATCTTTTTTTAAATTGTAGAATATTTTGTAGTGAATTCGCTGAACTTTTTAAATTTTTGTTTAATCAAAAAATTACATACATACAGGCTGTACCAATGATGATACAAATACTGTAAACCATAATTGATTATTGCATAGCCTAATGCTTTCTTAACATTTTCTTTTTTTATTCGCTTTAATATCTCAATTTTTAATGAAAATATAGAGATTTCAAAATAATCATGTTTTCAAGTTTATCAAAGCTTTGGCCTCTGGTAAAAAATTTAGTAGAAAATTAAAAGTAGGCTTAGAGTAAAAACAATGAAAATTAATAAGTTGTCAAAGCGTTGATATACAGAATTTATGTTTTGCATATGGAACAATGTAGAAGAAATCTTAACCATGATGATTGTGTTAAAGCAGTGACATTAAAAAATTAAGGGTTGAGTATGCGGGTAGTAGCTGATAGACTAGGAGTTTCTCTTTCAACAATATCAAGAGTCGTGCAGCGGTTTCGAGAAACACAGAGTTACGACAGGCGGCGAGGACAAGGAAGACCTCGTGTTACGACAGCGATTCAAGATCGTTTTATTAGAGTTCGCGCTCTGGGAGAACGATTTGTTACCAGCGCAAACCTTCAGGCACAGCTAAGTGCCGTCCATGATCTTGAAGTTAGTGCTAAGACAGTAATAAGAAGACTCAAAGAAAGTAGTCTTCATATACGAATTCCAGCTACATGACCCACTCTTAATACAGAGTACAGAAGAGCTAGGTTACAATTTGCGAGGGAGCATTTAGAGTGGAATATTGAAGACTGGGGAAGAGTGCTATTTACTGATGAATCTAGGTTTTGCCTCTACAGTTCTGATCGTCGACAAAGAGTTATAAGAAGGCCAAATGAACGTTACGCACAATGTAACATACGTCAAACCACTCTTCAATGTAGGTTCCGTGATGGTGTGGGGAGGCATTTCATTAAATGCACGTACAGAATCGTTACCAGTACATGGAGGTGCACTAAATAGCGAAAGGTACATTAGAGAGATTTTATCAGAACATGTTGTCCCATTCGCACCTTACATAGGTGACAATTTCTTGCCACAATGTCCTGATATCAATCCTATTGAGCATATATGGGATATACTCGGTAGGCAGTAGAGAAAAACACGACCACCCCCTATGACCCTTGGAGAAGTACAAGAGGCACTATTCCAATTGTGGAACGCTTTAGACCAGGAGGAAATTAGGCGATTATTTCTAAGCATGAGGCGACGATGTGAAGCTATAGTGAGAAGTAGGGGCCGAAATAGTCGTTATTAGTTTTTTTTAATATCATTAATTTGTTTGTTTTTGTTTTTTTTCTTTCTTTAAATTCAAGTTGCTATTTTAGATGTTAATGCGTTAATTTAAAATAAAAACGTAAAATCCAACTTTATTCCCGGTGCTAGTTTTCTGGCCTACTTAATTCTTTTTTTAATTAAAAGGCTTCCAAATATGATGATTTTAAAATCTCTCTATTTTCATTAAAAATGGAGATATCAAAGCGAATAAACAAAGGAAATGGTAAGAAAGCATTAGGCTATGCAATAATCAATTATGGTTTACAGTATTTGTGTCCCATAGAGTGTTTCAATGTTTGAGAGAAAAGCTATCATCACTGGTACAGCCTGTATGCATGTAATGTTTTTAAGGTAATTATTAAGGTATTCTTTATTTTTGTTAAGAATTTTTTGCTTTATTTTTGGATATAGGTGATTTATTTTATTTGTCTTATTGTTTTTATTTCTTGTTGAGAATTTTTTGCACTATTTTGGCATATATATATTGATTTTATTTTTTCGTTTTAAAGTTTATTTTTCACGGCTACTTAGCTGCTTTGTACATATTAATTTTTTTATATATTTATTTTTGCTTCTATTGCTGAAAGCAATACTTCATTACTGGTGTGGAAATTTGCTCTCAATATCAGCTGTGGCGTCGAACATATGCATATAACAATCTTCTACTTTCAACCCCCTAAGAAAAAAATGCCTACGCCAATGAGAAACATTGTGTGGGGCAGGGTTGCCAGTCGTTGAACTACACATACTTTTTAGAAAGGGTATGGTAATTTTCAACAACGAATCTGATTCTGCTGTCAGATTTGGATTTTTCATATTTACACTTTTTCCAGATCCATACGCACAGTAGGCATATGGCAGTTACGAGCCTTTATCACTTGCCCCATTATCCGGGGCAAGTGAAATCAGCCGGAATTTTATTTTTGTTTATAAAAAAAACTAAGGCAGGTAAAAAATGAATAAATATGACATTGGTTTAACAATGAAATAAGTTGTGTTCTGCAAAAAACGAACCTTTTGGTTTTCTTGTTATATAAGTTTAAAATGCAACTATCATTTTTTTTATTACACTTACGGCTTACCCCACTTCACCCTATCACAGGAATTTTGGAGCCGCTGACCACGTTTTTTTTGTCAAAAGCAATATTGATCATCGCTTCCGAGATGCTGGACATTGCCATTTATGCTGTCAATCGACTCAAAAACTGTGTCTCGGGAATTTTGGGTTCCCAGATCACGAATTATTGGTCACATCAAATAATTATGACATTTGGGCCAGTTATGGTCCGAATTGACTAAACATCGGTGTCTCGAGAAGTTCAGGGTCGCAAATCGCGATATTTTTGTCATAATAAATATTCAAGATGGCGGACATTTTTGCATATATGGTTCTGTTCTACTAAATTTTGGGGTAACAGATCACGATTTTTTGCCAGAACAATTATGCAAGATAGCGGCTCCAAGGTGGCTCATGATTTTTGCGCTCTGATGTCCGATTTAACTGAAAATCTGTGTCTCGAGGATTTGGTTGCAGCAAATTACGGATTTCTTCAAGTATAAATGATCAATGAAATAAATCGTATACTGCTCTGAAGATCCTCAATAAAGGTGAAAGAACTTGTACAACTTCTAAGTGATTCTTGAAATAAATATTTAAGATGACGGCCGATAATCTCATGCTAACCTAAAGGCGACCACACACATACAGTTTTTTCTCAAGGCAAAACTGCGCAGTTTAGGCCTTGAGGATTTCTTTAATCCGAACGGTGCCCACACACGGGCTGGGATTCCTAAAGGTTTTTACGTCAGTTCATGACTCGTATAGCAATGGCATCTACGGATGATGATGCTTTGGCGGTAATTGGTTGGCTTATGGTGACAAAGTACGCTAAAACTCGCAAAAAAAAAAGAATATTAAGAGAAGTGTCTGGGCGAAGGAATGGCTAATGAAGAGAAGCAAATACTCCCTTATAAATCTCCTTTCCGAGCTAAAGAGTTTTCCGAAGGATTGGCACAACTATTTGAGAATGGACAAGCAAAGCTATTTACATTTATTATGTGACTATATGACTTTAAAGAGTCCTTAACTTTTTTATTTTTTTTTAATGGCAGCATCTTTTGTAGTATTCGGATCAATCTCTTTCAGTTTTTCTGTCAATTTTGCATATCCGGCATCTTTCTTATTTCTGTCGTGGTATTCCTTACACTTTGTTTGCCAAAGGCAAGGCTCACTTTTGTATATTTTAATGAAGTCTTCTACAAATTGGCGAGTCATATTTAAACAATCATGCACGCTGCACATCGGAAAACTGCTAAATGGACTTATACTACCACGATACTACCGATGGACGATACTACCACACGCATCGAGATTGGCCTGTACAGACAGGCCTGTACAGTCAGTCACAATGGTTTTTCGAATAGGATTTTTTGGACTGTACAGTCTACCAGCAGCCTCAAGGTCTTCACCACACACCTTGAGGAAATTCTCTTTGGATTGCGCAGTCCAAACCTTGAGGAAAAACTCTATGTGTGTGGCTACCTTAATACTAATTCGGCAATTCGTAACCTAATTGAGATTTACAAGTTCTGGCTGCATATTTTTTTACATTAAATACACGAATCCGCGATAGACTGTTTCACATTTTATAATTTTTCACTACTTTATTTCTGTAACAAACGAAAATATCTAAAAACTAAATATTGAAGCATTATTACATAATACAATATGTCCTAAATCGTGCCTGACAGTTAAAATGAACTCTTAACACGCATGCAGCCGAAAATAGCTCGCTATTACCATGCCAAAAGATTTCGATTTGATAATTAACTGGCCGAAGTTAAGTAACAATAATCCGTTAATTTATATCTTTGTGCGATAGGACTGAACTCTGTTTTGCAACATTGCTGCATGTATTTCACTGCGATCTGTTTATCATTCTATCTGCGTTTATTAAAAATGTTACACCCGAAAGTGTGTAGTATAATGAAGTCTAATGAAGCACACTTTTCATAAATTAGAATAGGTTTCTTCACAACAACTATTTTTCATTTGGGGTCTATTCATTTAATGTGGGATCGATGCCCAAGTCAAAGCTGCATTCGCTACCTCTGTTTCTCATTATATCAAAAATGCTTTCCGCTTTAGAACACTTGTGGGGGATCGTTGCCCAAGTCCAAGCTGCATTCGATATCTCTGTTTCTCTCTCTCTCCTTCATATCTGGCATATGCTTTATCTCACTTGCGAGACGAAAATGTTATAAAATGTGTCGTAACGCTACCGCTACCTTGAAAAATCACTCTCATGCGGCGAAAGAAGTATTAGTATTATTTACCGATTCGTTGAGAGAGCGAGAGAGACAGATGGGGGGGGGGAGAGTATTCTGAGTTTTGAGTTTCATATTTTGAGATTTATTTATCCTATTCTTGGTGAATAGGTAAGATCATCATTCATTTGGATTAGATTCGAAAGCCCAATCCAGATATATCCAGCATGCTATGCATAATATTGTATTCTGGTTAATTCCGATTCTGTCATGATCGTTTATAAACTATATCAAAATTGCATTCCGCTTTAAGTCAAAGCTGCATTCGCTGTCTCTGTTTCTCTCTCTCCCTCATAACTGTCATATGCTTTATCTCACTTGCGAGACGAAAATTTTATAAACTGTGTCGTGACGCGAACTTGAAAAATCACTCTCATGCGGCCAAAGAAGAAGTATTTATTCACTTATCACTTCAAAAACACTTGACTTCAATCGCTTCAATAAAACGACAGCTGGTTGTCAGTTTGACATAAGTGTCGTATCAATATAGCGATATTGCACGTGCATTTGACCACGCCACAGCGTCTCCCTACGATACGATACTACCTCAATGATTTTATGTCATCGCATGCACCCAGACTATATATCTCCTCCAAATTTACCTATTTATAGACAAAAGGATGTATCTAATAAAGTAAATATGTAATCATGATAATTACCGACTTCTTGGAGGGTACCTAGATATTTTATGCGGATGGATACCTACCTTTGTAGTATATTCCACATGAAAATGTGGAATATTCACGAATAGAGAAACATTAGTATTGCCATATTGCGAATCGTTACAAAGCAAGTTAATCAAGTAGCCATGTGTCACAATGTCGAAAACAATTTAAATGTTTTCGATTACGGGACAAAGAACTTTTGGTATCTGGATTTATTACACAGCGATAGATTTATCAAATCGTCGAGTGACGCAACGATATCGAAAACAACCGAAAAAAACCCTAGTCTAATTGTTGTCCTAAATCGGTATTTGTTTTTAGCGGAAATGCACTTTCTACTCTATGAATATGCAACTGCAGTCAGATGACTCGAATAATTCTTTATGTATAGGTACGTGAAGTATATATGAATTAGGTAGATCTGTCATTTATAAACTTATATAACTCCATGTTCATTAGGAAGAGAAAATACTATGATAATTTGTACTATGATACTACTATGAAATTAAATACTATCATACTTATTTTGTATGTTTCTACAGGAATATTTCTTTTGTGTACTGCAGATATATAGTAGGTATATTGTTTTTATTTATTCCTATATCTACTGTTCGTGTTGTTTTAATATTAATGTAATACCTAGGTAATAATTAATACGGGATGGAATAAGTAAAACCAATTTTTTGGATTTTTATTCTTCTGTATAAACAACTATTTGGAGGTATTAAATTAAATATACTTCATATTATTCAGACTTTCACATTGTCTATTGCAATTTTATTAGTGAAAGTCGTTGGTAAAAACTACTTCATATTTGTTTTACCAAACTGTGACAGTATCTTCATTGATATACGATGACCATTTTCTAACGCTATAAGAGAAAAACTCTAAGAAGTATAGAAATGTAGAAACATAGCCTGGGAAAGCAGATATATATATATATATATATATATATATATATATATATATATATATATATATATATATATATATATTAGCTTTGAAATTCTTTGCTATTCATATTTATTTTGTGAAAAATAATCTTGGGTTTGTAGCATTTCATTACATAGAAATAAGCAACTAGACGAATAAGAAAGAAAACACACTTACCAGTACTATATCTGGACACACATACGGAAATGAATCACTATGCATATGAAAACGAACCACTTAGAAGTTGTACAAGTTCTTTCACCTTTCTTGAGGATCTTCAGAGCAGTATACGATTTATTTCATTGATCATTCATACTTGAATTTAAATTACCAATACACCAACACTTGCAGTGACGTTTTATGACATTAGTTTTTGACGGAACTCATTCTTAGAATACACAAACCTAGTCTACTATTTATATTTGTTCTATTTGAACATATTATATATAAAAGCATTAGGCATACAGTTATCCAGAAGATGTTAAACCTTAAAAATGCATAAAATCTTGTTGAACCTATTGAAAAACAACTACTTTTTCCAACTATATGCGGGAAAATATTGAATTATATATACAATAGAGTTCTGAAGCATTCAAAGAGGGAGTGATACAGAAATTGCTTGCTTAGTCAAAACTAAAATCATTTGTTGGTTGTATGTATTAATTGTTTCTTCGAAAATTCTCGAAAAAAATCCAATTTTCACCCTGGATATATTTATTAGCTTTGAAATTCTTTGCTATTCATATTTATTTTGTGAAAAATAATCTTGGGTTTGTAGCATTTCATTACATAGAAATAAGCAACTAGACGAATAAGAAAGAAAACACACTTACCAGTACTATATCTGGACACACATACGGAAATGAATCACTATGCATATGAAAACGAACCACTTAGAAGTTGTACAAGTTCTTTCACCTTTCTTGAGGATCTTCAGAGCAGTATACGATTTATTTCATTGATCATTCATACTTGAATTTAAATTACCAATACACCAACACTTGCAGTGACGTTTTATGACATTAGTTTTTGACGGAACTCAAATTCTTAGAATACACAAACCTAGTCTACTATTTATATTTGTTCTATTTGAACATATTATATATAAAAGCATTAGGCATACAGTTATCCAGAAGATGTTAAACTTTAAAACGATTTTTTGTGAGATGAAGTTATTGACTCAAAATAATGAATTTTATAGTAGGTAGGTATGCAAAGTTTTATTAAATTAATTAAATTTTAGTGAAGCTTAAATTGTATTAGTTTTAAATTATTTCCTGAAATTAAACACAAGAAAAAAGACGTTGATTGCATATGACTGTTTATTGACAGATATGGTTAATAAAAATAAACAAAACCTTAAAACTATATTCCTATCCTGCGACAAAACCTAGGCATCTTAAATCTATTACATGGGAACAAGTGCTCTGAAACAAAGTCAATTTGCCGTATTTTTACAAAATTATATTGTTTTCTAATTTCGAATGGCAGTACAAAAAAAAATGTATATACTTACTTACATATATTGTATATATTGTATTACCTAATCGAGACTAAAATGTTATTTTTGAAGTGAATACTTCTTTATGCGGCTAAAGGAGAGTGATTTTTCAAGTTCTCGTCACGACACATTTTATAATATCGAATGCAGCTTTGACAGAGATATCGAATTGAGAGCGAATGCAGCTTTGACTAGGGCAACGATCCCCCACAAGTGTTCTAAAGCGGAAAGAAATTTTGATATAATTTATAAACGATCGTGACAGAATCGGAATTAACCAGAATACAATATTACTTATGCATATCCTGCTGGATATATCTGGATTGGGCTTTCGATTCTGATTCAATTGGATGATGATCTTTTTGCGGAGGATGCGTCCTTGCCACTTACTTTCTTCGTGAGAAATTCGGTTTAGATATGAATAACGACCGGAACATTGGAACATTGCCACGACTAAATCAAACTATAAATACTATAAATATAATATATGTAAATGCTATATTATCGAGAAATCTACACCATTTAGAATCACGAAGAGACGGGTCACACTTCAGTTACCATAAATCCAATATGTACAATACCTCTCTCTCTCACTCTCGCTCTCTATCTCCCCTGTCTCTCTCTCCCTCTCTCTCACTCTCTGCACACATCTTTCTGTGTGTCTCTCTCACTCTCTCATGTGTACTGTGCTGCAAGCGGATTTTTTATTTATTTGTGTTGTTTATATCACTCGCTATACATCTGAAATAAAACACCATTTTAGCTACTTGTTATATAAAATACTATAAAAAAAAATCGTAAGCCCACGAATCTGTTACGTAAAAATAATCGCCGCCTGGGCGGTACGAAAACGCCTGGGTCACCTGGGAGGTTTCTCGTCTAATGTAGCGTTGGAGTCTCCTAGGTTCGTCGTGTACAGGGTGTCTCTTAAGATTGACACCCCCCTTATCTCACTTATCCTTTACCGATTTAACTCATTCAAAAAAGAAGTGGACGCAGTTTTTGACGAATTTTTATAATCTGAGCACGGATATTAAAAATCTCGTAAGATATACAGGGTGGAAAATAAAACATGATTTTTTTAAATGGAACACCCGTATATTTTTATACCAAAATAATGTCCTTAATTTTCTGAATAAAAAAATATCTAATTGTTATATAATCACTCCACCTGTTCGTGAGATATTACTAAAAACTTATCACATTACGGGTGTGAAATATAAAACAAAAAACATATCAAGATACCTCTGGAAACAATGCCATTTATTGAGATAATAAATAAATAATATATAGGTGACAATAACAGTAACGAGTAATAACAATAAACAACATAAGCCTAATAAAAACAAATAAAAGTCAATATTAATACAGTAACACAATAGAGTAACAAAATTTTATTTATTTACACGTAACGTAATTAAATATTTTCCACGTAACCACCATCATTCTGAATACACATTTGGCATCGCTTTATAAAATTGCTCATAAATATAAAATATAGGATCGCTTTATAAAAGGGCACCGCTTTATAAAATTCAAAGGGTGAGACCCTTTGAAATATATCACCATTTTGGTTTAATTCCTCAATTTTTACACGTATGCATTCTTTTAACACATTCATATTATTAAAAACCCCAGTTTCGTATATATATCTTGTTTTATCGTACCCCAGAGAAAAAAATCCATAGGTGTTAAGTCCGGACTTTTAGCGGGCCAATGTATAACACTGTGCCTTCCTATCCAAATAGGATATTTTCTGTTTAGGTATTCGGTGACGTTCCTTGCAGAGTGTGGTGGTGCTCCATCCTGCTGCCAAATAACAGATCTGTTGTCTACTAAATTAATATTATCTAAATAATTTTCAACTAGATGTTGAAGAATATCCACATGACGTTGTGCATTTAAGGGTCCATTTATAAATACAGGACCTACAATAGCATCCTTGTGGATGCCACACCACACGTTTACAGTTTGGTATCCTTGTTTTTTATTTTTTTTTACAATATGTGGATTTTCCGCTGCCCAGTAATGTGCATTTTTTCTGTTAAAAATTCCCGCAGTAGAAAAACTGCTTTCGTCAGTCCAAAAGACATGACTTAGAAACTCATCATCTTCCTCTATTCTATCAAGTATGTCTCTGCAGAAGGTTAACCTGTCTTGAAGGTTGTTGTCGTCTAAATATTGAACGGGCAAAATACTATATGGTTTAAAATTATAGCGATGTAATTTTTTTATCACACTTCTTTGTGATATATCCAATTTTATTGCTGCGGCATAGGATGATTTGGATGGATTTTCAGCACAATATAATAACGCGTTGAGTACTGTGTCTTCTCCTGTTTTTGTTCTTCGCCTTTCCCTTTTCTGGTCTCTCAGAGATTCGGTATTCCTAAACTTTGCATAAATGTTATTAAGACTATTTTTGGAAGGAGGTAGCCTTTCTCGAAATAACCTAACATACTCCCTCCGAGCAAGAGACTTATTCTTGTTGCACTGAATATAAATTTCAAGTAACTCTTTTCGCTCTTCCAATGAATATACCATTTTCAAAATAACTTGCTTCTTTACGAACACTACGTATTTTTTACGCTAATATCTAAGAGAGTGAACTACTATCTCACAAAGAACTGGATGACATCTGTCAACAAATAAACAACGCAAATGTGCATTGTTTCCAGAGGTATCTTGATGTTCTTATTTTATAATTGACACCCGTAATGTCATAAGTTTTTAGTAATATCTCACGAACAGGTGGAGTGATTATATAACAATTACACATTTAGATTTTTGGATTCAGAAAATTAAAGACATTATTTTGGTCTAAAAATATACGGGGTGTTCCATTTAAAAAAATCATGTTTTATTTTCCACCCTGTATATTTTATGAAATTTTTAATATCTGTTCTCAGATTATAAAAATTCATCAAAAACCGTGTCTACTCCTTTTTTGAATGAGTTAAATCGGCAAAGGATAAGTGAGATAAGGGGGGTGTCAATCTTAAGAGACTTACCCCGTACCTACATAATGTGACTATTATTACTTTACAAAATTATCTTTAAAACAAAAAGAAGTGCGAGTATAGGTCATTTACGCATTAACAGCCTAACTATGGTGACCCCTTGTTAACTTTACAAGTTGTTATTTTCTATTGTTACAAATGTAACAATAGAAATAATAAAATTTAAGATTTGTAAGAATATTGGGCAAAATCTGTAGGTACTATGGTAATCACCTTGCTAGGCTCAAATTAACAAGGCCATATATAACAAGGATAGTTAAATTTAGTTCAAATGTACTATTCAACTAACTTCAGAGTGGCGGCCTTTAGGTTAGGACATGTTTCAATTAGAAATTCAAAATTCAAAATTCAATTGATTTTGAATTTTGACAGGTCGTTGGATTCCCTAATCCTTTTTATTTTTGTAATTTTTGACTATAGAGATTAATTATTAAGTAGATAGTGCCGAAAACTGCAACGAAACGAGCATGTAGAACTTAGGAAGAACAGTACCAGATTTATATATTATTATGTAACTTTCTCAGAGAACAATCCAATATTTAGGCATGGGAAAATCATCAGCCAAAACTCGAATAATTTACCTACTAACAACTTATGGGGGATGGAGAATTAAAGCAAAAATTGTATAGTTTGGGTTCAGGGGCTGTAAAAACCACCTAGCAATGGAAGAAAGTAAGTATCTAACATACCTATATTATAAATAATATAGGTACTGTCAGGGTCAATGTATGGCCTTGCATTTTATTGGGCCGAAATAAATAAATATAGTTGTAATGTACACAAATATGGTGATATATTATATGATAATTACATAACAATATATTTGATGATATATGTTAATTATATAACAGTATTTAAGTATATAGGTATCATAACTTGTTTTTAGTTATTTACAGAGTGGAAAAGTGTGGTCAGAGGTCAGAAAGAAAAAAAAGAAATAATGAAACCCTTAAACTCTATGAGGAAGGTCTTGAAAAAGGCTGTAAATCTCCAATTAACCAAGATAAGGTATTTCCATTGAGATAATCTTGTTCCATAAACCTTTTTACAGATTGTTCACTTACAATTGAATACAACTGCCTAAAGCGGCACCACAGTTACAAATACACCTAAATCCAAGCTTCTAGTCGAATACAATTAGAGATGTATACCTACGCTACTTCATTATACGTTTGTAAACCTTGGCTGGCACCGACTCCAAAAATAACAATAATTGGATAGTATTGGCCTAATAAATTGATTGTATTCTAAGTAAGTATGAATAACGTAATTATCCTTTACTTTTGAGTACAGTTTTTTTACAATAGATTTTTTTACAAGTCGATCTTGGATTTTTTGTTAAAAATATTTTATTTGAAATATGGTGTTAGGATTCGTATCAGCTGCATAAAAACAAGTTTTTCGCTTCGAAACACTTGTGCTCTCTGTGTGGTGAGGGAAAAACCCACGATTATTTTGGACTTTTTTTTGGTCTTTAGGTTACAACTCGTAAATAATGGATCCTACGTCAAAAAATGATCTTTTTGAAAATGAACTTATTTCCATCCGATAAAATTTCCTTTATATAGAGAAAGTGCAGTTTTGTATGACCAATAGATTTCAAAAACTTTTTGAAGGGAAAACTTCTTTAGGCGTACTCTCCACTTTTCGCGCTCTCCACTTTTATTTTTGGGGGTGTTTAATGAGACTGGGCCGTCACGCGTCAGGCGTCAGACATCAGTCGTCAGGCATCAGTCCATTATCGCCTAGCAACGAGTTAGGTCACCTGTACCCCTTAATCGAAGCTTCTGCTAATAGATCCTGCTAAGAGAAAAGGCGCGCTTTTAAAGCATTTCAAAGACCCTTATTGTGGTAGAAACAGTGTATACAACCTCCTTCGCTAGTGCGGCATCGATACATGCCCAAAACCCCGGCAAATCCGTAAAAAAAAGCAAATTCAAAAAATTTTGACGTACCTGTCAGTTTCTGACATGGGACCTACAAAAATGGACATATGCCCTGAAAGCAGCACCAAAATTGAAGATGTGTGCAAACTTGCAAATAAGAAACGTATCACTGAGTAAGGTACTTCCTTCACACTCCCTTCAACAACCAAGAAACCAAACATCACAGCTACAAAATCCTCTGCGAAAATAAAAACGCAAAACAAGTTTCTAATTGTGGAGTATATTAGATTATAAGGAGCCTCTAGGTATTGTACAATAAAACTACAAAAATTGATTGATTGCTTTTGATGGGATACCTACAAATATTTCTTTTACTACTAAGACTGAAGTGAAGTAAAATAGTTTTACATCAAGCATTGGATTAACTATGCTCTCCATCGTTATCTTAGGAACGTAATATTTCTATAAACATTTCAAGAGGCAAACAGAAACGTAAGTTTATTAGAGTAAAGATTTGTTGGCTTATTTCCTTACAGTCAGTTCTCAAACAAAAATGGCTAACTCTTCCACAACAGATACCACAAGTTCTGAGAGTGAACTAGAATCAACGATAAAATTTAAAACCAAAAAGGGGCCTTTGGGCATTTTTTGTAAAAATGTAGGAGCTTCTGTAGTACATGCAAATGAAAAATGTTTGTGGTAATACAGGCGGACGGTTACAGTATATATTTTAAAATTCGAAAATTAGAAGTTTTCACTTGTATCGTGTGGTCATAAGCACACGCACCCAAAGTTGTTTTCTTTTCACCTAAACAACAACTATATAATCCATATTACAAATAAAATCACGAGGTATACAAGTCATGCAGTTCTTCATTAAATTAAACATATTATGACTGGCCTAAATATTGTTAAGGTGATCTCACTTGGTAGCTGCATGCATACATGCATGTGTTTGACGATAGAAAAAAGAGCATTGGGAACTAGTGTTTTTTTGAAGATTTTGCTCCAATAATCGTGTTACGTTACATAAAGAAAGAGGGAGAAGCCGAAATAGAGCCTCGTATAAATAATGTATCTTGAGGTTTCCTGGAGATTTGAGTTTTTGATGAATTACTTTAATTTCAGTAGAGAATGTTTAATTACGAAAATTCGTTCCTCGATCATTAATTTCCAATAGTTTCTACTAACATTGAATAAGACTATTTAATAATCTTACTGCTTTTGAATGTGAATTCTACCATTTCTGTAAATATATAAATCAAATTCAGAGAGTAATTTTCACAAAAGTGTTTAATTAAAAAATATTAAGTAACAATTTAAAAAAATAACTAATCATAAATAAATTTATTTGCCTATACTTCCGCTCTTGGTCTCTGCTGCTTCCTCTTGCTGCCCTTTGTGGCCGATGGTCTCGCAGTTGGAGGATTCTCTAGTTCTGCAAGTTGCTGGTCGGTGAGACGACCCTTGTACCAGTCCGCGCTGTAACAAAATAAAACGACGTGTATTCTAATTTCATTTACTATCGATAATTATTTTCCTCTTCAGAAATTATAAAACGTCTAAAAGCCTCTGGCTTTATACACTATCACTCCTCAGAGACCACGAATGGTCATTTTCAAATATTTTGTATGTCATATTATGCTTTAGTGTTTTATAATACAAAATGGTTTGGATTCTGTATCACGTATCATGTATCAAACCAAACTTAGCACTTACCATTCTGGTACCTTCCTTGCCCATTCACACTTCTTACTCTGATCGTCAAAAGCTTGCCCGAGCCGGCATCCGTTTCTCCTTGGGGTATCTCCATTAATGCACACGTAGAAGAATTGGCAATCTTCCGGGTCGGCATACCGAGGGTGAGTCAATGCTACTTGTTCGTCGACCTTAGGACACTCGAAGTTGAACACGTCTGTAACAGAAAACAAGAGAAGGTTACAATTTTGACAATATTCATTAACGTCATGTCTGGTTTTCTCGTGAAATTAGCCTGATGTAGAATACAAGCATCAAGGTGCTCTTGTATTTTAATAAACACGTGTAATTTTCACACCAGACACCTATTATTTTTTGTTTGAAAAAGCAGACTTTGAACAAGAAATGAAGGAGACGCGCGATTGACATACCAGTTAAGTGCTGAATTATTATCTTTTTACAAGCTTTTATTTAACTTGCTATGTATGTATGTACTTAACTATGTATGTTTGTTCGGGTCAGATCTTGCAATTGAATTTTAAAGCAACCGTTATCCTCAACCGATTGAGCTGAAATCTTGTATACACGTTTAGTTTGGGTGACAATGCATGTTAAGCGTAATTCTAAATCCAATATGGCGGACTCCCAAAGATGGCGGACTAGTTATTTTTTATGCGACTAGTTATGGTATCAAATGAAAGGGTTTGCTGAGAAGAATACGAAAATAAAATGACGTCACTCTGAATCCAATATGGGGTACTAGTTATTTTACATGCACCCATGATATGGGTTCAACATATTCTGATATGAGTTGAACGAAAAAAAATCAAAATGGCGGAAAACAAGAGTTATAACGCGGCAAAGGTTAGCGATAGTTTGGTGGTGCTCGAACAAATGTTGTAGGGATCGACAAGAGTCAACTGCTGGCGAAAAAAATTTCAAGATGGCGGATCTAAGATGGAGAGTAAAAACCCCGATTGCGATTTAGAGGTCTAATTGCTCTGGTCAAATCTTGCAACTGAACTTTAAAAGTACGCCTTGGCTGGGCTCATACCACGACTTTTGTGTAATTTGGCGAGATGGGCGTCAAGATTAGTCAGTCAAGAGTCAAATCTAGGTCTGCTTATTGAAAAACTAGACTGTACTAAATTAACAGGCAAACGACCATGCAACAATGACGCATTAAATGAAATGAACAGTCTTAGAACCATTTCCAGCGATAACTAAAAAAATTAAAAATAAATCACTAGTAAAAAACATTTTTTAAAACAAGCTTTTATTTAAACGCTCTAAAGAGAAGAAAATAAACTTTAAATTAATTTAAACCCATCAATTTATTACGTTGCACAATTTATATGATATAAAAGCCATTCTAAGGAATGAACTAATAAAATAGGCAAATCTCGAAGTTTTTATATCATATAATTTGTGTAACGTAATAAATTGATGGGTTTAAATAAATAAAGTTTATTTTCTTCTTTTTAGAGCTTTTCAGTAAAAGCTAAAAATGTTTTTTTACTATTAATTTTTTTAATATAAAGAATACTAAACATATATGGAAATCTTAACATTAGACATCTTAAAGGCTGTCTGTCATTCTCCTCAGAAAAACGGCGATAACCGACTGGAAATCTTAAGGTGCTGCGAAATAGTCGGCGCGTATTATACATCTGGGTCTCAATTCTTGAAATTGGTGATGGTCAATTCCAACGGGATGGACGTTTGGTATTCTTAAAATTGGTAGGAATACTTTTCTCGAAGGAATAAGAACAAACGTATGTCGTAAAGTAACTACTTACATACTTTTAGTGTTTTGACAACAATGTTGCCAATGTAGAATAGTTATATGATTTATCCCGAGTACCATTTAAAAATGGTCAAATATATGCGTATTTAAATGTTTTATTTAGCCAGGACACATTTATTAGTATATTAAGTATCAAGAACGGTAAGGGTAACTTACCCTTCGAAGACAATGTTTGGGGAACAATTCTCCAATTTCCAACTCCAATTTTGTCTGAGAACGGTATAACTCTTAACGTTCGTGATGCTTATACAATTTTTTGTACTATCGCAATAAATGAAATCGAATGTATGCATCAATTTTTTGTACTATCGCAATAAATGAAATCGAATGTATACATTATACATATGTATTTAATTTTTTATCTTATGTCAAAACTGACGTGCTTAATGGCCGTGATTGTAAGTGATCATCTATGATCTCTGCGCGATTGTGTAAACCGGGCTTTATGTCCTTAATGTATGTGAAATAAGTTGTATTTGAGCTCAATACAGAAGTATTAAAATGGAAGTGCCCAGAGTCTAATGAACCGACATAATTCAATTACATTTTAAATTGAATTCTAGAAAATCCATTCTAAATCAGTGCGATGTTAAAAATGTAAACTTTCGTATATTATTATTATTAGTATGTAAGATTCGTATATTATTGCAGGAAAAATTATTTCAAAAAATCATAAATACTATTGTGTATAGTCTTGTACTAGTTTTAGATCAAATAATGTTATTATATTTGAATTAGACATCCTACAAAATTGTCAAACGCAACAGATGGCGTCTAGATGGTGACGAGTAGATTTCCCAATATGGCGGCTGCCAAATTTGTACGATGTTTAATGGACCCATGTACCCATATAATACACACACACACACACACACACACACACACACACACACACATATATATATATATATATATATATATATATATATATATATATATATATATATATATATATATATATATATATATATATATATGTATAGAATAGGTCAGTGAAATATTTGCGATTTTTTCTGCGTAACGGTATATAAAGTAAGTTAAATTAAAGAAGTCACATAAAAACAAGAATTGTACTTAACCTAATTATAATACAATGTATGATCATACGTGATTCGTTAATTTCTCATGGGCGTATTTGAAAAAAAATATAATACCTCCTGATGAACATCCTATACGTTTAGCTTCATCGGGCCAAGAACAGATCCCAGCCTTTTCATTGTAGACCAAGCCATCTGGACAAGTAATCATGTTGTATTTACCATCTACGCAGAAGTAGAATTTATCACAGACGTTCTTCTCTTCGTGAGAGAAATAGCCATGCTTTCTTTGACAGTGTTCACTCGGTTGAGGTTCCTCTAAAAGAATAGTATATTTCATTAGGAGTCTGGAAATAACGATTTTTCCATGCGCGTCTGACAAATTCTCGGGAAGTCATACAAGCATGGAAAAATCTTTTTAACTGGTCGAGCAATAAACGATATTTTTTATTATACTTCTTTGAAAACGGAAATATAAAAACAAAATATAACATAAAAAAAGACATACTTGGAATATTTTTCATACTTGGAATATTTTTCAACAGTTATAGGAATAAAACATCATGTAACTACTAGAGTAAGAATATTAAAAGACTAATAATGTTTTTAGTTTAAATTGTTATTATTAACGGTTATCAGTTACGATGTCCTATGTTGCTGAGGGATCACCAAAGGGTTTGTAGATGTCTGTAACTTGCTCCTCGACCTTAAAAATACACTCATCACACCTCCCTTACTGTTGTGTTGTAAATAGCGGAGATAGTGTCACAACCGCTGAAGGAACGAAAGGAGCAACAGAATGGTCTTCGCAAAAGGAGCGGATAGATTGCCTAGAATGCGGCGCGCAACTGCGCATGCTCCCGCGACAAGAGTATTGTCATGTACCATACATAAATACGCCAACTTTAAACAAATCTGACAGAATAGGTATGTGCTTAAATACACTTGAGTGCAAAACAATCGACTCACTATTTGCACACGCATTTCCGTCTCCTGCTTCAGTTTAAAAAAAAGGAAAATAAACATGCAAGACATGCGTGTACTACCTTTGTCATTGAGCTTTATAAAACTGTTACTCTTGCATTAATTGGATGAGGCGTTCACAAAATATGTAACACGAACGGGTTGTTACGATTATTGCAAATTCCAACATGCGCGCTCAGCGACTGCGATCGGCCTACAGTACGCTTCCAATTCGGTAATTCGTCTCAGTTGCTTATGCAAATTTAACATATGGGTATATGCCCGAGTGTTGATGCAAAAAAAATGGATACTACAGTCGCTGAAGCAGCCCAAGTAGTGGCATTGTCGAGAGAGGGCCTCAGTCAGAGGGCCGTGGCAAATCGACTAAATTTGAGTCAATCAGCCGTGTCAAGAGTGTATCGTCGATACCGGGAAACTGGTGGCTACGTCCGCAGGGAAGCAGGCAGCCGTAGGCGAGTCACAACAGAACGAGTCGACCGATTTATCGTCTCAAGATCCCTTAGAAATCGACATATGATTAGACAACGCTAATCCCTTATAGCGTTGACCTCAAGCAACAACTGACGACGGTCTGAGGTGTGGTCGTCAGCGCTTGGACAGTTAGAAGACTGAAGGCAGCCAACCTGACCCCCAAAAGGGCAGCTACGGGTCCCAAGCTGACGGCAGTCCAAAAGCAATGACGACTGGAATTTGCTCGCGCACATCTTGGTTGGGACCTCGGTCAATGGAGTCAGATTTTATTTACCGACGAGTCCAGAATGTGCCTACACGGCAACGATAGAAGACGTCGAGTCTATAGAAGTACAGGAGAGCGATTTGCTCAATGCTGTATTCAAGAAACTGTCGCATATGGAGGTGGCTCATGCATGTTCTGGGAGGGCATTTCCATGCATGGAAAAACCGAGTTGTTTTCGTGCCCGGTGGAGGACGCGGAGGGGGTTTAAAAGCGGACCGCTACATCAGGGACATTCTGGAGGAACATGTTGTTCCCTATGCGGGGTTTGTTGGTGAGGACTTCATGCTAATGCACGATAATGTGCGATGCCACACCGCGCGAGTGACCACTACCTACCTGGCAGACGTCGGTATACCGAAAATGGACTGGCCTCTAATGAGCCCCGACTTAAATCCAGTCGAGCATGTATAGGATGAGCTTACGCGAACAGTCCGGGCCAGAAATCCTGCACCAGAAAGCGCGATAGAACTGAGAACTGCGCTGATTGCAGAGTGGGAAGCAATACCTCAAGAACGCATAATAAAAGTTATCAGATCCATGCGTAATCGCTTGAAAAGTGTAATTAGGAGTAGGGGTGGCAATACCATGTATTGAAATAATCATTAAATTAATTTTAACTGAGGATTTTATTTCTTTTTCGTTGCATAATCACCATTTCCCTTGAAATAATTTGTATTCCACATGTTCTTAGGCCTATAACTTTGTCAGAACAGGTCCGATTCTAATCAAAGTGGTATCATTTGAAACCTTGGTTTTTAAGCTTTCAGATAGTATATTAAACTTTACTTGGAATGCCATCGGAGTGGATACATATTCTCTTAAATCTCGAGCATGTATCTGAGTCGATTGTTTTGCACCCAAGTGTATATTATTTATTTACTTTCTTTGGATTTAGCATTTAAACTTGCCATGTAAATTTGGCAACATTCATAGTTAGATAAACCGGCTGGGGTTGGACTTTCGTCAATCAAGTGGAAAATTAAAAGGCGAAGCATACTTTATGAATGAAAGAATGACAAAACTGTTACAGCTCCATCTAGATTAGAACCCTCAGGTTCAATACAGTTTGTGTAGTTTGTCATTTATCATTTATGTAAACTACACAAACATTCATTTTTTGTGTAGTTTGTCAAATGTCGTTTATCATTTATAGCAAGAATTAAGTGTATTACGATTGATTATCTATTCACTTAATCTATGCTAATACAGATGAAAATAAGGTGTTTTCAAAGAAGTATAAGAACAATATTTCACTCATTAGGTAAATATTAGATTCTGTATTAGGTAATAATTACCATTTTCTAATTAAGCAAAGTTAGTGCATGTAATTACTATGGAACTTAAGAAAAATAACTAACTTAAAAAATAACTAAATAATATAAATAAATAAAAATTAATAAATAAATAACAATAAAACTAGCTTAAGAAACATGGGATTTTCTTTAACAAACCTTGTTACCTAGATAAATAAGACTTACGTAGTTTGGATCTTGAAGAGCAGTCAATGTTGAACGGGAGATCGCACTTTTCGTATTCAGTGCTGTAATCGTTGAAGACCAGCCCGTCGGGGCATAGTTTTTCTGTCATGCGGCCGTTGTCGCACTGGTAGTATTTGTCGCATTGTTGAACATCGGCATAGAAACCGTCCTCTTCGGGACATTCATCAGATCGTTCTGCTTCGGCTGCGGGTGGTTTTCGGTTTGGGATAGATTTTCTTGCTCCGCTTATGAGTGCTGGAAATAAAAGTAGTAGTAGTTTTATACACTAATCTTAAACAACTAGACGTTATAAAAGATAACTAGTTATCTGTTTTACTAGGCAGAAAAGCATAAGATTTAATGCTGCGGCTGGTGTTTCATAGGCTTCTGCGTAGCGCAAGCTAGGAAACCAGCCAAGGCATTAAATCTGCTTTTCTGTCATGTAACACATAAAAAAATGTCTCCATATTCACGCAAAATTGTCTTTTTTATATTTAATAATTGCGTTTCATGGCCATTCAAATAGTAGGTATAGTAGAAATCGATAAAATCGGAAACTAAAGGCTAGTACTGATTTTTTAATATGTTGTTAGGACACTACCAGTGTCCTAACCAGTGTACCAGTTAGTGTAGATCCAAGTTTGCAGCTTCAAAAGACCTGTGCTAACTTTGTAGCTCTCGACTCATATAGCACTATAGCTTCTAAACTATGCGTTTGTTCATAAAACATGTTAGCGAGTTACCTACAAACCATGTTGATAACTAGCTGTTATAAAGCTCATTTTTCAACTATTAATTTAATTATTTTTATTAACATCAGTTTAGTTCTATTTTACTCTTGATATCTTGCTCAATCAGAAATGTATACATATTTTTTCTTCCAAAATTATTGTAAAGATAAACCTGATACTGGTGACCTGGTAAGATTCCTCTGGTGACGGAGCTTACCATCATTGCCTGTATTCCTGAATGCCAAACTGGAAGATATCTTCTCCCGTTGCTGCAACATTTCACCCATTACCCCATTACACCCATTACCCCATTACACCCATAAGGGCGATGTGTAGTAGTGTAGGATCCTAGTAAATCCACATTCCACGAGGGGATCTCCAGAGTCTACCAGGAAAGGTCTATCTTATTTTTATTGTCCACAGGAATTACCAGGTCTTAATATATCAATTTTCAATTTTACCAAGGTTTACTATTCACTTCATTGTAAATGTTAAATTTTTCAGCTTGACTTGGTGTCAAGAGTAATTATTGTTTATTGTATTAATTTAGAGCCATTCAGGCTTATTAATTGTCAATTTTAACTAGTTTTAAGCAATTCTGTTAACCATCCACTGGTGCATATATTTATTTGTGAATATATTGTTTTTAAAACCACTTTTCTTTTATTTCTCTAAGTAAAAGTCTGATTCACAGAGGTAATTATTACAGCTAGTAATTATTGTCTAGTCATTTTTGCGGTCTACCGTACTCCTCTAGTACTGCTGACCTGTAATAATTTGACAATTTTGTCCTCCAATTTTGTCCAGGATCAATGTCCTCACCAGGATTAACAAAATCTAGGTAATAAAAAAAATATCTCACATTGGCGCATTCGCCACAATATATAATTTAGTGATCGCAGTTGTAGTAGTTATTTGTTTAATCATGCTCTTGAAACATTAAGTTTCTTATTTAGATACAAAATACATTTTTTACAATATAATATACATTTAAATACTTACATATATATATATATATATATATATATATATATATATATATATATATATATATATATATATATATATAATATACATTTTATATTCATTTTTTTTTATGTGTATTTTTCTACTATGTTTGTATCAGTTTATTATATTTAAGGTTTGCAATTTTGATAATGTTGTTCACATTTCCGGGTCTTTTGACTTGTTAATTAAATAAATAATAAAATGTCACTTCATTATGTGCCACTATGTTACTTTACCATGTATCTTTGTTCTACGTTCACTGTCTTATTGTAGTTACAATTATTACTTTGTTTATAATAATTAGGTACTAGATATTTTTAGATATTTTACATTTCAAATTTTAAACATTTTCGCTGTTGGGTATGTATACAAAATAAAATTAAAATAAAACAAGAACCTTTAGATTGTACAGGGTAAGTCTCTTAAGATTGACACCCCCCTTATCTCACTTATCCTTTGCCGATTTAACTCATTCAAAAAAGGGGTGGACGCGGTTTTTGATGAATTTTTATAATCTGAGCACGGATATTAAAAATCTCGTAAGATATACAGGGTGGAAAATAAAACATGATTTTTTTAAATGTAACACCCCGTATATTTTTATACCAAAATAATGTCTGAATAAAAAAATATCTAATTGTTATATAATCACTCCACCTGTTCGTGAGATATTACTAAAAACTTATCACATTACGGGTGTCAATTATAAAACAAAAAACATATCAAGATACCTCTGGAAACAATGCCATTTATTGAGATAATAAATAAATAATATATAGGTGACAATAACAGTAACGAGTAATAACAATAAACAACATAAGCCTAATAAAAACACATAAAAATCAATATTAATACAGTAACACAATAGAGTAACACAATTTTATTTATTTACACGTAACGTAATTAAATATTTTCCACGTAACCACCACCATTCTGAATACACATTTGGCATCGCTTTATAAAATTGCTTCTCATCCTTTGAAATATATCACCATTTTGGTTTAATTCCTCAATTTTTACACGTATGCATTCTTTTAACTCATTCATATTATTAAACACCCCAGTTTCGTATATATCTTGTTTTATCATACCCCAGAAAAAAAATCCATAGGTGTTAAGTCCGGACTTTTAGCAGGCCAATGTATAACACCGTGCCTTCCTATCCAAATAGGATATTTTCTGTTTAGGTATTCGGTGGTATAGAGTGTGGTGGTGCTCCATCCTGCTGCCAAATAACAGATCTGTTGTCCACTAAATTAATATTATCTAAATAATTTTCAACTGGATGTTGAAGAATATCCACATAACGTTGTGCATTTAAGGGCCCATTTATAAATACAGGACCTACAATAGCATCCTTGTGGATGTCACACCACACGTTTACAGTTTGGTATCCTTGTTTTTTTATTTTTTTTACAATATGTGGATTTTCCGCTGCCCAGTAATGTGCATTTTTTCTTTTAAAAATTCCCGCAGTAGAAAAACTGCTTTCGTCAGTCCAAAAGACATGACTTAGAAACTCACCATCTTCCTCTATTCTATCAAGTATGTCTCTGCAGAAGGTTAACCTGTCTTGAGGGTTGTTGTCGTCTAAATATTGAACGGGTAAAATACTATATGGTTTAAAATTATGGCGATGTAATATTTTTATCACACTTCTTTGTGATATATCCAATTCTATTGCTGCGGCAGAGGATGATTTGGATGGATTTTCAGCAAAATATAATAACGCGTTGAGTTCTGTGTCTTCTCCTGTTTTTGTTCTTCGCCTTTCCCTTTTCTTGTCTCTCAGAGATTCGGTATTCCTAAACTTTGCATAAATGTTTTTCAAAACTATTTTTGGAAGGAGGTAGCCTTTCTGGAAATAACCTAACATACTCCCTCCGAGCAAGAGACTTATTCTGGTTGCACTGAATATAAATTTCAAGTAACTCTTTTCGCTCTTCCAATGAATATACCATTTTCAAAATAACTTGCTTCTTTACGAATACTACTTTTTTTTACGCTAATATCTAAGAGAGTGAACTACTATCTCACAAAAAACTGGATGACATCTGTCAACAAATAAACAATGCAAATATGCATTGTTTCCAGAGGAATCTTGATGTTCTTATTTTATAATTGACACCCGTAATGTGATAAGTTTTTAGTAATATCTCACGAACAGGTGGAGTGATTATATAACAATTACACATTTTTGGATTCAGAAAATTAAAGACATTATTTTGGTCTAAAAATATACGGGGTGTTCTATTTAAAAAAATCATGTTTTATTTTCCACCCTGTATATTTTACGAGATTTTTAATATCTGTTCTCAGATTATAAAAATTCATCAAAAACCGTGTCTACTCCTTTTTTGAATGAGTTAAATCGGCAAAGGATAAGTGAGATCCCCCCCTTGTGTAAATCTTAAGAGACTTACCTGGTACATCAAATGTCAATTTTCATAGAACCGAAAACCTAGTAATGTGTCCAGACTTCCAAATAGATATAGATAATTGTAAGAACTTCCTGTCACTTTCGGTGGGTTACTGTTAAACCTAGTATGTACCATGTACCTTCTTTACCGTTTCTCTATTCTATATGTATGTATATCGTATATACATACATAAATATGCAACAGTAATTTAGTACCCAGTTCATGTTTAAACAATAGACCAGGTGACGACTATTTGAATGCGTATTGCAGGTAACGGAATGACATTATACTAACTCACGTGAAAGTCCACATTGCATAAAGATAAAGGATTCTTGGCGTTTATAAAGGCCAACCAGTTCCTAGCGGTTAAATTTTTGCTGTTGATATGTTTAAACATGTACCTTAATTAATATCGACAAAACTGCGATTTGAAGGAAGTTTTGCATACTTTTAGAGTTGGGGCAATATTTTTGCAGGTCTGTTTTTAGTATTAAAAATACTACTGGGCGCGTATATATGGGACCCGTCTCAAGAAAAATTTATCGGCCAGCGACAGAATCTGTCGTGGTCACGGAGTAGATATAATATATACGTTAGGAGTAAGCACTCATGTGGCCGTGCCAGCCCAAATGCTGTTCACATAAAGCTCGCGGGTGAAAAAGACGGACAGTAGAGAGAGAGATGCTATAGGGGGTCAAGTTACTAAAGGATTCGTTCTATATACGCCGAAATAATTAAATGAATAAAATGAAATTTTATAAATCATATATAGATATATACACGGAGTGTCTCTAAGTTGACGACAGCGACGCCGCACTGCTTCCTGTCAGCCATTGCTGTTGGTTTTAGTATTTATATATACATACAGTGCGTTAGAAAAGTAACGGATAAATTCAATATTTCTTAAGACTGACATTTCTTTCTAAACTCTTCGGACAGGTCGATTTTTATTTTCATTTCCGCTTATTTTGATGTAATATACAATAATATGGCCCTTTAGGTATTCCGGATGTGACTCATCGATATTTTTTTTAAATGGCACACTATATTTTTTTTGGCAGATTCTTGTAGACGAGCTCTTTACGAGTTCGGCAACATAGCACACTTTATATTTATTTTGAGAAACAGATGTTTAAACGAATTAATAAAAGTTTAATCATGACAACTCTAACGAGTACACACAAATACTATACTGCTGCATGGAAAATAACAATTGAAAGACGCAATATTGTTCCTAAACACATTTAATTTAATACGAGGAAAATATTAATAAGAATACAGTAAACAACTTAACTCACGAGTCAAATGTAGTAAGAAACAAAGAACAAAACAAAGAATAGATAAAAAAATAGGAACGTAGGTTTAAATAAAAATTAAACTAAATTAAATGATCGAAATTTCGACCGTTCTCTCGTAAGAACAACTCTAAACGATTGAATATTTCCGCCCACACATTATTTAAAACAATCGGAGACAGTGCTCTTATGTGACGCCGTATTCGTTCCTTCAGTTCTTCCAGATCCTTCTGTTTTAGGGAGTAAACTTTGCTTTTCAAGTAACCCCAAAGAAAGAAATCTCATGGGGTTGAATCAGGCGATCGAGCAGGCCATTCTATAGGCCCTCTTCGACCAATCCACTGTCCGGGGAACACCTCGTGTAAATATTGACGGACATTTACTGTATAATGAGGGGGTGCTCCATTTTGCGGATACCAGCTTTCATTGGCTGGAACGTCTGGATTGTCAATATTTGGGAACAGTACGGGGGCAAGTGCGGGGGTTAAGTCGTGGCGAAGAAAATCTATATAAGTGTCTCTGGTTACATTTTAAATTGAGTGTGAGCCTCAATTGCACAATTTGGCCTGTCACTCTCCCAATATCTGCAGTTTTGCCTGTTCACTGTCAATGACATGTAAAGAAAACGTCGCCTTCTCCGAAAATAAAATCGAAATTGTTAAAAAAGTGGGATATATGCAACATTTCTCTCCAACGTTTCCTTGCAGAATTAAACACGTCGATCTGGATCATTCTCGTTTAACTCATGTATTAATTTAACTTTCTACGGATGATACTTATTGATCTTCAGGATTTCATGAACTGACAAATTTTAAATTCCATATTCACCTGCAATTCCTCGCGTCGTCGAATGCCGATTTTCATGGACGGACATCAAAACATTTAAACTATTTTCATCATTAACAACTCTGGTACGTCCACTTCTCGCAAGATCTCCGACAATGCCATGCCCTCTATTATACTTCTCTTCAATCCTGCTTACTGTTGACTGACTGACGTTCTTATCTTCATATTTCGGATGGAAATTATCACAAACTTCTTTATGTGTTCGGGTTAAATCACCGTAGCCTCATATAATCATAATTAATATTTCTATTCTTTCTCTTTCGGACAACATTATTGCTTCTGAATAATCATTAGAAGCAATAATCCTGTCAACACTTTTGACAGTGACACCATTATTTACTGTCACCTTAGCGTTTTGTTTCAAGCGAGCCATAGCACACTTCTTTAGTTATTTCACTTGTCACTAGTTATCAATGTAGCAGTATGAAGTGTGCTATATTGTCAGACTCATAAAGAGTTCGTCTACAAGAATCTACCGGAAAAATATATTGTTGCCATTAAAAAATATATCTGTGACGTCACTTCCGGAACACCTAGAGCGCCACCTTATTGTATATTACATCAAAATAAGCGGAATTAAAAATGAAAATCGACGTGTTCTAGGATTTTAGATAGAAACGTAATTCTTAAGAAATATTAAATTTATCCATTACTTTTCTAACGCACTGTGTATACATAATATATATCTAGTGATTTCTCATTTTCGCTTAGTGACGTCATATAAATTCAAACTGAAATTAAACACTTATCTCTGAATATTGCCCATTATTTCTTATATCAAAAATTAAAGGAAAATATAGGTACTTGTTGATAATGCAATTGCCCATTATTGCCTCGATCGAGCGAAAATACCCCATTGGATTTATAGATTATAGTCAAAGATTTTCTTTTCACTACACGGAAATATTTAAAAAATATGTTAAAGGAAATAAATAGCTTTAATTAATAAAAACAATTATTTTGTTCAAAAAATATACTTCTGGAATACTTGATCTGGAATACAAAAATTGCTGATCTGATGCACCTCCGAAAACACCGAGATCGAGTGGAATGGGACCGTAAAAATGATAAAAACGTCCGCCATCTTGGATATTTGTTGTGACAAAAAAATCGTTATCTGCTACCCCGAAAACCCTGAGATACACATTTAAATCGGACATTACGGACAAATCGGAGTTACATCGGACCGTAAATGGCAAAATTGGAGAGTCGTCTTAGAGCTGCCATCTTGAATATTGATTCTGACAAAAAAATCGAGACCAACGACTACAAATTTCACAATATACCGAATTTTACTTAACTTCAAGTTAAATGGAAAACTTAAAATTGAATTATAATTGAAATATTGACGTTTCAAATGTCAATTATGTGGTATCATTAGAATAAAAATATTGCAGAAATATATGCAGAAATCACAAATGCAAGTACATTTCCCATAAATAATTGACATGCCAACTTTTTCTTCTCTTGTATAAATTTGCGGCATTTTGTACAAAATACACCAGAAATTTTTAAAGACATAATAAAAACATGGACATGGTACATGTCTCTACGACATATTAATAAATTCCTCAATAATGGTACTAATCAATGGTACCAAGATAGCAATATGGTTCCCTTTGAAAAAAAGTGAGCCTGAAAAACCATTTCGATTAACGTTATTACCTCATAAATCACATAAATTAGTATTTTTGACGGGATTTCGATTTCTCAGGTCAATTAGAATACATCGGAACCGTCATGGCATACTTAAATGGAAAACTAAAAATTTAATAATAAAAAATATTGGAATCAGAATATTGCTGAAATAAATGCAGAAATCAAAAATGCAAATTATATATATTTATTTGTTTTTGGGACGCCACTGTGGCGTCATTTGAACACAAAAACAATAGGGTATCTCCTTCACTCAAAAACTATTTTTCTGTCAAATCTTACGCTGTTTGAACATCTCGCGCTTTACATAGCGTAACAAAATACGCGGCATCTAGGCGGACTGACGGAAGGACAATTTAAAAGTTGGTTGTTTAAAATTTGATGACGAACATAATGATATAAACATTTTTGCTCTCCAATGAAAATGGGCGATTTTAATTTTTCCCATCAAGTGCAATAGGTAGGTATTTCATCAGTTTGAGAGAGACCTTTTTGTGAATGATTAATACATATTTTACAATTTTTATTTCAAGCAACTTTAATACTTTCATCTTATTTCAATCCACTCTTAACTAAAACATTCTCTATTCAAACTCGTATAATATAGGTGTGATTTATATTGTTTAGTTTATCTACGTGTATAGATATTTTTATACACGATTTGGAATAATAATATAGGTATGGTATGTTATAAAATACTTATGTTCAAAATATGTGCAAATTAATTGTGCCTAAGGCATAGCTAGTGAGTATTATGGGAAACTATAGATGTTGTTTCTTGTAAATAAAATATCTCTGCAAGGTTATACCACACCTTTGATAAATATGTAGCATTAAAAAGTACCTACTTATATAGATTTTACATACAGACAAAGCCCATTTTAAAAGGTTTGTATAGCATGGTAGTAATTATCGTTAATTCGTTGTACAATATTAAGATTCATCTCCTCGTTATTGCTTAGCTGGGAGAGAGGCTCATTGATGCATATGGTCCTTAATACTTACTTTATAGGTATAGAGTATTTTTGTTTAATAATATAGTGTGTCATTTAACTATATTTACCAGATATTGAATTCATAACTAAATTTAATACACTAATTTTCTGTTTTCTCATTCCACCTCAAATTTAATACGTAAAACGTCACATAACATTGACACGTTGGGCGCCAGGAGCAATTTGGAAAAATTTACTGCAGAACCCAAATGGGATCTTTTGTTGGATGTATATATAGTGATTATGTTGATTATTGGGCAGTCTAGTTAACTGAATGCCGGTTATATTTAACATATCCCCTGAACATGTTCCGAACAATTTGAGAAACCCACCGCAGAAACCAAAATGAACCTTTTGTTGATTACTGATTGCTTATATTGATATGATTGATTATTGGCGCCTTTTTAAACGTCACTAGCCTAAAATAGAAATATAAAGTGGAGGCCGGAAAATGGCGGTGGCACACTGACAAGCATTTGACGTGACATTTGAGAGCGTCTGTTCGTTTACCGTTTACCGAGCGTTTTACTGAAATGATGCTATTAAACAAGTGCGATAGAAACTTTAATGCAAACACATTATTTGAATTTGGCGCCGAATTTTCAGATACTCTATTTGAGCGGTCTTACTCACAAACAAACTTGCTGGTTGCTTATATTGATATTATTGGTTATTGACGCCGTCGAAACGTTACTAGCTTTGAACGGAAATGTAGAGTGGAGGCTGAAAAATGGCGGCGGCACACTGACAAGTATTTGACGTGACATTTGAAAACGTCTGTTCGTTTATCGACTGACTTGCAAATGATGCTATTAAACAAGCGCTATATATAAACTTTAATGCAAACGCATTATTTGATTTTGGCGCCGAATTTTCAGGCACTCCATTTGGGCGGTCTTACTAACAAACAAGCTTCCTCAAGCTACCTGATTTCATTATTAAAGTGCGAGAATATAATGTATAAATTAAGGTAGTCATGATTTACTGTGTTACACCAACTGCTTGTTTTATTAAAAATTATTGTTCGCGTAAAATATTTCCGAGCTTTCTCTTTCTCTGCTAACAAGATTTGAGTTAAATCCTTTCTAAAATGCATGAAACATTTTGCATGAAAAATATGAATTACTCAGAACAGACAACAATATAATAAAATTAAATAAAAATTAGATATATTAAAAAATAGTAAAAGCTCACATTACCTATAAATCGGTATGTTAAGTTCCAAAATTAAAAATTAATTTCCAAAGCCGCACTTGCGTAACAGTCTGTACAACTTATACAAAAATTTGATAAAAAAATCATCTCATTACTTGCTAATATTATCTAGAAAAACAACACTTCAAAATTATGTACATATCCCATATCCGTTAATTTACTTTCACTAGAATGTAAATCGTTTTTTATAATAATTAATTTCGACTCACCAGCACTGGCAAGTAGAAGAAAAGTTAACTCGAAGAACCTTGTCATGGCTACCACTCTTGCACCTAACTAGATGTGATTTGGAGGCACATAAAGCTTATAACAGCACTCTCCCTATAGCCGACCTTGCGACAGCCCAAGACACCGTCTATATTTGCCATCAACTAGCCAGCGATAATAAGCATGAGTAGATTTTAGGAAGGAACTTCATAAAAGTTGTTATCAATCATTTTTCAGTTCGATGAAAGGTTACAGATCAATGTTTACGCGGATTTCTTATATTATAAATTATAACTGCTTGTGCTTGTTTCAATGCAACAATAGAAATTTATTAAAACAATTTCTACAGACATTTAATCGAATTTGCCAGTACCTGTACCTAATAAATAATAAGTATTTCTATGCATTTCAAAATAAATATTGACTATATAGGTATAGGCACCTACCTACTTTATAAGTTTCTTTTCAATAAGTAATACATTTTATTGCAATGAATCTACTTTTTGCTTATACAGGGTATATTTAGAGGCATACGTACCTATAGCTAACCTAATAAGCTAAGATGGTATAAGTGTATAAGTTTACTGATTTTCTATACTATGACGTACCTACCCAAGAACCATATATTATGTTTCTTGGTAAAAGCAGAGACGTAAAAGTTAAATTGGCAATAGTTGGCATCAGTGGCGGCTCGTCGGGGTAGGCAAGGTAGACACCGCCTACCCTTAAAAATTCGTTCGTCCCTCGCTTCTATAAATACAAATTCAGCGATGTTGCCACAAATATTGGCGGTTTTTAAATTAACGCAATGATATTATAATTTATTATGTAAGAAATTGTTATTAAATAAGTATCCAAAACCCTATATAGTACCTACCTCTCAAGGACCATGGCAAACCCATCACTCTTAACCATTGGATCAAGCAACAACATACTGTTTTATAGAAACATCGCTTTCACAAATTCGTAATATTTTTATTTTAATAAAGTTTAATTAGTTTTTGAATAGTCTCTTAGTCAACTAAAATATCAAGAAATTTATGTATGCAACTTATTTCACAAATAGACACTCTATCAATCCTACATATGCTGTTAAACTAGAGTCCCCATAAGACAACAATACATTAATTTTTAAAATAGGAACCCCCGCCAATTTACGATCCTAACCTAACTAATATGGCCAATTGCCGACAAAAAAAGCAGAACATATAGCTTATAGCCAATACAGTTTATAGCCAATAGGCTATAAACTGTGACTCGGGTGTGCGTCACGATTCGCTGTAATGTGAAAAAATGGGCATCAATCACTGAATTTCCAAACGCGATGTCCATTGTATACCGATGGCAACGATACATCGATAGGTACATCGAAATCATCTATACATACACATACACATCGACACTTAAACATACACATCGACAACAAAATCATCGATGTATGAAGAGCCGATATATCGATGGCGTTTCCTATCGATCTGTATTGTGTATAAAATTAATTTAAAAAAAAAAGAAAATTTGTCTATTCAGATAATTTACATCACTGATCAGATAACAGGCGCAAGAAAACTAAACTACAGCGGCGCCATCTCTTAAGTGAAAACTTACACACTGAAATATTTTATATAGAGTTCTACTTATTTCTCTGGTTCCGTTTAGTTTTAAAGAAATACACTAAAAATATTATTGGCGTATTATGATAGATGTCATCTAAGTGTTTAGTATACTAGAGACCCTTCAATGATAGTATACCTTGTACTTGCCTTGTACTCTACATCTCTTTCGTTTGTAATAAATATATTGATTTAAATACTTGTAATATTGTTTTTTTATTTGAAAATTACGTCCCAAAAAGGGATATTTCTATTTCCTGATCATTTTGAATCACAAAAAATACTACAAAATAAGTAACGTCGATGGTTTCGATGTATCGAAAACGTCGATGTCACTTAAAGACCAATACATCGAGTGCATCTATGTTCGGAGTACGATGTCTAAGCGACATCGATATATCGATGTTTTCATAATTTTTGCCATCCCTACCACCAAGCACTGTATAAAGTGGCACTGGGACTGGAGTAGGACTGGGCACATGACATACTTAAATTTGAATATAAATACAAATTAAAAATGTTTAAAATATTAGATTAAGTTTAAGTAAGCTTGGTGACATCTATATTCAGTAAGTTGCAATCGATGTATTTCAACTGCAACCTATTACAGGTCTCTTTAACTGCACCATCTATAGGCAAATAGATGAACTATTATCGATCGGTACTCCTTCCTGTGATTCATTGTGTTTGAGTTTAGCAGTTTAGTGAAGAGACGAAGCCAAGCCGACTACCATTTTCGCATCAGTTGTAGATTTTTCGTTTATTTTACTATTCACGGTTCCAGGCCCTTGCTCTTGATTCGAAAACGCAGCAGCGATGATGGAAGACCGCGCGAATATCTTACGAGAAATGAAAGTTTGCCGCTTTTGCCTGTCAAGTCAACAAAGGGAACTTACAAACATCTATGAAAAACATACAGTGGATATTAAACAATCTGTGCCGCTTCCATTACAAATCATGGCCTGTATTGCTATCGAGGTTTGTAAATTAACTAAGTTTTGTCTGTGCATGAAAGGAAGTTCGCTTTATTTTGTGGGAGCTGTTCGGTAGTCGGTATCGGTATACTAATTATTGTTAAATTTGTGTCGCTGCTTGTGTAGTTTATATTTTTAGCTTGTTTAAAGGTACCTATTAATAGAACTGTATTTTGCCTCTTGATAGTTTTGGGTTTTGATTGAAGTTTTTGATATTTATTTTCTGTAAGATACAAGACGGTCGTCTAGGCATTGTTCAAGTACCTATACAGGGTGATACAAAAATATAATTTGCGGTCAGTTTTCAATTTATATAAATATATTATATTCAATTAGGTATGTGTTATTATTTTTGGAATAAAATAAAGCAAAAATAAATGAGGCATTTATTTTTGCAGGTTTTTCCGAATGATGGGATGCCACAGCTCATCTGCACTTCTTGTCGCAATCACACATTACAGGCATATGCTTTTAAAACCAACTGTAAGAAAGCCGATGATGCACTTAAAGTATTCCTCGCTACCGGACAACTGTCGAAGCCATATTTACAGAAAGTCGAAGAGGCGAGTAGAAACTGCTTTGAATATAAATTTTGTTATTTTTTTACTGACATTTGTAGATGAGAGTGCCTCAGAAATCCTTTAAAATATTGAATACCCAGTGCCCTACGGAGAGCTCAAAATCGAATCATATCAAAATGGAGGACGGCACGGAAATTATAACCTTAAACTTTACATCATCTGGAGAACAAACTATCGAGGGTTCTGTGCACGCCGGACAAAACGAAAATGAGAGTATTTTAGGTCTTGAGGGCGAGGAAGGTAAGCATATTACCTATTTAGTAAATACGGTTTTGTTTACTAGTTACATTAGCCTTGGCTAAGTAATATATAACTATATATGGTAAGCGTTGCCACTTTGATGTAATAATTATAAAATAAAAGACCGGTACATCTCATATTTCCGGATTTTCGGGTGTTTACTCATGTCTCTGTAGACTGTACATGTATTCAGCCAGTGGTGTTTGATTGCAATTTTGAATATTTAGTTTATGTTTAATACTGAAAGATTTTGTCTTTTTTTCGGTGGTTTACCAATGCCATTTACTATTAGTCCAAAATTTTGTTCAAATACGAAATAATATGCATAGGAATATATACCTACTTATTGCGTGCATAAAAATCAGCCAACTGCAAACTTTTGACTTTAATTATATATATTTTAAAACCTATTCAACAGATTAAAAAATTATAGTTTAAAAAAACTAAAAGAAACACATTAAAGGAAACTGATCTAAAAAGTAAAAAATAATGTTCAACTATATTAAGATTTTGTACAAAAGTGTGGGGTGCATGATATCAATGAAATATTTATAACAATAATTGATATCATGCACCCCACGCTCTGCTATAATAGATTAATTTTTGTGCTGTGTGGTCCGAGATTTAATGAATGTAACTCTCAGTAATTACATATAACTCTCAGTAATTACATATTGTGGCGAATGCGCCAATGTGAGAAAAATATTTGAATACCCTGGTTTTTGATGATCCTGATGAGGTTTTTAAGATGAAAATAATGAAATATTAATAACAATAATTGATATCATGCACCCCACGCTTTTTTACAAAATCTTAACAGTTAAACATTATTTTTACTTTTTAGCTCGGTTTTCCTTTAAAGCGTGTTTCTTTTAAACTACCTGTAATTTATTTTTTAGTTTTTAGTTCCGTTTGCTATAAAAGCGATTTTTTAAACTAAAAAACTTTTAAAAAGTTTCGAGTTTTGTATCTAAATAGGAAACTGCATTTTACAAGGATCAAACAAATAGCTACTACAACTGCGATCAGTAATTTCTATATTGTGACGAATGCGCCAATGTGAGACAACAATTTTTTTATCCTGTTTTTTTCATAGTGATGACATTTTACGACAAAGAAACTATTGACATTATGAAAAATGTATAATGTACAAGTTTCAATTGCAAAGGTAATAATATCAATCTGTCACAAGTTTGTTATTCTCGTTATAACTACCACATAAATACAATTCATTTGTTTATCGGTTGCCACGCATATAATCGGCAAGCCCGTTTCATAAATTTATATTATATTAAATTGTCTTTCAAACAGCATATTTCTTTTTTAAATCTGATGAATAGTTATAAAAATATATATAATTAAAGTAAAAAGTTTGCAGTGGGCCGATTTCTATGCACGCAATAATGTAATAGGATATGGGAATATATAAATGATTATTATACAGGGTGAGTCAGTTTCTTGTAGACAAACTTTAACAGGGGATAGAACGCACGTTTTTAAAAAGAAAAGTGCCTATAAAGATATGGCCGATCTAGCTTCCTAAGGAAGATACAGGGTGTTAAAATTTAATATTTTTTTACATTAATGTGTAATATTTTCTGAACGGAATGATATATTCACTAAATATTTTACACATATCTTAACCTGCATAGGATCAACATGTTGTATTGTTCCTGTCGAAAATACTATAGTGGATGTTACTTTTTTCGGGTACTTCGACTATTCTGCATAATAGAACTTTTTTTTCGTACGCCACTGACATTATCTGATACATATTTCTAAAATAACGGCCCCTTAGTAACAATTTTGATCTCTTGTAATTTTGCTCTAACTATGACAGTTTTCGAGATATTGGCCGTTGTTTCTCTGACAGTGTAATGTCGTTATTATAATTTTTTTCTCTCGAATTTTCTTTATGACTTATAAACGAACGCTTAGATTTTTTCATGTTTGGGGGATAATGCCTATTAATTAAGGCGCATAAAACAAGCGGTAAGAATGTTCAAAAACTTGCACAGTGGCGGGGTGGAAGGGGTGCTCCACCCCTTTCGTAAACAGAACTTCTACGCCAAAGACTATTTAAAAAAAAATGTTATTTTCATTATCTACATACAGTTTAACAAAAATAATGTCCCTTCTTCTGTTTCGAAATTCCTGTGCGGTTCCTAGTTATTTTGATTTTTAGTGTTTGATGTGGTACTAAATTAAGTAATTTATTTATTAGCAATAATAATTATCGGCTAAATATTTAATTCTTTCAACGAAACCTACCTAAATATGGTTTGTTAAGGATTCTAAAAAGCCGAAATCTCTTTATCTCTTTCCAAGTAATTACAATTACAAAAAAAACATTAGATGAACATTGATGTTAATGTTTATGGAGATATAAACATTTTTGAATTTATAGCAATATTTAATTAACAATAATAATTGTGGAATAAATAACAATTGTTAGCAATAATGATTTATAAATAACAATTACAAGAATTAATAACAATAACACTAGTACCTACATACATAAAATTAGATACTTTGTTCAAAATGTAAACCGTTCTTCTCAATACACATTTCACTGCGACGTATCATAGAACGTCTTAAGTTAACTAAATGATGCACCCTTATTTCATTGCAAGCATCTTTAATGCGATTTTGAAGTTCCCCAAGTGTATTAACCGGAGTGGTATACACTATTTCCTTAATGAATCCCCACACAAAAAAGTCAAGTGGTGTTAAATCGGGGGATCTGGGAGGCCACGCCACTGGACCTCCACGACCTATCCACCTCCCTGGATAGTTATTGTTTAGCCAATTTCTTACATTTCTGCCATAATGGGCCGGGCACCCATCAAGTTGAATCCAAGTTGATCAAGTTGGCTTTTTAGAATCCTTAACACACCATATTTAGGTAGGTTTCGTTGAAAGAATTAAATATTTAGCCGATAATTATTATTGCTAATAAATAAATTACTTAATTTAGTACCACATCAAACACTAAAAATCAAAATAACTAGGAACCGCACAGGAATTTCGAAACAGAAGAAGGGACATTATTTTTGTTAAACTGTATGTAGATAATGAAAATAACAGTTTTTTTTTAAATAGTCTTTGGCGTAGATGTTCTGTATACGAAAGGGGTGGAGCACCCCTTCCACCCCGCCACTGTGCAAGTTTTTGAACATTCTTACCGCTTGTTTTATGCGCCTTAATTAATAGGCATTATCCCCCAAACATGAAAAAAATCTAAGCGTTCGTTTATAAGTCATAAAGAAAATTCGAGAAAAAAAAATTATAATAACGACATTACACTGTCAGAGAAACAACGGCCAATATCTCTAAAACTGTCGTAGTTAGAGCAAAATTACAAGAGATCAAAATTGTTACTAAGGGGCCGTTATTTTAGAAATATGTAGATAATGTCAGTGGCGTACGAAAAAAAGTTCCATTATGCAGAATATCCGAAGTACCCGAAAAAAGTAACATCCACTATAGTATTTTCGACAGGAACAATACAACATGTTGATCCTATGCAGGTTAAGATATGTGTAAAATATTTAGTGAATATATCATTCCGTTCAGAAAATATTACACATTAATGTAAAAAAAAATGAAACTTTAACACCTTGTATCTTCCTTAGGAAGCTAGATCGGCCATATATTTATAGGCACTTTTCTTTTTAAAAACGTGCGTTCTATCCCCTGTTAAAGTTTGTCTACAAAAAACTGACTCACCCTGTATATAGGAATGGTCGCTGAAGATGAGGACGATTTTGCCAACCTGGAGAAAGTATCAGAAATGGACCCTTTGGAAAAAGTAAACCAAGTGAAAACTTCCTGTTTCCCGTGCCCGCATTGCGATAGATCGTTCCCACTCAAGCAATTACTAGAGTTGCACGTTCAGAACCACAGTCGAGAACGCAGCTATGAATGCTCTGAATGCAACAGGAAGTTCTTCACAAAGTATGATCTACAAAAGCACGCCCTAACACACAATGAAGAGAAACCTCATTCATGCGTCATTTGTAACAAGTCGTTCTCGAGAGAGTCCCTACTGAGACGCCATGAGAAAATACACAATGACGTGCCTAAGTATGTGTGCAACCATTGCGAGAAGACCTTTTTGACTAAGCATTATCTTGATACACACATGGAGAAACACAAGAAGAGGAGACCATTCACTTGCCAAGTGTGCAACAAGAGTTTTGTCTTCAAACAGGTCAGTATTTTTTTTTCAACATTACACATCATACTAAAGGATTCTATTGGGTGTCCCCTTTTTTAACACCCACTATACAATATTTGGTTAAATTACAAAAACGTTGAGTTACTTTATCGTTTTGTTGCATATGTCAATATATACAAGATTATATATCTTTGGTCGTTTTATTCTAAAAAAAAAAACTGAAAAATGCCAAATTAAAAAAATTTAACACTTGTTTATTATGACAACTATGAATTTGAAATTTCATACATTGACATTTTCAAAGGTCCTTGATGGAGTGATGTCAATTATTTTTTCCTGCCCTTTTATGACACCCTTATATTAGCTTCACCTGTATGTATGTAATGGAATCTTTGTCTTAAAAATCTCATCAGGATCATCAAAAACCAGGGTATTCAAATGTTTTCCTCACATTGGCGCATTCGCCACAATATGTAATTACTGAGAGTTATACATTCATTAAATCTCGGACCACACAGCACAAAAATTAACCTATTATAG
This sequence comes from Tetropium fuscum, assembly GCA_964058915.1. Taxonomy (NCBI): domain Eukaryota; kingdom Metazoa; phylum Arthropoda; class Insecta; order Coleoptera; family Cerambycidae; genus Tetropium; species Tetropium fuscum. The sequence continues at coordinate 135,147 of CAXKVY010001092.1, forward strand.
CAGAGCATTCGTATTCTCCATAATATAGAAGTTACTGCTGCTCGCAGTTATAGTAGCTAGCTATTTGTTTAATCCTGCTTTTGACACAAGCAGTTTCTTATTTAGATACAAAACTCTAAACTTTTTAAAAGTTTTTTAGTTTAAAAAAACTAAAAAAACAGGCTTTTATAGCTAACCGAACTAAAAAGTGAAAAATAAATTATATAAAAAACAAGGCCTCAAGGGAAACAGAATTAAAAAGTAAAAAATAATGTTTAACTATTAGGATTTTGTAAAAAAGCATGGGGTGCATGATATCAATTGTTATAAATATTTCATTGAATTGAATTAATGGTTAAACATGATTTTTTACTTTTTAGTTCGGTTTCCCTTTAAAGCGTGTTTTTTTAGTTTTTTAAACTATTAATTTATTTTGAAAATAACGAAAATTAAAAAAGAGACGTAAAAAATAATATAGTACAAAAATGTATTTCTTTTACTTAAAATAAAAATTTTGAATAATTTTTTTATTTCTGTAGGATAAAAATTGACAGATATAATATAACTGTTAGAAGTTTTCATTATAGTGAGCGGACCACCCCTTACTAGCCCTTCAACCCTTTACCTTTTGAATATGAAGGGTTGAAATGAATTGTTCTTTTATCCCTTGAAATTACCTGTAAAATGGTTTTTGAATGTTTGACGTTGTAGGTTGTAGCTTCAAAATTAAGGAAGTAAAGTATCTAAGTTCATTCAATATGTATCTGTAGTTAACTGACCGCATATAAGATACCGCGCAGTTGCCACATGTAATTCTCAAATTTCTCAATATTCAATTAAACTATCATATTCCACAATACTATATAAATATTAAATGTATTATTTATGAATGTCATAAAAGAATTATTGTGCATACAATAATATATTATAGCCCCAGATGTTAGCCATTTTTACATTTATTTTCGTCTACTTTAAATTATGGAAATTCCCTAAACATTTATTTTTATAGTTAAAAGCAGCAACGCCGCTCTACCGTAGACGGAATACTGGATAATCGAGCAGTGTATCTCTTTTTAACTTATTGGAATGACGCGCCGTCTGTGTTAGTTTGACAGTCCCTATGGACTCTCGGAACGTTCGGATCTCTTACAGTGGCGGGTTTGCGGGTATTGCGCTCATTTCTATAATCTGCACTTTTATTATCTGAGCAGTGACGGTAGGTGCTACCTCTGACGAAACAAAAAAGTCCTGTAAACTAAAAATAAAGTAATTATTTATTTTCAGTACAGATACTTAGGTATTTATGTATTTTCAGAGATACCTAAGTACCTCCTAGTGTTGGTAGGTAAATTTTAAGTCCTGTTTTTTAAATTGTTTTTATCCTGGAGCTTATACAAAAAGTCAAAACGGCGAAGCAAGACGTTTACCTACCTATATATAATTTATATACCTACCTATGTAGGTATACACCGCTACGAGAGTCGAAATAAAAAAATGGCGGTTACCAAAAATATGGTAAAATAGGTTATAAATACAACGATATAAGTTAGGTGTTTTATTGGGATTTTCGAAAATTGGAAACGCTCTCTGGTTTATTACATAAGTAGGTACCTATTGTTCATTGACTTTATTTTTATGTAGGTACTTACCGTCCTAGATCACAAATTAATAATTTACATCAGTGGGCAAAATTAAAAATTAGTAGGTAGGTACCTACTTACACAATAAATATGACTGTATTTAATTGCAAGTATATTTATTTTATTTTTCCGTTTTAAAGTTTATTTTTCACGGCTACTTAGCTGTTTTGTACATATTATTTTTGTTTCTTGTGGGAAATATGGCTACTAGCGAGCCACCCACTAAAAAATGGTGACGCGCTGAAAGCAATACTTCATGAGTGGTGTGGAAACTTGCATTCATTATCTGCTGTGGTGTTGAAAATATGCATATAAAAACCTTCTACTTTCACTCCCCTAAGAAAAAAAAATGTCTACGCCATTGAAAAACATTGTGTAGGTCAGGGTTGTCGGTCGTTCAACCACACATACATATTGTACGCCGTATACATCCACTTAAGTTAACATAACGTACGAAAATTTTTAATTGACATACGACAAAATTAAGCTTGGTGTTTACAAGCAATTAGTGCGAGTCGTTCAGGCGCATGCGCGATTGGCGATGACTGCTGATTTTTGTGTTTTCTTTTTATTGTCAAATGTCAAGTCAACGTGAATAGAGAATTTCAGGTGTTACGGTGATTGTTGTTTGTGGATTTTAGTTTTTAAACAAGTTTAGTCTAAAGTTTTATTTGTACATTTTTTCTGAAAATATATAACGGGTAGTTTTCACCACTTAAAAACTTCTTTATAGCTTATATTTACCTCAACGATCGACTATACAGGGAAGAAAATTTTGAATTTTTTTTGCGATAAATAAATGGTATAGTGTCATTAAGAAATAAAAAAAATAATGTTTAACTCAATATAATTAAATGCTTTTTACTAAGTTTAAAATAAGAATAAACTGATTAAAAAAAGAAATTATTGTATTTGTATTGTATTGTATTATTTTAATGTATTGTAATTTGTCAATTTGATACAAAAATGCTACAAGTGTTTTTAAACTCTATAAAGAGGAAACAACAGTTTTTGTTGAATTTAAATGATATGGTATGGATACTATACCAGAAAAAACATCAAAGAATTTAAAAAAAAAGTCATTAAAGAAGTAATTTTTAATTTTTGAATCGACGTTTCTCAGTTTTTTCGGGATATTAAAAACCTTCCAAAGATATCTTGATATATTTAAGATAGCCATAAAATAGGGCACTTTTTTGTAACATAACCGACTTTGTATGTCTTACCGTTTCTTGAGATCCCAGTAGTAAGCATGAAAAAACGGGACACCCTGTATACATCGTCTTTTACATGTACTTGTGATTATGTTAGGGCTTGGAACGGCACGTCATCGTCCATAATAACAATAACAAACCGCACAAATGCAACTACTGTGAGGCCAGTTTCACATCAGCGATCAAACTGACACGCCATATAACCTCCCATGCCGGTTTGCGTCCATACCCCTGCAAGTTATGCGGGCGGACATTCCTGCTAAGCCACCATTTGTCCCGTCATATGAGAAGTCACTACGCCGCGCATTCACCAGAGGCCTCTGTGGGTCAGCATAAGTGCGACATATGCAGCATGGCTTTCAGGAGAAAGGACTCGTTGATTAACCACAGTGCGATTCATTCCATGGTGAACTTAAGGTAAATTGATTTGCAGTTTTATTTGTGGGAAAATCAGTTTTGAGTGATAGGGGCCTAGTACTTTATACTAATAAAAAAAAATGTGTTTAAGGTGTGTCATCTGCAACACCTCGTTTGAGACGGCAAAAATGGTCAAAGAGCACATAACTACCCATCTAACCGGCTTGCTGTTCCCTTGTGAGAAATGTGATTACAGCTTCGACAGCCACGAGCAGCTGGAGGAGCACGAACTGAAACACGCTGAGATGGAATATGAGGAACAGATCGAAAAAGAGGTTATTTCGGAGGCTAGGAAACAGCACGAGGAAGAGAACACTGAAGAAGAGGGCGAATATGAAGAAGGGGAAGTGACTGAGTTTACTATTACTGACATTAGCAATCCAGAAGTAGTGCCTACTAGGACTAAGTCCCAGCAGCAAAAGGCGGATTACAGCCAGTATCTGAAAAATGAAGTGCAGTCAGATATGGAAGAATCGGAGGATGGACCTAGTCAAGCCGAAGAGAACCGCGAAGAGCAGCAAGAAGAACAGCTGGTTGAAGAAGTAGAGCCGATAAAGCCTATTGTACGGCAAGAGGGGACAAAGGTGTATGCTAGAAAAGCGACGACAGCTAGAAAACTTCCCCAGATCATTCAGGAGCCGGCTAGAGTGGCGCCGTTGGATGAGATCAATCAGCCTGATACGCAGATTGACGAATTGCCATTGAGTCAACAGGCAATCAACGCTTTGCCAAATAAGAAGTTTGTCAATATGAAATTAGGGGATAAAGTTGTTAGAGTGCAGAAGTTCATCGTGACCAAGGAGGAGATGAAGCAAATGGCAAAACAAGGTAATTTGCAAAAACTTATTGAGAACTATGAATTAATTGTTTAATATTAATGTCACCAATATTAATGTTAATTCATACATATTTCTCTTCTCACAAATCGGTTGAATTATAAAGTAGTGCTAATATATGAACATGTGTAGTTTGTAACATCGAAATATGAGACATAAAAAATTTATAGACATAAAAAAGGATACCCACAATTGCCGCAATGGGAGGTGGGGGCAGTATAATTTTTCTTACAGCATGCTAAAATCTTGATTGACTGGAATTTCGTTGTAATAGGTCAATGGTGCATTTGAACTACTTTATAATAGCCATGCATCAGTGGAAATCTAGTGATACAGTTTTTCAGATGTTTCTTTTGAAATAATATGGTTGAATTATCAAATACAAAATGTGCAGAGTGCCACCATGTACATATACAAAATGTGAAGAGTGCCTTCTAGCAAGCGTTTGATAGATTCAAATATAAGCTTACACCTAGTTCACCTTTCATGTGATCAGAAAAATTATATCCAAATGCTTTTTATCTGAATACATATTTTTCCCAAAGCAGCTGCAAGGTTTGAACAGATAAATTCGTATATAAGTCGGCTTTGAGATGTTTCATTTCACATAAATTGTCTGAATTATAAAATAGGTCAAATATACTAACATCTACAAAATATAAAGGTGTTTGTCTTGCAAGCATTCGCTAGATTAAACTAAACTCTTTATCGGTATAAGAGTTTAGTTTAGCTCTTTGATTACAGTAGTCATTCATTTGGTAGTAGAAAACTGCATGTCCACACTTTTTATCTAAAAACATCTTTTCCAAAGCAGCAACAATTTTTTAACAGACAATTTCGTTGTGAAATACGTCAATGGTGCATTTGAACTACTTTATAATTTAACAGCCATGCAAGTCGTACAAATATACGAACATGTACAAAATGTAAAGAGCTTGATCTAGCAAGAATCTGCTATGTTAAGTTATGCTTTTAGTTATTTATTTGGTTTATTATTCACTAGAAAACTGCATCTCCAAACATCATTTATCCAAAATCATGTTTTTCCCAAAGCAACAGTAATTTTTGAGCAACTGTTTTTATATAAATTAACTTTCAGATGTTTCTTTTGATATAATGGTACAAAATGTGCAGAGCGCCGTCTAGCAAGCATTGATAGATTAAAATATAAACTTACACCTAGTTCACCTTTCATGTATTAGAAAAACTGCATATCCAAATACTTTTTTATACAAAAACATCTTTCCCAAAGCAGCTAAATTCGTATATAAATCGACTTTGAGATGTTTCATTTCACATAAATTGGCTGAATTATAAAGTAGGTCAAATATACCAACATCTACAAAATGTAAAGAGCTTTTTCTATACCCTGGTTCTGAAATAGTGTGGAGTGATTCATCCACAGCATCTGGACGGCTCAGGGAGATGAAGGGCGAAGGGAACGAAATTTAGGCGTATCATTTTAGAGGGGGCAGAATAAAAAAAATTAAATAAATTATCCAAGTTATTAACATGTACTTGTGATGGTTTTTTTATTATCTTAAGAATATTCCTTCGTATACATTTTTGATCATTTTCAGTTCTCCTCCTTTCAAATTCGGTTGCTTATGATTGGAATTATTAGTTTTAGAACCACTACTACTCGCATTCGTCGCTTCCATCGCATAAAAACCACTAAACACTCGCGTATAACACAATATTATAATTAATTTATATTGCGAATCAACCATACATAAGACATAATGAAACGCCACTGTCGCGCCAAAACATACATTCATGAAACAGCGCATGCGTCAATATATCCAAGGAAATCTCGCATCTTTACCTCTGACCAATGAAATTTAATTTAATTTAGAACCGCCTAAAACTCACCAATAAAGCGGTAGACCCGCTTACTAATGAGTTCAGCCCACCATTTCTATAGTGTACACAAATTTGCACACTAAGAAATTCTGTGATCCATTGAAAATAGGCAGACCGCTCAATTGTGATGGTGGTGTGATATTATGTATGAATCACTCCACACCATTTCGGAACCATGGTATAGCAAGCATTCGCCAGATTAACCTAAACTTTTAAGTATAAAAGTTTTGTTTAATCTAGCATAATATGCTTCCTAGACGAAGCCCTTTCATATCAGTAGTCATTCATTTTATTAGCAATCTGCGTGTCCACACTTTTTATCCAAGAACATATTTTTCCAAAACAGCAGCAATTTTTTAGCAGATAATTTCATATGGATTGACTGGCATTTCTTTGTAAAATATAGATCAATTGTGCATTTGAACTACTTTATAATTTAACCAGCCATGCTATCAGTGGGAATTTAAAGTCATACATTTTATAAATTAACTCTCAGATGTTTCTTTCGAAATAATATGGTTGAATTATAAAGTACAACCGTCTAGCAAGCATTTGAATACTTGAATATATAAGCTTACACCTAATTCACCCTTCATGTGATTAGAAAAACTGCATTTCCAAATACTTTTTTCTCTTCTGTAGTCTTCTCTCTTTCATTTCTGTAGTCATTCATTTGATTAGAGAACTGTGTGTCCACAATTTTTATCCAAGAACATATTTTTTCCGAATCAGCAATTTTTTGGCAGATAATTTCATATGAATTTACTGGAATTACATTTGAAAACAGGTCAATGGTGCATTTGAACTACCATCAATGTGCATACCATCAACGTTGGTGTGCACGTGATCAATGGAATTTTCTGAATCAAATCAGTTCAAGGCCATACAACATTCGATAAAAAATGTCAATATCTTGGTTTGAATCTGTTATTAGTTTCCTTCCTGTTTCTATGTTCTTATCGAAATCATGGCATCATCTTTGATCCACTCAAATCTGTCTATATCTACAATTTCATACCGCTTTTTATAATCTTAACATCATAATTAATATGTCACCTATTTTATACCTCATTTTACTGATTTTTGAAATTAAGTAATGTCGTTGAGTGAAGAAATTATAAAGGTAATGCAATGCTTATGGTGAAATGTGTGACAAATTCTGGTTTTAGATGGGTATTAGGTAACAGCAGTTCTGAAATTTGTCAATCTATCGAGAATCTATTGTTTCGGAAGGTTTTCTTTACCTATTGAGCCATCCGAACTGTTGATCCATCGTCATAACAAGTGTAAAGCCCCTAATGTAAAACACAAGGTGTACCTAATATAACAGAAGGTCAAACATGAACAACTGTATTCCTTGTCTGAGCATTTTGCCTATAAAAATTTTTTATCAAGGCCTTCATTTCCAAGATACAGGGTGTTGAATTTGTAGATTGGTCACACATTTCGCCATAAGCATTGCGCCTCTATATAATTTCCAACTCAATGCTAATATAGTAATTTAAATTACTCTAATGTAGTAATCTGATTACGCCATTGTGTATGAATGTTTTTGGACGATACATTCTCTATCCCCTTTTCTGAGTAACTTCATGAAAATTTCTCATGAAATATTTAATCAGCTGTGTTTCCGATTTGCGCAGGGATTCTTGAAATGAAGGGTGGCCAGGTGGTATTGAAGAATCCCGGCCAGCCAATTCTCAACGCCACTCTGAAGCCCGTTCAGAAAGTAGACATCGAGTCCTTGTTGGATAAAAAGACTAATTCGAGGCAGCAAATTAAGAAGTATCAACGAAGAGCAGGGGTGGAGAAGGTGGTGGAAGATGAGAATTTGCATCAATCTCATATGATGGACACTCAACAAGTTGAAAGCATAGATTTACATGAACATTGAATAGATTCACCGACGCTATAAATTAACTAGAGGTTTAGGTTTATGTTTTTATGTAGCTAAAGAATTTTTGTACATATGTTTTATATATATTTTGTTGTAAACCTAGGAGGTAAGGATTAAGCGTCCTATCAAGTTGAAAAAATATATTTATTAAAAATATAAATATACATATTTAATAAAATCTCTTAAAATTTAAACAGGTTGTCTTAATATTAGAACATTATTCGATAAATAGCTAATATGCATTATTAATAAACATTTATTCAAAAATGCATGTAGAATAATGGCATAATAAATAAAATGCTTACAAAAATAAAAAAAAAACTTAATTGTCTATGATTTGTGCTAAACAATGAGATTTCTGAGGTGGTGGCTTTTAGGCCAGATTGTTATCTTTGGTGCCATCTAGTCTCCGGAGCTGCAACAGAAAATTCGTTTGTATAAGAGGTAACTCAAGAAAGGAAAACACTAAATTTTGTGATATTGCAATAGTTTCTCAGGGAATATATTCTCAAAAATGTTAAATTTGTTATTTTCCAGTAGTTCATTTGTCTTCCATATTGTCACATCAATCCTTAATGACTAACCTACATTGAGCAGTTTATAGAAATGTCAAAGACAAATATTATGTACCTTTTGTGGATATTATATGGATATTTTGTTAATATGTAGTTTTTTCAATATTAAGTTTGATTCTTGAAAAATTAATCGTTCTGTTGCATCGAATCAAAAAATATCGAAGTAAGACAGTGGCGATAGTGGTCCTATTTTTGATTTGTTCTTCAGAGCGTCTTCAATTCTATTGTATAAACATTAAATAAATGGTGATAGAATGTAACTTATTAGATGGAATAATTAATGATTCATTAAAACATTTTGATTACATTTATCTGCTGGATGTCTATTTCAATCCTATTACTTAAAAATTCAATTTGCCTCAAAATGGCGGCGGAGGCGTGTCTTAACGATAATACCGCCAATGATCGCCCTTCAAATTTGTCGCGACGGAAGCAGAAGCATAGGTATGTCACCAGTGTTTTATATATAGTCACCCTAACAAATGAAATTCGCTGACGCCACCTGTGAGAGCCATCAGTATTCCTGATATATCGATTACCTCATAAATCTAATTAAAATAACAGTTTCATCAACACTTACATCGTCTACGGTGAATATTCCAGATTGCTTGTAATATTAAAACAGTATTAAAACTTTAATATGTACGGAAGTATCTATGACTTTACCTCTTTTTCATCAGCGGTTGTCATTGTTGTATACCGCTCAATTATTTTCAGTGGACCTAAACTCGGCGCTCGGAAAGCGTGTTTATATAAAAGTGCGGCAGCAATGCCTCCCAGGATCGGTCCGACCCAATACACCTAAAAAAATCATAATCATAACTCCTTAAGCAAACTATCAAACAGTAAAAACTATCTAATCAGTAATAATAATATCTCTACCCCCTCATTCTAACTGCAATTAGCCCAGAAGTCAGAGACTTGTGCGGGGGAGGGGGCGGCATATTATTATTTCGCGAGCCGCATGTTCGACTTAGGTTGCTAAATTCTAACCACCATTCAGTGCAGGAATAAATTATTGAAAATTTATTTCGCACCAGTGCGTGGTATCAAGCACGCTGCTACTATACTGCGGTGTCGAAATAGTGTGGAGCGATTCATCACCGGCATATGGACGGCTCAGGGAGATGAGGGGCGAAGGGAGCAAAATTCCATAGGCGTATCATTTTAGAGGGGGCAGAATAAAAAAAAATGAAATAAAATATCCAAGTTATTAACATTGTTTTTAAGTATACTTGTGATGGTTTCTTTATTATCTTAAAAAAAATTCTGTTATTAGATGGTTCTAAAAATGTGTGATATGTATACTCTATACGTTTTCTTTATCAAGTTCATTCATAAACTAATAATTTTTAGTATTATTCATATAACACTAATAAGTATTACTTGCATTAATTATAAGTAAACTAAATTAGTAATATTTAGTTTAAAAAAACTTTATAATTCAGGGCGATTTGTAGTTAATTAAAACCGAGATCAAAACAGTTAATGCTTACCCAGCCAAAGAGAGATACTCAAAACAGATCTTGTAGAATTCTGCCGTTTGTAGTTTGTAGGAGTAGGAGTAGTTTGTAGGAGTAGCAAGCTACACACAAGTGGCCCCTCTGAATCGCTATACATCACTATATGTCCCTATATATCACTATACATCACTATACATCACTATATATCACTATATATCACTATGTAATTTGTTCAGAATGAAAGAATCAGGTTATCGTACTATTCCACATTATTCACTGTCACTCTCACTATCACTACCACTGGAACTGCTATCGGCGCTATCGCAGAGACGGATTATAAGGGATTCTACCAAAGTTTCCTGCCTTGTATCTAGTTCCCACATGCGTTGTTCCTCTTTTCTTACGTGCATAATGCACTTAGTCCAAGATTCCGCAGTGACTCTGCTAATGGCATTTAACAATAATTTTACTTCTCCTAGCTTAAAAGTGCGATTATTTCTTGCTACATCGGTTTTTATTTGGGCCCAAATTAATTCGATTGGATTCAATTCGCAGTGGTAGGGTGGTAGACGAAGTATTGTCACATCGCGAGCTTTTGCCATTTCATCGACTACGTATTTAGTGTACCGACTCTTTTCCCGTTGGGCAATTTTCAGAAGCTGCACTTTTAGCATATTATCATCACAATCCAGGCTTTTTGATTTTAGCCACTCTAAAATCTTCCCTTTCCTCCACGCTGAAGTTGGCAACTTCTCCTTCTTTCTGCCACGAGCTTCCGTTTTCTTCTTTTTTGCAATGGGTTCCTCATCTCTAATTGCACGAAACACACTATTCACACAGACATTTGTCAACGAAGCGCATATATCAACTACCTCAGTTTTAGTGATTCCAGAATACCGTTCCAATATTCCTTCGTATACATTTTTGCTGATTTGCAGTTCTCCTCCTGTCATATTCGGTCGTTTACGATTGGAATTATTGGTTTTAGGACCACTACTACTCGCATTCGTCGCTTCCATCGCATCAAAACACTAAACACTCCCATATAACACAAAATTACACAATATACGTATATACAATATTATAATTATAATTAATATTAACACAACACAATATTATAATTAATTTATATCGCGATTCAACCGTGCATAACACATAAAGAAATGCCACTGTCGCGCCAAAACATGCATGAAACAGCGCATGCGTCGATATAATCCCGCGTCTCCCTCTGACCAATGAAATTTCATTGAATTTAGAACCGCCTAAAACTCACTAATGAGAGCGGTAGTCCCGCTTACTAATGAGTTCTGCCCACCATTTGTATAGAGTGTACATAAATTTGCACACTAAGAAATTCTGTGATCCATTGCAAATAGGCAGATCGTTCAATTGTGATGGTGGTGTGAAATTATGTATGAGTCACTCCACACTATTTCGACACCGCAGTTTAGGTGATCGAGCCGAGAGTTAACGCGCCGAATTACTACTAATCTCTGATGAAAAGCTTTAGTTTTCCACTCAAACCAGCAGATGGCACTGTTTCAGTGGCTGCCTAAATGTTATAATATTGAAAATTTCAAGAGTTGCATGTATTACCACAGAGTACACAGACCAGAGACCCTCCAAAACCAAATTTTTATGCGCATGTGCGAAACCGCCATTGTTTAACTGGTATATTAATCAACCTCACTTTTATGTTTACGTTTTATGTGTTTGCTCGTGTTTAGATTTGTGGCCTTTTTGGTGTTGTTGTTGTATTGTGTTTAATAGAGATTCGTAGGTGTTGTGATAATAATAAAGATGAATCAGGGTTTTCTATTCGATTTTAACACACTGTTCTTTCAGTGTAGACTGAAGCAGTGTAGTGAAGTATTATAAAAATTTACAACACATTTCTCTCAGTGTAGACGTAACTGGTATACAAGGTGACAGTTATTGAACCATCAAAACTCAAAGGCGCCGCCAAAACTTTCGCCTCTGTCCTGTGTACTCTGTGGTATTACTATTGACATTATAAACTTACCCAATGACTTGCCCAGACGCCTGCAATCAAGGCAGATCCAAAGCTACGGGCTGGGTTCATGCTTGAACCCGTGTAATCAAGGGCGGCCAAATGACCAAGGGCCACCGATAAGCCGATTGCTAAAGGTCCAGCGGCTTTTGCATCCGGTCGGTTTGGATCACAAACACCGCAGACGGTGAGTACCAAAACAAAACCTACATAGTTAAGGAACGATTAGAATGTTAATTGTTGTTCCTTGCGAGGTTTTGTTGTGTTACCTAAGAAAAATTCGATGCCGAAGCCTTGTACCTCTGATACGCCTTCTGTGATCGAGGTGACTCCTAGGCCTTTGCTGTGGAGAGCTTCCGGAGTTAAGGCCTAATAAAATAACATTAATTATAAGTATACTTTATTTCAATTTCAGGTAACAAGACACGGATATAACGTCATAACTGGTGAAAGTCAATACCAACTTTAACTTAAGTATTTTTTGTGATCACCCGCATAATTTCGCAATATGCGCGAACATTGTAGTATTTTGCGATGCAATCGCCTTGTAAGAAAAACCAGTGCTAGACACATTTGACGTTAATCGGCGGGTTTGAGTCTTGTCGCTATTATCAATCAAGAAGCATTATTAAACATTATTTTAGTAATGTTAACCTAAAAGTATACTTCAATCAAACCATCAAACAAACTTCAGTTTATAATTTAAGTAGCTTAAAAGATATCTAAATAAACAATATGGCAACTATATGTCATTGACATAGTTGCCAAATGGTGTAATATTACTACTTGAAGGTATAAAATAGCGAAATATACTAGGGAATTATTGGAGATCTGGTATATATTATTTTAAATTCGGTTTGATAAAGCGTCAGGAAGACAGACATAACATCCGATGTCGATAAGAATTGTCCGGGCCACGATTTGTTTATATAACAAGTTTTCGTGAGAAAAGGATCCAAGGCTGCGCACGCGGCAAAAAGGCACCACTAAAAATGTCCAGCGATGGGAGCATCGATTGCCATGGGCCAAAAATTCGGCGGTGGCACCTCTTTTGAGGGCATCCTTGCGGTTCCCCGCAAGGATGCTCTCTTCCGATAGTCACTTTCACTTGGGTCTTGGGTACCTAGGACTTGGATTTTGGGCGGTGAGCGGTTAAGATGCGAATACGCGGGTCGGCAACTAAAGTAAAAGCTACCAGCGAATGTTGCGAACGTGTAAGATATTAAGATATTAGATTTTTGTGCGCCTTTTTGTGAATAGAGAATATATAGGAATAGGGACATCTGTCGTTAGACGACAGGAAGTGTTCGAGGCCAGGGTAGAATTAAAATAGTGCGATGAACATCAAGCTTAGTGTGTGATGTGCGAAAAGCGAATCCAGTAGCTTTTCGCACATCACTTTTCGCTAGATTTCAGTGCGGAGCTAGAGAAAGGGCACTAGGGGCTGGTTTCTTTTCTTCGTGATCTAGTAAAGTAGTAAGTGCTATAATATTTAAGAAACTAAACATGACTAGCATATGTCAGTATAGGCGAGAGAGTAAACTTTCGCCTAAAGGTCCATAGAGTTCATAAAAGAGTTCTTGAGTATATAGGACGACGTTTTGATTTGATAAATTGCTTTGTAAAATTGTAAATTGTCCCATGAATTTATTTAGGTATATTGGTCTGTCGCAAACGACGAAGGATTTAAAGTAGATTTGACGCGAGGAAAAGTGATAATCTCCCCATTAAAGGAGGTAAAGGGTGCGAAATTAAAGCCAAACAGGATAAATAAGGGTGGGGTAGCTCTACGCATATGTGCTATTAAGATTATGAAGAGACCGTAGGATTTGTCTTATTTAAAACTAGGGATAATTAGTATGTTGAGGCAGGTCTAAAGCTGAATGTATAGCGTTGAACCCTGAATGTATAGCGTCAGTAGCTATTTTCTTGTATGCCCTAACAGTTGTCCAGAAAGACATTAATAAACTATATTTAATATTCGTCGATTTATTGCACATAGCGATTTAGGGGTTGTTTTGAGTGTCTCCGTGTATCAGGAGAACGTCATTTTGATGTATTCTCATTTAAATTTGTGTATGTAAAACCTTAACCTCAATATAGTAAATTTTAATTGTTTTTAATTTTATGGAAAACCCGCTCCCTTTTTACTGGCACTATATCTAGGCAAAACTACCCCAAATCTACGCATATAAGCCGTAGTCAGATTCACATTATCCTCTTTGCCGCTACTGCCACATTATCAAACCAAATATACCGCTTAGTAGACGTTTTGGGGAAGTCTTAATTTAGGGGTAGAAATTTGAACACTATAATTATTGCGGTTATTCTGAAAATGAAATATAGATAAGCTGGTGGCAGCGCTACCGCTCTTTTAAATAACCACCCCCTAGGTAAGGCAGCGCCGCCGTCGTCTTAGTAGGACGCGACGTACGGCGCGCCCGCCCTTGATGCCTAACGAGCTGACGTTACAATGGTAACCATAGGTCATATAGGAAAACGAAAATCGTTGCGTCATCACAACGCAATTTATTGAAATTGTATCACGCGTCGTGATGACGCACCTGTCTTGTTTGCTGAGATAAACTATATGTATGCAATTTATGAAAGTCATAAGTAGGTAGTCGTAGTTAATATATAAACAATGTAGGCAAGACAATAAAAAGCCGCCATGTTGGCGATAGAAGATGTGTTTATATGGAATTTTTCCTGTTTTTGAGAAGATATCGTTTTGCTATTGTACACAATATAAATATTTTAAGGGTGGTGTGATTGTATCTATTCTTAGACCATTCTTCGACATATTTCTAAAGTTGTAGGAAAAAAATATATCATGGGATTATTGTACAAATGCCTTATAAAATATTCTAAAATATTCTTACTTTAGATATTTAAGTTAATTATCAAGTTTTATTAAGAGTATAAGTAGGTAAGTATAGTATATTTTTTATTATTATGTAGTTATTAAATATATTATATACATACCAAGATACATACCTATTTACATATCACTGAAAGTTAGGTTAGGGAATCCTAAAATATCTAATCTTTTATAGCGCATTTTATAATGTTCCCAACGATATATTTACACGCAACTTCGAAATATATAGAAAAATGTAAAATATCTAAATATTGTCACTCATATATCATAAAAACTTAATGTTATTTACAATAATCAAAAAGTGTTTACTCAAAAATACGAGAGATCACATTTACGCCAATATTCACCGTATATAGAAAAGTTAGGCTTATTATGTAAGCCCACTTGTGTATTTCATATGTGCCGAAGTTAAAATGTTATATAAGCCCGATAAAAGTTAAGCTCTCAATTTTGGCCGCTTAGAAGTGTTAAGCCTAGTTTTTCCTAGATATAACCTCACATATTTAATATATTTTTTCTAGACATATTAACACAGTTGGGCTTTTTGCTCATCGGTAAATTTATTAAAACATGGAAATATAGGAGCAAATTTTTTTTATGGGACGATATTGTTCTTAGATCTTTAGAATAGATTTTGGTTTCCCACGGAGGTTTTACACCAGACAAAATTATAGTCAAGATATGTATGACTTCACGTTATGGACGCTTTAAATGATATTTTTCCGAATTTGTAACGGGTACCCGAGTATTTTTGACACTACTCATGCAAACTATACAAATATGAAAAAAATAGCGACGTATTACCATATAAATAAAACTACATTACCACAGCCTTGAGCCTCTTACGTATCGTATTACAGAAATAGGTTAGGAACATAGAAAAATAGGAACATTGAACATAGAAATATTCAACTCCTTGGTTAGAATTTCTTGTCTCATTTGACATTTGACAGACCATGATCTTTTTCAGGCGTTGCAAAATTCTCCGTGAGCTTAACAAAACTTCGTTTATTTTAATACGGTGCAAGACATCCCAATTTAAGCACAGCTTTATATTTGAGCCTGGCTCAACTAAGCGTTTAGTCTATAAACGATTATAGACTAAACAGGATTGCTTATCCCCATAAGCGCAACGTTAGACAAATCTCGTAGGCCCCCACCACGCTTTTGACGTCAGCGGATACGTAAGGCGTAGGTTCATTGCCCCACCGGTGTATTTCCCGGCGTTTGTGTACAGTTCATTCAATATGTATGTATAGTTAACTGACCCCTTATAAGATACCGCACAGTTGTCACATGTAATTCTCAATTTTCTCAGTATTCAATTAAAATATCAAATTCCACAATAATATATTAAAGTTGTACATATTATTTATGAATGTTATTAAATAATAATTGTGCACACAATAATATATTATAGGCCAAGATGTTACGTTTTTATATTTATTTTCGTCTACTTTAAATATGACAATTACGTAAACATCTATTTTTATAGTTAAAAGCGGCACGACCTTTCCAATAACGAATATTCGAGCAGTATATCTCTTTTTAACTTATTGGAATCGTATCTCTCGGATCGGGATCGGATTCTCGGATCGAATAGGATCAGGTATCGTACAGTGGCGTGTTCGCGAGAATTGCTAATACATTATTTATATACCTACCTATGTAGGTATACATCGCTACGAGAGTTGAAATAAAAGAGTAAGGGGGTTAGCAAACATGTTTGTTCGTTTCGTATGAAACCTGAAAAACGTAGATTTCCACCAGACCTCGCTTTATTTACGAGATAGGATAGGCATGTTAAAAAAATTTAAGGAAAATATTATTTGATGGCAAAAATGGATAGTGGGTGTTAGAGCAGAGCCGACTTTAACAAAAAAACGTTGATTTATGGGCTGTTCGAAGTAGTACTGACGTGTACTGAGGTAGGTAGGTACCTATTACATCCTCCACTTAAGACATTTCTCAAATAATTATATCCAAAAAATATTCCTGTGCTTGAGGCCGCTAGGTTATAAATGCTAAATGCAACGATATAAGTTAGGTTTTATATTGGGATTTACAAAACTGAAAACGCTCTCTGGTTTATTATATAAGTAGGTACCTATTGTCCATTGACTTTATTTTTATGTAGGTACCTACCATCCTAGATCACAAATTAATAATTTACATCAGTGGGCAAAATTAAAAGTTCTATAGACTGTTTATAAAATTATAACCGTGTACCTACTTAGCCACAAAAGAAAGGAAAATTTTCAATGACTGTAAAATACCTCAAGGTCAGTTTCTAATTTTGATTGGCTGTAAAATGTGTGTGTATTGGAAATCGCTTTGCGATGAGAAGCTGGTAGGTATGTATTGCATTTGTAATGATTTTTAAAAATGTATTGAATTTAGACGAGTTGGTAGATTAGGTAGGTACCTACTTACACAATAAATATGATTGTATTTCAATCGCAAGTATATTTATTTTATTTTTCCGTTTTAAAGTTCATTTTTCTCGACTACTTAGCTGTTTTGTACATATTTATTTTTGTTACTTGTGGGAAATATGGCTACTGGCGAACCACCCACTAAAAAAATGGCAACGCGCTTAAAGCAACACTTCATGAGTGGTGTGGAAACTTGCATTCAATATCAGCTGTGGTGTTGAAAATATGCATATAAAAACCTTCTACTTTCACCCCCCTAAGAAAAAAAAATGTCTACGCCAATGAAAAACATTGTGTAGGTCAGAGTTGCCGGTCGTTCAACTATACATACATATTGTACGAACTGTATAAGTGTGTCATATATATGTGTCATGTGTCATATATATTATAGTGTGTCATTTGTACATTAACATCGTGCCTAGAGAAGTGTTATCTGACCAAGCATCAATTTGGAATCGACCGTTGGCACAAAAGGATGCCGGCCGAACTTAACCGCTGACGTCAGATCTTGTCTAACAACACGTGGCCGATAAGCAATCCTGTTAGTCTATGGAGAAGCCGACAAACATAGTAAAAATTAGTTCTTAATTTATCCGCTAGGTGTTTATCGCTCATATTTTATTCCGATTTCTTGTAGTTTTTGAGGAAATGGCATTTTGTAATGCTGAATCTCATAAGCATCTACATGAGAAAATATACGAGTTACATAAATATTTCTGTAATATGGATATGAATGTTATTTTGTATTTACCTTTAACACTGCTGATCCCGCTAGGGAACCCAGACACTGAACTATTATATAGAGCACTCCTTTGATTATTGCAATATTTCCTGTTGCTAACATCCCTGCTGTTACGGCAGGGTTGATGTGTGCCCCACTGACGTGACCTAGTGCCTAGAAAGTGAAAGAAAATATTATGCAGGTATGTTTTAAATAAAGCACTAGATAGTATGGGAACAGAGTACACAGACCAGAGGCGAAAGCAAGCCTTGCCTCTAAGAGCAAATTTTTATGCGCATGTGCGAAATCGCCATTGTTTAACTGGTATATTAATCAACCTCACTTTTGTGTTTACGTTTTATCTGTTTGCTCGTGTTTAGATTTGTGGCCTTTTTGTTGTTGTGTTGTATTGTGTTTAATAGAGATTCGTAGGTGTTGTGATAATAATAAAGATGAATAAGGGTTTTCTATTAGATTTTAACACACTGTTATTTCAGTGTAGACTGAAGCAGTGTATAAAGTGAAGTATTTACAACACATTTCTCTTCGTGTAGACGTAACTGATATAGAAGGTCACAGATATTGTGTTATATTGTGACTGTGGTATCACAGAGTACACAGGACCTCCGTCAGATACCACAGAGTATTCCGTACGGGCAGACGTATTAACCACTTTAGCTCACTTGCCAGCTTGGCATCATATCAAGTCAATATAGTATCAGCTTTCAACAATCTCACGTTTATACAGGACATTTTAGACTCGATGGCCTATTAGACGCATCTGGAGAAGTGAACATTTGTGTTATTTGAAAATTGGTACCGTTAATAGGAGTCACAGTTCTACGTTTTTAAAATATTTTTAACTTCCTGTCACTTCCGGTAAGACAGGAAGTTAATCAAAGCCTATTATTTTATATAGAAGATCCCATATATTATTACATTTTTTGATTCTACATTAGAATCTGAGTAACTTTCATTGAGCACATCCTATCTCTTACCCATTCTTGAGATATTAATTATTTTGTCAATTTTTTTTACCAAAACTGGATCAACAGAAAATTAAATTCCTATCACATTTGTGTGGTAAGAGGACTTCTAAGAATCGGATGTTGGCAACAATGGAAAAAATACTATTGTGCACTAGGAATTGAAGCAATAAAGCTCAATGAGAGATGGCGTTTAACGGGATATTTCCCCTTATACTGCGAAGGATAATTCAGTAAATTCAAAAGAATTCAGGAAGAAACACTATATACCAGAAATTAACCAATGACCTGAATGCCCTTCTGTCCCCTACACAAGACAAGTAAGATCGCTATAAATAACATTAATTTCTTAATTTTTTTGTTGTTTACTTTAATGACACGTACCTAATACCACCGAACATAGTCTTGTTTATGTTCGGTGGTAATACTTATTTTAAATTGCACTCAATGCGCTCTATTACACTGTTGTCTGGCTACAATCTAATCGGGTATTATTAAAAAATAGTTACCATGGTTGGCAAACAAGATTTTCTGCGGATAGTCGTGTGGATATAGCAAAATAGTTCTGATTTCTCATCGACAGTACCGATTTTCTTTATTATTTTATTTATCTTTTTGGAGTGTTCTCAGAAATAATTACTAACAAATTTGACATGTGTTTTGGAGCTGCATTTAATTGTTGACTAATTTTTATTAACAATTAAACAAATTACGGATCTCGGAAAACAATCAACAGAATTAGATCAAAATCTACATTGGGGGGGTTTTCGAGGTCGCTGATCAAGATTTTGAAGTAAATATTTTAAAATTCGAAATGGCGGATCCAAAATAGCCGGTATTTCAGGTTAAACTGATATTTTTAATGTAAATAAATAAGAGAAATGAACAAAATCTCTAGTACCTAGGTGGTCTTATAAAAATATAAATATCTGACTAAAAAATTCAATATAAATATGCGTTTATGTACAACAATTTATTGCCTATAATATAAATGAAAATAGTCAGTCTTCCAAATATATGTTTCAAGAAACAATTTTTTTAAATTTTTCGTTCGTTTCAAGTTTTCGTTCGTGTGTCTAAAATATGTAAGTATAATAAAACAATAAAAATATAAATTAGAAAAAACATATTTATCTTTAATCAAAAATGTTGTTCACTGAGAATGAGGTTATCTGATGGATCTGTCATTAAAAAAAATAACATAGTAAGTATCTTAACATTATAGACGGCGAGATATTTGAATTTCACATTTTTATTTAAATGTAAATAATATTTTTTATTTTAAATTTTAAATAGTATTATACATTAACATAATATATTATAACAGGTAATATTATAATGTAGCTATTAAAAATTGTATTATTATTATTATAAATATTAATATTATAATTTAACTTTTGTAATATCAGAGTTTAACCTAAAAAAATCGGCTATTTTGAATCCACCATTTTGAATTTTCCAACCTTTACTTAAAAACACCGAGTATTTATAGATTTTTATAGAAAAACCGAGTATAGATTTTGATCTATACCCTTTCTCAAAAGTATGTGTAGTTGACTGACCGCGTATAGGAAAAACCGTTAAACTATAAAATTCCACAATACTATATAAAAATTATACATATTATTTATGAATGTCATACAATAATATATTATAAGACAAGATGTTAGCCATTTTTACGTATATTTTCGTATACTTTAATTATGGCAATTCCGTATACACTTATTTTTATAGTTAAAAGCGGAAAAGCCCTATTTCCCTCTATTGTAGACCCAAGGCCGGATATGCCAGCAGTATATATCTTTTTAACTTATTGGAATGACGCGTCTGTGTATAGTTAAACAGTCGCAAACGCTCGCCTCTCTCACAGTGGCGGGTTTGCGGGAATTGCGCTCGTATTCTGTAATCTATAACGGTCGATATGTGTTCGGTTTATACAGAAGCATCAAAGTCAAGCATATACATACTTTTAAGAGAAGAAAAGATACAGGGAAGTGGACAGCCACCGAAACCAAAAAGCGGTCGAAATATGATACTTTAGATAAGGTGCTGCAAGGTATAAGTGAAAATTATACTATACCTAAAGTGGGCAGGGCTCCTGGCAAAAATTTTGAAAGACATGAATTTTACATATGGAAAAGTAGACAGAAAGAGTATTCTCATAAAAAGATATGAAACAGTTGCTTGGCGGATGGATTATCTTCGAAAAATAAAAAAATTTCGAAACGATGGGCGGAAAATTTATTACACCGACGAAACATGGGTCAACGAAGGACATACTGTGAAGAGAGTCTGGCAGGATGGAAACGTGAAAAATGCACGGCAAGCTGCGATTGAAGGCTGGATCATTGACGCGTGGTCACATTGCTGAGATTACCTCCTCATCACTGCGAATTGAATCTCATTGAATTGATCTGGGCGCAAGTAAAAGGGGAAGTGGCAAGAGTGAATCGGACTTTTAAATTAGCTGACGTAGAGAGACATCTTCGAGGAGCAATGGAAAATGTCACAGCAGAAAGTTGGCAGAAGTGAATTAATCACGTGATGAAAGAGGAACAGATAATATGGGATGTTGATTTGGCGGTTGATCAAGCCATAGAACCCATTGTGATTAATATTGGAAATTGTGATAGCGACAGTGAAGATGAAGTGGAAAGTGACTGAAAATAGGGATATTATACGGCGTACAATATGTATGTGTAGTTGAACGACCGGCAACCCTGACATACACAATGTTTTTCATTGGCCTAGACATTTTTTTTCTTAGGGGGGTGAAAGTAGAAGGTTTTTATATGCATATTTTCAACACCACAGCTGATATTGAATGCAAGTTTCCACACCACTCATGAAGTATTGCTTTCAGCGCGTTACCATATTTCCCACAAGAAACAAAAATAAATATGTACAAAACAGCTAAGTAGCCGAGAAAAATAAACTTAAAATAAGTAGGTACCTACCTAATAATAACGCGTATAACCCATGGATCCGCCTATGTAAGAGAGGGGAACATTTGCTACTCCGTTCACTAAACACAGATGGCGCGTCATTTCAATAAGTTGAAAAGAGATATATTGCGCCAGACTCGAGTTCACGCAGAAGAATAGAGCGGCGTAGCCGCTTTTAACTATAAAAATAGATGTTTACGTAATTGCCATATTTAAAGTAGACGAAAATAAATGTAAAAACGTAACATCTTGGTCTATAATATATTATTGTGTGCACAATTATTATTTAATAACATTCATAAATAATATATACAACTTTAATATAGTATTGTGGAATTTGATATTTTAATTGAATACTGAGAAATTTGAGAATTACATGTGGCAACTGCGCGGTATCTTATATGCGGTCCGTTAACTACACATACATATTGAATGAACTGTAGTGATTATAATATTATTCAAGAGTGACATAGAAAATAGTGGTATTAATTACACGTTTTTAAGGTATGTATTAAGGTGTAAGGGATTAAGGTATTTTTATTTTTTGTTAAGAATTTTTTCCTTTATTTTTGGATACAGGTGATTTATTTTATTTGTCTTATTGTTTTTATTTTTTGTTGAGAATTTTTTGCTCTATTTTCGATTATACATATATTTATTTTATTTTTCCGTTTTAAAGTTTATTTTTCACGGCTACTTAGCTGTTTTGAACATATTTATTTTTGTTTCTTGTGGGAAATATGGCTACTGGCGAACCACCCACTAAAAAATGGTAACGCGCTGAAAGCGATACTTCATGAGTAGTGTGGAAACTTGCATTCAATATCAGCTGCCGTGTTACAAATATGCATATAAAAACCTTCTACTTTCAACCCCCTAAGCAAAAAAAATGCCTACGCCAATGAGAAACATTGTATAGGTCAGGGTCGCCGGTCGTTGAACTACACATAGGTGCTTTTTAGGAAGGGTATAATTCTGTTGATTATTTTCCGAGACTCGTAATTTGTTTAATAATTGTTAATAAAAATTAGACACCAATTAAATGTAGGTCCAAAATACGTACATGTCAAACTTGATTAATAAGTGTTTCTGAACACTTTGCAAAACCATTTAGTGGTCTAGTTATATCTATTTCTAATAACAACAAAAATGTCAATACATAGAAGGATATGTAACTCAACCCTGTATACAAGATGTGAATAACCTATTCACAAATTCTGTATTTGATAGTAAACAGGTGTCATAAGTCGGCATAGGTGGATGACACCGAAAGCAGGAAATACAAACGAAGGGTGTTGTTGTTGTGTTAGTATATGCCTTCACAGTACAACAGGTACATATAATTTCCTCTTCCTGTACGCTAGAGTAATTAAAATTGCTGGACCCAAAATAATTTCGTATTGTTATTGCTCTGATATATCTTGACACTGATATATCTTTATACTAAAGTTACTCCATTGTTTAGAAATAATTAGATAGTTAAAGCATTCAAAAGGGCAATTTCTGCCACTAGCGCGGAACATTTTTCAATCATTTGCATTTGCTATAATTATGAGAATGATGTCACAAATCAATAATTAAATTAAAAATTCATTCGGATGTCATAAATAAAGATAGACGAAAAATTCGAAAAATGTGTGTTATAAAGAGTAAGAAAGGCTTCACTTGTGCAAGCATTTTTTGCACATATTTTTGATAAAAAAGGTTCTGCAAAATTAACAAATTCAAATAATTAAGTCTATTTTTCATATAAACGATACCAATTTCATCTTAAATCTTAATTTTTCCCGAAAGTACGTTAAATCTTAAAATTAAATTACATTATATTACATTAGATTAGAAATTAAATTAAATTAGATACAGTACCGTAAAACGGTAGGTGACTTGATACGATTTTTGGAAAAAACAAGTTATACCTCACAATCAGACATTATTATTAGCAAACCAAAATGACTGTATATTACTTTGGTGTATGGGGAAGACGTTCATATACAGCGACAAAAAATATCTCCCATATTTATAAAAAAAATATTATAGTGTTTGTTTTCATCTCCCCCCCTCCCCCCGGTGGGGCTAATTGAAAACTAAATCGGCTGTTTAACTATTCCCACTGTAGAGGACTTTAAACTCAGAAAATGAGAAAAAATATACTGCAACTGAAATTTGAGAAATTATTATATTTTACGTAACATGCGGAATACCATACTCTTCACTGAGTGCCCTTAAATTTACTGGCCTGTATCTATTTACGGCCGCTTGCAACTTTGTCACATCGTAGTCGCGATATTACGACTACCTGGTAGTGTTGCATAGTTTAGGACCACTTTCAAGTCGCCCTTAAAATTACATGAAAACATGAATTGTTACGCCACTGTCACCACATGCCTTAATAATTGTTTTCAGGTTATATATCCTTATCCTAATAAACACGGTCTCGGAAAAAAATACTACATTGTTATATTATTGACAAGTTGTACAAGGAGAAGTATACAGGTGAAAAAATATGCGCAATCTCTACCTTAACTTAAAACGCCGCGATGGTCTGATGTCTCTTACAAATAACCAGCACCACATGGAATCAAAGACTAAGGACATCTACGGAGCCTATGCTGCGATTGCAAGTCTAAATCTCACCAACCGGTGGCAGCACGAGTATTTACCTTTCCGCGCCAGATTGTTTCAACTCGCCTCGTATTTTCAACGGTCTCTAAATATTTTCAATTTTTTTTGTAATTTTATAATTTAGATATTATATATCTGAATTGGTTTTTTTTTCTTCAACTAATTTTTTTTCAAATTTCGTTTGGGATGACAAGAATACTTTGCAACTATGGGTTCTAAGCTTTAAAAATCTATAACATAAATATTACCTATATACCTAAGTACCTATACCTATAGTAACACTACATAGAAATATAAAAAAAATCCAAGTTGAAATACTAACGAGTATTAGAAACGCCGTATCGCAATCTTCTTTTTGAATTCGTGTAAAATTATGCACTTTAAAGTGAAATTGGTGTCGTTTTATGAGAAATTGATTTAATTACTTAAAATTGTTTATTATGAAAATCGATTTTTGTAAAAATATGGGTTTTATATAAAATATTATAAAATATTTTATTTAATACTTCTATATACTGTTTGTAACATAGAAATATGAGACATAAAAACTCGAGCAAAGAAACCCTCATTATATCGATAAAAGGAGCCGCCTTCATACGTGCTGCCGCATTTTTAGTAGCGTTATCAAGTATAACCGTTGTCAAGTATAACCCAAGTAAATAAAGTATAACCCAGGAATTTAAGGAAAAACAAATCATTTTATATACATCGCCCATCACATTATAACATTATTATGTAGTATAACAAAATATTGATCACACTTTCGTCATATAATAAAACAATTGGATGGTGAATGTGATGCAGAATAAGAATGATTCCTATTCAAATATTACGGATCCATTTTACACGTTCCTAGGCCGTGTCAAATCGGCATCATTGGCATTCATTCGTATGCCAGCTGTGCTAATACCATCGAACGTTTTGGGGTAAAGTGGAGTCAACTTCACTTTACCCCAAACTCCACTTTTTTGGGGTAATTTAGTGTGTTGATGGGTTTTGTGTTAAAATTGATTAGTTATTAGTATTCTATCAAAACATAACTTGTTGAATGAAAGCGCCTTTATAGTGACGATTTTAGCTTGCTGTAAGATAAGTTATACTGCCCCGATCTCCCATTGCGGCAATTGTGGGTATCCTTTGAAATTTTTTTGTCTCATATGTCTTATATTTCGATGTTACAAACTATACTTTAAGTCTTCTATTCTAAAATATAAAATATTATCTAATAAAGATATTCACTAAAATTATTGTGTCGCCACAGGAACTTAGGTATAACTGATTACCTATTATACCATGCAAAACCGATGGTAAGTATTTAGTACTATTTGATATTACCTAAGGCTATCTTTACTAATTGATAAAGCAAAGGTTCTTTATTAGGGGTCAATGCAAGGACCCCAGTCGTATCAGATATATATTGGCTTAAAATATAAATATATATAGGGTTTTTCGACATATTTTGACACTTATCTACAGGATTTATGTCAATAGATAGAGATAAATGGCAAATATTTAACTTAAACAGCTTATACTTCTAGTTCTTATAGTTCTAGTCTTAATCACATAAACACAATGCTGGCTACCAATGACCGTGTTGTAACATTGTGTGATTTGTGTTTTGGTGTTTGTGGAAACTACTCCGAGTGTAACATTGTGTGAGACAATTAGGTATTTACGTAAAAAAATCTTTATCCTTTTAAAAATATATAATAGTAATAACAGACACCATAGAGAATCCATAGAGCTATACAAAATTCCAAGTTGAAATAATTATTGTAAATTGAACAATTATTGCTAAAAACACTAATTTGTTTATAACAACTATTAGAAACATCGCATCACAATATATTTTTTACATTTGTGTAAATTTATGCACTTTAAAATGAATTTGGTGTTGTTTCTTCATATGATAAATTGATTCCGTTATTTGAATTTGTTTATTTTGCAAAATCTATTTTTATGCGACCCAATAAGAAATGTTGATTTGATCCTTTTCGCGTAGATTGATAGTATATTTAGTAACGAATAAATAATCTTATACTTTTTTGCAAGGGACTACTACGAAAAAAGTAATTAGAAACAAATTACTTAGTCGTTATTTACTAGTTGTTTAATAACAATTGAAGCACGCGCTTAGGATGGACAAAACTATTTTTCCGAATAAACGCATCATATTCCAAAGCAATTAAACAAGGTTCCGCGCTAGTGGCTGAAATTTTCTTTTAGTGGCTTTAGTGGCTTTATCCACCGGATTATTTAGTTGCGTCTGTACATTATTTAAAATAAAAATTTCAAAACCGCAATGTATATTGGATGTTTAATTCTGAAGGAAAATATTATTTCCATGATTGCAATAGTTCTTGTTCTTACCTGCACAACAATAAAGATTGTCAGTCCAAAAGTCAAGGCTATTAGAACGTAGGAATGCTCTACTCCAGAAACTTTAACTAGAGACGCGCAGCCCAAGAAATTTAGGAGGAAATTCCCCAAGAACTCTGCTAGGAGCGCTTTCCATATCTTCCCATTTCGCTCTTTCATTTCGTTGATACCAAGGATCTCACGGAAGTTGCCCATTTTTTATCTGAAACAAAAACAATACGTTACTAATTGGACACTTATTTGGTGTCAAAATAGTTAAAGTCCACAGACAAATCATCTTGACCTCCAAATTAATTTGCGCGAATGGTCTGCATCAAATTTCATTACCTATTACTTAGGTACTTACTAACCATTTCCGTGATGCCATTTACTGCAATTCATTCACTAAAACTATTTTGTCACAACAGGAACACTAAAATCTCCTGTGTCTAGTTAACAGTAATAACCACTTATAAATGATTACCTAGATTTAGTTTCGGAAATAAATCACACAGCGTTACAATGGCCAAGACGAATGGTTTGTTTAACCCTTTGTCTACCAGGCTCAATTTTCACTGTAAGTCTGTTTATCGCTCAACGGTACTTTTAAGTCCTACATTTGCATTCCTCCTATGCTTTTTACTTAATAACTATTAACACTCGGAGTAGTTTCGACAAACACCAAAACACTTTCACTTCGCTCGACGCGCGTTTCGCCAACCAGGTTGGCATCATCCGGAGACGATTAAAATTCATCAGATCAGTTTTAATCGTCACTCCACTCCGAGTGTTATAGTTACATCAAAGGTTCCAGCCCTATCCAGTATTAATTATTCATATTTTAAAGGCCAAAGGTACTTTGAAGTTATGCACATGAAAACATACATTTGAGACAACGTGGCAACACCATCTAGTTTCATTTCAGGCGCAATTTTATGACAGCTTGCAGACAGTTCCTCAGGGTTGGGTTATTTTAAAACAAACATTTTAAAACGGTGTTTTAAAACATGTTTAAAACATTTAAAAAAAAAGACATGCGTTTTAAAACACTGTTTTAAAACATTTGTTTAAAACACTGTTTTTTTTCAGTGCAATTTTAAAACAAAAAAATATTTTAATAAGTAAACCCAGCAGAGAATTTTTACTCAGAATTTATATTTCTCAACGAAAAACGATATAAAGTTTATATAAGACAAAAAAAAACTAAAAGTAAAAGTAGGTTGGTAACATAAATTTTCTATTATTCATTTCTATTAAAGTGCTGAAATACTGCCACCAGTTTAGAACTTTTTTCCGATCCCAATCTGTTCCTTAATTTGGAATGAACTATTCCAAACGTAGAAAATAATCTTTCTACTCCTGCTGATGAAGCCACAGTAGAAAACAGCTGATTTGTCAAACTTGATAATTCTACTGATGTAAATTGCTTCTGTGATTTCCACCATGTTAAGGAACTGATATTTTTCACCGTGTTCTCATCAAATAGATATTCTTTGAACGGTGGGGCTTTTGCCCGAAAAGATAAAATTTCTGGCACAACTTGCGGGTGATAGTCAGAAACAAATTGCAGAGCTTTATGGACCTCTTCATCGCTCAATTTTGTACCTCTATATTCGGGGTCTAATAAGTAGGCTAAAAAATGAGAGTCCGTCATTGCCATATTGTAGCGAGCTTTAACAGAATTCAGTTCTTTTTGACTGCTTGCACCCACAGGTGTTGCTTCGTTCTCAAAATATTCAAGCACATCTTTCCAGATATCAGTTGCATCGGAAATGGTACAAGTATTACTTTGACATTTGTCTAGAGCTACTGCAATAACTTTTAATTTTGCTAAATAGTCTTGAGCATTCATTTTCATATTAAGGTCTTCAACTTTTGCGATGATTGCCTTATCAAACGTTAATCTATTTTCAGTGCATATTTTGCTTAAAATGTGCCAATTTGATAAGTAGGACTCCAGACAATCTGCCAAAGTATTCCAGCGCACATCTGATGGAAGTACCAACATTGTACCACCAGCTTGCCTATATTTCGCGGCTGGAATATGTGTATTTCTGAAATATTTGACAATTTTTTTGATGTGGTCTGCAATCCCAGGTATTTCGATATCGTGGGCAAGTAAATTGAAGATATGTGAGGAACATCCGTATGGAAGAATATCATTATTAACTAATTCGTCTGACTGCCAGGTTTCCTCGCATTTTTTCCATATTTGCTGCGTTATCGGTCACAAAACTTCTCACGTTGCATTTGAAATCCTTACATTTTTTAATTGATTCAATCGACAGTTTTTTTTAGATGTTCAAAGTTATGGCTGTTATCTTCTGTATTTATGGTGTCGATTAGATAAACTTTACCACTTTGCACATTTGTTACTACCGTGCAAACTACTGGCTCCCTGTGCACATTTGACCAGCCGTCTAAAGACATGCATACGTCTTTTCCGTTCAATTCCGCTTTGGCTTCCGATAAAGTAAGTTCAAATACTTCTTCAAGAAGTTGCATACTTAACCTTTTTCTCGTGGGTGGAGTATAGCCTGGACGCAGTTGTGCGCAGAGTTTTTTGAATTGCGGGTGTTCAACGTGATTAAATGGCGTGTTTGTGGCAAAAAAGTACGTCGCTACTTGAAGATCATTTTTTTTACTTCCTGGGGGGTTGTTCTTACAAGAAAGCTATCAAGGCTGCGATGACTATTTTCAACATTCGATTTTAGTGAAGTCGATTTAGATTTGGTTGATTTAGTTTTAGGATAAGAATGTGTGCTCGGATGTGTGACACTACCACTTTGTGAAGTACCTAATTAAAACAATTTGATAGCTATTTTAATTTCGTGTTTTTATACATTTTACTTACTTGCACCTCCACAATCAGGCAATTCCTGCATGCTATGATCCTCTCCATCGGAATCGGAACTTCCGCAATTAGTTATAGTTATTTCCATCTGCTCCTGATCGTTGTTTTCTCGCAGCGAATTATCTGCACACACGCACTTTTCATGGTGTTTTTTCATCCTTGCTACTAATATAGGTAATTGTTTTTTACACTTTTTACATTCGGCCTTAGCTACAGCTTTAGGCCGGCCCGCCGAATCTGTGCGATCAGTATTCACTTTTATTTGATTGTAATTTATCCAAATAGGATCTTTTTTTCGCCCCTGACTACTCATAATCCCAAATTTTGAATACAAATAACAGTCACAAAGTAAACCGTGCTGGAAGAAGGCTGATTATTCACTGATATATTTATAACGCAAAATTTACGAACTTATCTACATGTGCGCACTTCAGCTACCTGCTTGTTGCTAATAAAAAAGAACAAAGGTCTACGCGTGCAGCTTATCCTAAGGGGCAATAATAAAAAATAATAAATAACGCAGAACGATCATTCAGTAGGCTAAAAAATATAAAAACCTATAATCGATCTACTATGACAGATATGATCTTAAATGACATAGCATTATTGAATATCGAATATGAATATGTTAAAAATTTGGACCTCTCTGTCATAGTTGATCAGTTTATGACCGTAAAGCAACGGCGTTTATAATAAAACTATATAATATATTACCAATGATTGAATGAAACTATATATATTACCAATTCTACCTATTTTTTTGTAATATATGTTTATTTTTGATGTTATATTTTCAGAATTTAGTACCGCTTTATTGTAGGTAGGTAATTTGAATTTTTTTTGTTGTTTATTTTAAGTTGTAAAAAAACTGTCAAATAAAAATGCCAAAGATTAACGTTAGCGTTTTCTTTGAGAAAAAAACTAACTAAACGGGTTTTTGCGCCTTTTTGATATCTTACCCCGCCGCCCCTAAAGCCTGGCTACGCCACTGCATTAGGGGCACGTCCCCCCCGCCGGATTTTAATTTTATTAAAAAATTTTGAGAGGTATTTTTGTCATAAAATATGAATATTGTTAAAATAATGTTAAGTTTCGTAAATATATAATTTTTATAAGATATCAGTGGCAGCTTTACTGTGGGTGCATTTGTACAGTCAATCCCCATTCTCCCATTCTAAAAGAGTTTATGGAGGCTTGCAGTGCGTTTCGGGGTGAAAGAGGATGCTGCCGACGCTGCCGTAAAGGTATGTAATTAAATAAGCTAGCCTAGTTTAAAAAATGTAACAGGAAAAATGACAATACTGAATGTCCTGCATTTATTTCAAGATGGAATTAAATATCAAAAAAAATTTCTTGTAAAAATCTTTATTTTTATATAAACGGATTTTACATTAAAACTCTGAAGTGCCAGGAAAATGCGTGACCTTGAAAATTTTCAAAACGTTCGCCTGCGCCGCAATTTTTGCACCGCGGCTGCCACTATATAGATTTGTTGTGTGCCCCCACCCCAAAATCCAAGTCTGGTTACGCTACTGATCTGCATTGTGAAACCGGCCCTCAATGATTCACCTCACCACCGACAAAATAAAATAAAAGCCATAATAATAATATAGCGCTAAAAACACAAAGCTATTACCTTTGATATTCTATTATAGTTTTTAACGTTTCAGTCACTGGTTTTATAAGTCTGTTTTACACTACATAAGTAGGTATCAGATGCGTGGTTAGGACAATGCACTATAAACAGCATTATCTGTAAATATAGGTGGCCACTATAAATTCTATTTTTACTAACAATGGACATGAGCATAATATATTAAAAGCTACGTCGTGTGTAGATAGGTAGGTATATACATCCTGCCTGCCCTTAATTAATAAATAATATGATTCCGGTTTGAAATTTAAAACACGATAGGTACCGCAATCTTTCCCGGGCCAAATCGGGCTGGCCTTGAATGTCTTATTACATAATTCATCAAGTTTTTTGTTGATGATTTAAAGATAGAGGCGCAGGGGTTCCCATCAACCATGTCGAAAGTTGTTTACCGTTCAGAATAATTTTGTTACAATGAACCCAAAACAAAATTGGTATAGTAATCCGTGGGCTGCTAGAGCAAAGAATCCCTCACTTATTCAATAAGTAGCTGCTACAAGAAACCGTCCATGTGAAGAAGTTAGTAGTAAGTACCTATTGTTAAGCTTTAAGGTACTCAACTATACTGTATCCAACGAGAGAATGGACTTGCACTCGAGCGAAAATTCGTCTGTTTTGGTCAGATCTCCGCCCCTTAGAACATTAGTTCAACGCCCTCAACGTCTTAATTGGCTCAGCAGGTAGCCAGGGCCGGCGCCTGGGTCCGATACCTACCTGGTACCTAATTATATAAAGTACCTACTACTGCCTACCTATTCACAGTTTGTATTTGTAGTCTCGCAAGTACGGTTATTTTAGTTGTGTTGTTTACGGTTGTGAAATAAGTTTTAAATCTATTATAAGAATGGCAGCAGCCAGAGACGAGATAAATCCACCATTATCGCCAATTAAGAAGAATAAAAGAGGCCAGGTAAAGAAATATAATAATAAATATGTTTCATTTAATACGCATACTGTTCACCACCAGTAACCGTGGTCAATTGTTGTCAATTGTTGTCCTGGACAATGCTCCGTATCATTCGGTAAAAATGGAAAAAATACCGAATAGTTCTTGGAGAAAAAACGACATAATCCAGTGGCTACAAAGTAAAGGAAAAGAAATCGATAATACAATGGTGAAAGCTGAACTACTGCGCATCGTTGGGCTAGAAAAGGAGAAATATAACAAATATATAATCGATGAAACGGCCAAAGAACAGAATAAGATTGTACTCAGACTTCCACCGTATCATTGTGAACTGAACCCTATTGAAATGGTTTGGTCGATGGTCAAGGGGTACGTGAAAACTAACAATAAATCTTTCAAATTACCAGAGGTGAAACGATTGCTTGAAGAAGGCATTGCACGAGTAACATCTGAACATTGGAAGAATTTCATTCGTCACATTATAGAGGAAGAACATAGGTTTTGGGAACTTGACCATATTGTTGACAGTTTAATCGATGAAATCCCACCACTAATAATTCACGTAAATGGTCAAAGTGATTCTGATAGCAGCGATACAGAATAATTTAAATTTATAATTATATGAAACAATGTACTATTGTTGTAGCTAAATATTAAAAAAAATTTAAAAAAATAAAAATATCATAAAATGTCTATTTTAGGAATATTTAGGGTTTTTATTACTTTCATAACGCTCATACATTTATAATAAATTTATGTTAAATAAATAAAATGTTCATGTTTTCAAAATAAAATTTATTTCATCGAATGACGGTCCTGCGTAGCTCGTTACAGAGCCCCTCCTCTTTAGTCGCCGATGCGCAAAGCAAGTCCATTCTCTCGTTGGATAGAGTATAGCTCTACTTATGTACAGGTATCGTCACCTACCGAGATTAATTTACGGTCAGATGAGAGTTTTATGGACGGACACATATTCAATGAAGACGTGATAGTATAGTGGTCAGAGGCTTCCTTGCAGTGTTATTGTTATATTATAACTTACATTACCTTATCTATTACGCCTATGAGGGTCGGGTCGTGTTGCTGCGCATCGCATAAATAAACTCAGTATGCGATTATAACTGTAGGTTATTTAGAAAAAAAAATACATATTTAGAAATAATATAATAATTAATTATAATTTATAGACACCTATTAAATTACAAAAGTGTGTTTCAGGGAGCATGCGCGAACAAAAATCAATATTTATTTTAGTAGGTAAGTCATATGTAATATTATTATTATTATTATTAAAGATCATACATCGTTCGCACATACCGTCATAATCAAGGGCGCACTTAGGATGCGAAGTGTTAATGTTTGTAGAAACCGAGGTGCAAATATACCTATATAGGGTGAACCTAAAGGAACGCATAAAATCCGTATCTTTATTATGGGTAATTTTTCGAAAATATCCTCGAACAGGTAGGTGGATTTTAGTTTTTTAAGTGGTTCATTTTGACACTATAATACCAACCTCAATACCAACATTTATGACATTTTAGTAAGGAGCAACTGCGAAAACCGTTTTACGAGTATAATCAACAAGCACTACAGTTCATTCAATATGTATCTGTACTTAACTGACCGCATATAAGATACCGCGCAGTTGCCACATGTAATTCTCAAATTTCTCAGTACTCAATTAAAATATCAAATTCCACAATACTATATTAAAGTTGTATATATTATTTATGAATGTTATTAAATAATAATTGTGCACACAATAATATATTATAGGCCAAGATGTTACGTTTTTACATTTATTTTCGTCTACTTTAAATATGGCGGCAATTACGTAAACATCTATTTTTATAGTTAAAAGCGGCAACGCCGATCCACGACCTTTCCAATAACGAATATTCGAGCAGTATATCTCTTTTTAACTTACTGGAAACGTATCTCTCGGATCGGGATCGGATTCTCGGATCGAATAGGATCAGGTTCGCATATCTTACAGTGGCGTGTTCGCGGGAATTGCTAATATATTATTTACTACTGGATAGGGCTGGAACCTTTGATGTAACTGTAACACTCGGAGTAGTTTCCACAAACACCAAAACACTTTCACTTCGCTCGACGCACGTTTCGCCAACCAAGTTGGCATCATCTGGAGACGATTAAAACTAAATCAGTTCTAAAACTAGATTAAAACTAGATCAGTTTTAATCGTCTCCGGATGATGCCAACTTGGTTGGCGAAACGCGCGTCGAGCGAAGTGAAAGTGTTTTGGTGTTTGTGGAAACTACTCCGAGTGTTAATATATTATTTATATACCTACCTATGTAGGTATACATCGCTACGAGAGTTGAAATAAAAGAGTATGGTGGTTAGCAAACATGTTTGTTCGTTTCGTATGAAACCTGAAAAACGTAGATTTCCACCAGACCTCGCTTTATTTACGAGATAGGATAGGCATGTTAAAAAAAATTAAGGAAAATATTATTTGACGGCAAAAATGGATAGCGGGTGTTGGAGCAGAGCCGACTTTAACAAAAAAAGTTGATTTATGGGCTGCTCGAAGTAGGTACTGACGTGTACTGAGGTAGGTAGGTACCTATTACATCCTCCACTTAAGACATTTCGTAATAATTTTATCCAAACAATATTCCAGTGCTTGAGGCCGCTAGGTTATAAATGCTAAATACAACGATATAAGTTAGGTTTTTTATTGGGATTTACAAAACTGAAAACGCTCTCTGGTTTATTACATAAGTAGGTACCTATTGTCCATTGACTTTATTTTTATGTAGGTACCTACCATCCTAGATCACAAATTAATAATTTACATCAGTGGGCAAAATTAAAAGTTCTATAGACTGTTTATAAAATTATAACCGTATTATAACCTAGCCACAAAAGATTGGAAAATTTTCAATGACTGTAAAATACCTCAAGGTCAGTTTCTAATTTTGATTGGCTGTAAAAGTGTGTGTATTGGAAATCGCTTTGCGATGAGAAGCTGGTAGGTAGGTATGTATTGCATTTGTAATGATTTTTAAAAATGTGTTGAATTTAGTCTCGGTTTAGTTATGTAGGTTTATTAACAAACCTATTAACAAACAAGCTCTGATATTTGTCAAACCTTGTCTGTTAATAATCTTTGTCTTTGTTGAGTGTAAACGATTTGGTAGATTAGGTAGGTACCTATTTACACAATCAATATGATTGTATTTCAATCGTAAGTATATTTATTTTATTTTTCCGTTTTAAAGTTTATTTTTCTCGACTACTTAGCTGCTTTGTACATATTTATTTTTGTTACTTGTGGAAAATATGGCTACTGGCGAACCACCCACCAAAAAATGGTAACGCGCTGAAAGCAATACTTCATGAGTGCTGTGGAAACTTGCATTCAATATCAGCTGTGGTGCTGAAAATATGCATATAAAAACCTTCTACTTTCACCCCCCTAAGAAAAAAAAATGTCTACGCCAATGAAAAACATTGTGTAGGTCAGGGTTGCCGGTCGTTCAACTACACATACATATTGTACGAACTGTAATAGTATAATCATACAAGCAGCGGACGACTGCTTAACTAACTACTCTGTTGTATGGTTGTATGCGGGATTGAGGAACTTCACGTCCGATCTTACTTCACTATCTAACTTACACATTCTGTGACGTCATTGTCGTCATATTTTTTATTTTCCCGGCCTCTACCTTAAGTAGGTCCCGAACAAACTATATATACTTTAATTTTTTATTAAATTAAATAGTTTTGTATTAAATTAAAGCGAATCATTAATTACATTAATTTGATGACAAATGGAAGTTTATAAACAACTTTTTCTCCCTAATTAATTTTTAGAGGATAAAAACTGTGTTATGTTCACTAAGCCGGTTAGCTGACTCACTCATTCGGTAGAGATATGGGTCATTTAAGTCTCTCTATTTTTTTCTTGCGCTTGTGGTACGAACAACAATTGTTACGCGTTAACCACTCTACCATAAACAGCTAGAAAGAAGGTAAATCTCATTTTCGTTGGTACGCACACGTAAAATTACACGTTAGTCACGGTACCATGGATAATTGTTAGGTCATAGGCCTGCATTTACCGGCTAACACATGGGCATGGAGTTGATAGTAGGCAACAGAAAAAATGTACTTTTTAAGTACTGTTGCAGTCAACGATTTTTCGGTGGATTCCTAGTACTGTTTTTTTCGTACTACCTATCTAATTGTTCTGTTATATTATTGAAACAGATCTAACGCCACAACACATCACTTCTTCTATCTTCGCTTGTTTTCAGAAACACAGCACTCTTTCAAATATCTCTTTAATAGTTCTGGCAATTTCTGGAGACTACTAGGTATATTCCTCCTACTTAACCCTTTCAGACCCCGTGTTTATTGGAATGGACATCACTGTTAGCATAGGGTGACCAGATTTTTTACGACTCAATGCTGGACGGCAAGAGGTATAGTAATTAAATACAAATAAGTTTAAATCAGAAGTCTATATATAACTTTTCATATATTGATATTCAAATAAATAATATTATAAAGAATAATATAACAAACGAAAAATAAAAATAAGATATTTTGTTACATATATTTTTCAGTGCTATGTATTTTTTTTAATATATCATTAATTTTTTGTACAAAATCTTCACAGGACGCCATATTTTGTCTGATTATTAACATACATTTAAGTGTCTCAACACTAAGTTGAGACTTCTCCGCGGTCCACAAATTGTTCATAACGGAAAAAGCTCTCTCAGTTGGTGCATTAGTACCGGGCAAACATAGTGAAAATTCAACAATATTAAGCAAGTTCAAAAATCGGATATGCTCTTGTTGAAAATATTTAAATACTTCAACCCATCTCATGTCAATATCCATATTTTCCTCTTTCCACTGTTCTATTCTGTTTTTGTTACTAAGATATATATTAAGAAAAGTAACTTCGTCAATTAAATCACTCTCTTTAATTTTGTTAACAATATGGTTTGAAATAAATTCCAAAGTGGTCTGGATATCAGTCAATTCTACGATAGTATTTAATTCGGTCCATTTGAAACAGCTTACAGATGAAAAATGAGAAGTCCGGTGCACTATGTAGTCTATACAATTTTGATAAAACATTCTCCACTCAGTCTAAAAAGCTGGTATAATGCTGGGCAGTCATGAATGCTGGACAGTACTTCTAAATGAAGGACTGTCCAGCGCAATATGCGGGACGTATGGTCACCCTATGTTAGCAAGCTGTAGCTGTTAGGCTTTTTATATTAAATATAACTATAAATATCTACAGCTTGCTAACAGTGATGTCCATTCCAATACACACGGGGTCTGAAAGGGTTAATAAGGAGGATCATACCAAATAGTCTCCAGAAATTGCCAGAAGAACTATTATTTCCACTACTTTAAACCATTTGTAAATCACAGTGGACATAATAGGTCTTTGCTTTAAAAAGCAACACGCCATCTGTAAAAAAAAATTCGGGCTAATCACAATAAACGTTAACTGAACATGTATGCTTTATAACGCGCTCAAGAACAAGAGTAAGAACTGATTGAGTTTCGGATTGTTTATGTTATTTTTATCTATAAAATCTTACTAATTTACAGCGTAGATAGTGCACAGTGATGCTGACTAAAATACTTCTAACTATTCATATTTCATCATAAATACTGTTACAATTCGCGTATCCACTATAATTGACATTGGTCTAAAATATTTTTGAAGTTTATACTTCTTTAGCCGCATGAGAGTGATTTTCAATCATTTCAATCATTTTCAAGTGATGGTCACGTCACGACACATTTTATAACATTTTCGTCTCGCAAGTGAGATATACCATATGACAGATACGAGGGAGAGAGAGAGAAACAGAGATATCGAATGCAGCTTTGACTTGGGCAACGATCCCCCACAAGTGTTCTAAAGCGGAAAGCAATTTTGATTTAATGAGAAACAGAGATAGCGAATGCAGCTTTGACTTGGGCAACGACCCCCCACAAGTGTTCTAAAGCGGAAACCAATTTTGATATAATTTATAAACGATCCTGACAGAGTCAGAATTAATCAGAATACAATATTAATTATGCATATCCTGCTAGATATATCGGGATTGGGCTTTCGAATCTGATCCAAATGGATGATGATCTTTTGATGGAGAATGGCGTCCTTTCCACTACTTCACTTTCTTCGTGAGAAATTCGGTTTAGATATGAATAACGACCGGGACATTGCCACGACTAAATCAAGAACGACGATTGATGTTATATTCTCGAGAAATCTACACCATTTAGAATCACGATCATATGTGTCACACTTCAGTGATTATAAAGCCAATATGTACAAAACCTCTCTCTATCCCCCCTCTCTATCTCTCTCTCCCTCTCTCTCTCTCTCAACGAATCGGTAAATAATTATTCACTTCCATCACGTGTACTGTGCCGCACGCGGATGTTTTTTACAGGTTTTTACATCCTGGAAGATTCACGTGATGCGGGGATTTTTTAATCGATTTTGGGCCTTGTAGCGTCTGGAAGAGTTTTCTGACATGAAGCAGGAACAAAGTATGATGAGGATGAAACTGTCTAAAAATATCAAAATATAAACCGATCTACAATTGATGCCCAAGTGCTTGAATAAGTTCAGATCCCAGACAGAACATCTTCCATTTTCTATCTTCCAGAAATGGCAAATATGACAAACATGTAAGCTCGAAGGCAAGACATTTAGACTGTGGGATTGTAATGAAATTAAAACCCCCTTGATCTTCATATTATTATGTTGTGTTTAGGATTTGCCTGATTTGAGTTAAAATGTACTGGAACAATTACTTGCCAATTAGTTTATTTATAAATTCAATGAGCAGATATCGTTTTTATCAATTACGTGGTAATTAGCATATTGTAAACAATTTATAAAAACGTTTTCATTTGTGCTTCGTAAAATATATGAACGTTTAGAATGGACACTTTGTTTTACTGTTAGAAAAATAAAAAAAAAGTTCTGAATTTATGCTATTTTCCTTTATATCAGTTTCCAAAAAGAAATTATTTGCACAAAAAAATTGTTTAATGCAAAAAAAAATCAAGTCTGATGGTTAAATTAGGATGTGAAATATGCCTATATATATATCTATATATTTCTATGTAAATATGTATTTAAATTTTTTGTATATATAATAAGAAAATATTCTACTGTACAAAAAGTACACTTAAATAATGTTATGGTAAATTTTATTATTATGTTACCGACTATTTTCAACAGAAAATTACATATTTTCAGTAGCTGATAGTTTTAAACAAATGAAATATTATACATGCAACCTAATAGCATTAATTGAAATCTAACTGAGGTGTGACCGCAACGCCGCGCCTTCCATCCATTATCGTTTGGGGTTGGTGGCAGAGCCGTGTCATAGATCGTTACTACACGAACCACATTATGTAAAACGAAGAGAAGCATGCAATAGTTTTTACTGAGAACTATTTGACTGGCTGACCTTGATCTGTTTTCTTTACTAATATATATATACTGGGTGCTTTTTTTAAACTTTGGACGGATTTCTCTAAGAAACAGGGTGAAACAAAAAAGAGGGTGGATCAAAAAAAAGTTTAAACGAAACTTGTAGGGTTCTGAGGGGGAATCATTTGGACACAATATCCTCTACCAACCCCTCACCCCATGGCAGGGGGAGGGGGTGACTTTTGTTTTTTAAATGGGAACCCCCATTTTTTATGGTTGCATATTGCTTTTTGTGAAAAATAAACATATTTTCTCTGAATTTTTTTTTATTTCGGCTTGTAGTTTGAAAATCGATTCTTCTATTGTATGGAGGTTAATGGACCACATTTTGAGAACCTTCTGTCTTGATGTTAAATAAAAAAAAAGATAAAACTAATTGTTGAGGTTTTTTTTGCGATATAACATCCCCCACCCCCTCGCCCGGGATACGAGGATCTTTTCTTAATAAGGCTTTTTTCTTAGGTTAGCAATTTGCAAAAAATACTACAAGCCGAAATAAAAAAACGTTCAGACAAAAGATGTTTATTTTTTCACAAAAACAATATGCGACCAAAAATGGAGGTTCTCATTTAAAAAATAGAAGTCACCCCCCTCCTCCTGCCAAGGGGTGAGGGGTTGGGGGTGGATGCTGTCTCCAAATGATTTCCCTCTGGGAATCCTGCAAC
This sequence comes from Tetropium fuscum, assembly GCA_964058915.1. Lineage (NCBI taxonomy): Eukaryota > Metazoa > Arthropoda > Insecta > Coleoptera > Cerambycidae > Tetropium > Tetropium fuscum. The sequence goes on from CAXKVY010001092.1 coordinate 175,598, forward strand.
TTTTGTTTGATTTTTAGTTGATTCTTGAAATAGAAGTACCTAATATGTACAGTTATTGTTTAATTTAGTGTATTATTTTGATAGCTTTTGTGTTAAAATTGATTAGTACGATATGATATTATTTGTTGAGACCGAATTCCAAGAAAAGAATAAGCCGATAAAGTTCAATTGTCTCTATTCTGTGTGTCGAATGCGATTAATTACCAGAAGTGACGTAGGGGTTTTCTTGGAATTCTGTCTCAACAAATATTGCACCGACTGTGTGTATGATGTACTCCAACAAGAATTTTGTTAAAACAAATTTTATTAATCCTACATTAATATGCAAAATTTTCAATAACATAATTTAATATAATTGGTAACATAATATATGTATCTTATTGCTGTACCTATAAGAACAGTTTGAAATGTATTGCTGCTAATTATGTAATGCAATCGACGCTACTTCAGGCAAAGTCTACAGATATTCTAATATCTGTAAACTTTGCTTAAGGTATTAAAAAACTAAAAAACAAAATAATTATCCATCATCATGGGAGAAATGTCAATCAACAAAGCTGACCAAATGGAGTCAGTCGCTGCCCCGCTTTAGTCAACGTATTACATATTGTACACTGTACCGCCTGCAATTAGCATATTATTAAAATAAATGTAGCCGTTGTAACAATATGCGAAATATTTTTTCCTCAGTTTTGTACGCAAATATGTACATACAGATGAATACATAAATGCATATTGACCTCGGTATACAAATCAATAACTCGGAAGTCTTCATAACTCGAACTTTCTTTGTGGCAAGTCACTGTTCGAGTTATCGAAGTCACGGTTCGAGTTATCGAAGTCACGGTTCGGGTTATGGAAGTTCGATTGTGTATATATATATTTTAGAGGGTTTATCTTGGGATGGGATGGTAGCAATAAAATTACTGATTATAATTCTTAACGTTTCGGTCCCTTTTTTGGGCCTTTTTCCAAAGAGTATTTTATTTATGACATATTTGACATAGGCAAAAATGACAGGTTGAATTAATTTTTAAGGTTACTAGACTTTTCGATTCGTATCAAGTGTACATTGGTCAAAGATTGCAACTTCTTGAAGAACGCTTAAAAGGTCACAAATTGATCCTTTTTTAACAACCAGCAATTCTAGAGAGTTGAGTTACGGCAATTTTGTAAAAGTTGAGTAAAAATAATTATAATTTTATATAATCAGTGTTAATTTGTGCTAAGTAAGCAGTAATACTAGTAAGCAGTAATAGCAGTAAGTGTTTTTCGTCGATTGTACGAATATATAAGGGAGAAGCTTGGTAGCATCCCAGCCCAGTGGAAGAAAATTGCAGTTAAAATACCAACAAGAACAGGAAACAAACTTCCACAGTGAATATCAAGTGATAGCAGATTGAAAACGTCAGCCCAGCAGCAAGTAAGAGCAATTTGAGGGTAGATAAATCCCAAGGCATCGAAAAGATACCACGGAAGGCAGTCAGCATTCCAGAGGTAGTGTAGCGATATCCCGCTAGATGACACCACCACCAGAGACCAGCAACAATTCACTAGTTCGCGTATAAGTGTAATCGAAAGTGACAAGTTTTGTGGAAATACATAAAAAAAAGGATTAATATACTTTACAACAAGGTAATAAACGATCTAAATTTGCTAAGGAATTTTTATGGAATATTGTTTCAGAGGACTTGATCCCATGTAATTAGATTTAAGTTAAGTAGGTTTTTCGCAGGATAGTAATAGGTTTTTAAATTTCGTTTCACATTAACAACATCTTATAATAAACATAATAATATGCAATTACAACTTCTTTCTTGCTTTGCAATTTCAGGGAAATAAATTTAAAATACTGAACGATATAAATAACACAACCTTGAGCTTCACATACATTTAACGTATTAATAAAAACTGCGTACAGTTTAAATTCAATGATGATGAGTCGTTAACTTTCATCAACAAATCATTTAAAGAAATTGTAAAAAAGAACTAATAAGCCCAATTGTACCCACTCTAAGACGAGAGAATGCTCATGACTCTAAAGTGATACTTCAATTAAATAAAAAAAATATGTTCATGTAACTGGCGCCAATTAAAAAATATATATAAGAAGAATTGAACAGGGAAGTAAGTAAACGATGCCGTTTTTAACCTCAACGGTAGAGGGTATTTGTTATGGTATGGCTATTGTGAATTAAACTAGTTTCCTATTTACTGCATTTCTGGCCCGTTAAAACCACGAATCCAGATCTAATTTGATTAAATTGTTGAAATATAAAACTCACGATTCTCAAGCTGCAAAGTGTATATCCGTGTTGTGTTAATCATCTCATGTTTGTTCAGTAGTTTCGAAGAGGAATGTGTTAACTGGAGCTAATTCATACAATATAAACTCGATTATTATCAATTAGGTGTTGCATTTTTAGGATTTTTGTACACCGGCCAAGTCAAGGATACATGTTTTGCTAAAGTAATTCAATTATTGCGTCTAGATATATCTGCTGAGACCATTGACTTGTGTTTTAATGAAAACAAATTAATATATTCGTTAATTAATATATCATCTTTTTATGATAAGACTCGAAAGTAACAAATTCTGATTCTTACACTTCTTAAAACTAACTTACTTTAAATTTGCCACATTGTTTCTCAAAGTTTAGTATTTTAAAGTCGTTACACATACCACTAATTATATGTTTTAATTCTTATCAAGTACCGTTTCGAAACTTTTAGCAATTCAATGAACTACTAAAGCTACTAAATTCTACAAGGGTTTTATACCATATGAAAATTTTTGTGAAAGAAGTAAAAATATTGATGACAACACCAGTTGATGAAAGCACATATTTAGTACTAACACAAACTGACTCTAACGTTGTGGATTAGACCTTTACGTAACCACCACACGTTGTGGATTTACCTTTACGGTCAAGGAGGTCACTTCTGCAAGCATTTTTGTCCAGTTGAACAAAAATATGGAATAATGACCAATTCTATAAATCTAAGAGAATCTGATCGGCAGATCTGGCATCTCGCCATATGTTTAAATTGTTTAAACTAACCAAGTAATAACGAACCAGATGCAAAAGGAATCCAAATCATAACAATCTCACATAATTTTTAATTCCCACTCGGAATTTCACCAACTACATTTGATGGAATCTGATTCACCCATAAATAACCCGCAAGCTCATAAAATTATAAAAATACTGTCTTATATTTTTATATTTTATTTTTATTTACTCATTCCCACATTATAAAAATAGCTAAAAACTGTTTACAAACAAATCTACAATATTTGCAGTAAAACATTTTGACGTAAAAATAAAATGCAGGTGGGAACTAGACCACAGCTTCTAATAAGTTAGAGGTATCCTAAATATACATATTATATTTTAACAAAACAACTGCTGTAAAAATAGATCCGTTTCTCAACCAAACCTACTGTCATATTTCGAGGAAATTAATTAATTGTAAGTATTTAATTTTAAAAATAAATATTCGCCGTGACACCTCCCACGGTACCTATATTAAAAGCCATAAACACTATTAACAACACCAAGCAAATTAATGATTATTTATTAACACGTTTGCATTAGTTCAAATATTAGACAGGCTTCCTTACAAATTTAGTATTATTTAAACATAAGTAAAGTAGATTTATTATAAATATTTTACATGTTGTTAAAATCTATTAAATAGGGTACAACTTAAGAGGAATCTAGTCTGTTCTAAATAGAAGGTGGTGATGTAATCAGCTTGACCAGATGTTATCTCCCTATAAAGCACCTTATAATTTATTATAATTTAATGCAAATTACATATAAAAATGTGTTTCAGTTCTATGTTAAGGTTGAGATCATTTGGCCGAAGGTATTTGATTTCATTCGCTATGAATATGAGAAATAAAGAATGAAGTCATACGCCAAATGTCTCCTAATGTATTTTTAAATGATTTCCATATTTGTGTCATCACTTTTCAAATTGTACATGAGCAACACGCGAATTATTCGTCTGTATTTAGCTTTAACTACACTGCTGGCCAATAGGTTGGAATAAGTCAAATTTTTAGGGTAAGTTTCGATACATATATCTTCTGAACGATATGGAATATCAAAATACGGATTTCAGGACGTTTTTGGAAACTTCATCGACAAAAACTGGTCTGAATATCAATTTTCCATTATGCTCAAAAAAGGAATATACGGGGGTGTAAACTAAACCCCTAAAAAAATCAAAATTTCATTCTTACCGAGAATTTAGGAAAACCAAAATCGAGTTAAATTTTTTATACCGGGGTAATCTATGGACCAATTCGAAAAAACAAATTTGGCCGATTTTTGATATCTCGCTTATTTTTGAATATACGGCGTTTTTATTGAATTTAGGACAATTTTTTGGAAATGTATCTCTTACTTTTTAAAAACAAAGTAAGTAATGGATTTTTTTCTTATTTTCAAGTAAGCTTACATGCCTCTAGCTGCCTCAGTAGCTAGAATTGACATTTCTTATACAGGGTGCCTGCGAAAACATTTAATAAGCATGTGTCACGAAAAATCTGTATATTTAAATAAACTGTGTGCAGAACCCTGTATGATTAAAATGAACGATAATTTTAAAATTTTAAAACTGTGAAGGGAAACCTTAGAAAAATATCTCGAAACGGTTTTTTATTTTTCTTGATCGGATGAGTATTATCATAATCACCAGCTAATCGTTACTACCGCAAGTTTTTTAAATGTTTTATATAGGGATTTACCGCGTAATTACAACGAAACTGTAAATTATGATAATACTCATCCGATCAAGAAAAATAAAAAACCGTTTCGAGATATTTTTCTAAGGTTTCCCTTCACAGTTTTAAAATTTTAAAATTATCGTTCATTTTAATCATACAGGGTTCTGCACACAGTTTATTTAAATATACAGATTTTTCGTGACACATACTTATTAAATGTTTTCGCAGGCACCCTGTATAAGAAATGTCAATTCTAGCTACTGAGGCAGCTAGAGGCATGTAAGCTTACTTGAAAATAAGAAAAAAATCCATTACTTACTTTGTTTTTAAAAAGTAAGAGATACATTTCCAAAAAATTGTCCTAATTTCAATAAAAACGCCGTATATTCAAAAATAAGCGAGATATCAAAAATCGGCCAAATTTGTTTTGTCGAATTGGTCCATAGATTACCCCGGTATAAAAAATTTAACTCGATTTTGGTTTTCCTAAATTCTCGGTAAGAATGAAATTTTTATTTTTTTAGGGGTTTAGTTTACAACCCCGTATATTCCTTTTTTGAGCATAATGGAAAATTGATATTCAGACCAGTTTTTGTCTATGAAATTTCCAAAAACGTCCTGAAATCCGTATTTTGATATTCCATATCGTTCAGAAGATATATGTATCGAAACTTACCCTAAAAATTTGAATTATTCCAACCTATTGGCCAGCAGTGTATATACGAAGGAACGTGATATTTAAAACTCTGATGGAATGGTAATTTATCGATTTTCAATTCGCATCTCAACAATATACCAATATTTGCTGATAAAGTGATTACCAAAGGATTGATTAGAATAATTAATTCGTTATTATTCTCTGTGTAAATAATTATCATAGGCATATGCTGCAGGGTGTATGGTATTAAAAAATATATGATTTATATAATCGTTACCCGAAATGATTATGAAGTAATAATAGCAACTATAAGTAGTAAATAAATATTATTCAGTAAAATTGTATTCGAAAATAATTTTACAAAGTTGCTGATAAAGATCAACCTAGAGCTATAAGTACTTCCTATAAGTAGTTCCGAGGGGTCAACCAGTGGATAAAATGTTGTCCACGTATTGCCGAAATTGCTGTTACTGCTCAAGATTTCTAAGATTGTCGAGGTACTGCTATAGAGACTGACGAGACTGCATAAAGGCTACCTACATTATTATAGGACTGCCTCCCCTATTTAATGGTACTTTGCCTTTTGATAAAATTAAAAGTAGATGGTTCCCTGTACAATATACTATCGCGAGCAAAATTAATGAGACAACCTATGGGATATTTTTAGATAATGGGACAGCCTCTGTGACATTTTTAGTACCACCAAATCTGCATTCGATACCTTTGACACAATACTACCGTTGTATTGCCATTTCATGTCTGCCACGACAAAGTGAGACTCAGCATTTCTAAACATGTGACTAAGACAGTCTTATTAATTTTGCTCCCGATAGTACATGTTATATTCATCCCCATCATATCAAAACGCTGTTAATATGTAACATGTATGATAAATGACCGGAATACACGTTGTTGATTGTATGACGTCAAAATTTTTCTCAGTTCAATTTTTTTCTACGACTAGTCTGTAACAATTTGCCAAATAATACGTATAATAATTTATTGAAGTATGTACTGCTGAGAGTGATTATGGGAACTTTCATTGGTAATTTCTTGGTGAAACATCTCAGAGTCATCTGATGAATTTTGACTCAATGGAAAGTTTTCTTTGGAAACAAGTTTAGAAAGACCTCGTATCTCCATCTGACGAAAACCCGGCAATCTCTATTCCATATCGTTTAGCCTCGAAATCCAAATGTGCCCACCGTTTAGATACTTCTTCGTGAGTAAATTTGTTGTCATATCCAAAAATTGATAAGAAAAAACCTGGTGCCTTATCTGTGATTGGCTGAGCCATGAATACATACGCATTATTAGTTAAATTATCTTCTGCAAATGCCTTTTCTATATCTTTGAGCGAGTTGACGACGTACTTTTCAGTTTCAGGAAATCCTGTCTTTTTGTTATGTGGTAACAAAAATCCCACCATTTTATTGGATTTTGGATCATACTGAACTCGTTTTAAAATTGCTGTTTGATCTTCACTGATGTATACTCTAAATGGTAGATTTCGGTTTGATAAAAATTGTTTCAATTCTGCAAATCTAAGTTGACCTTCTTTGATTTTAGGACATTCATCTAAAGTTCTGTTTATGGTGCTAAGAGAGGGCAATGAACCTGTTAGATTTCGATGCAAATAACTTAATAACTTAAGAGGTTCATCAAATCTGTTACCATGTAACTTAACACGACTGTTATGAGTAGCTGTTTCTTTTAATATATTAAGTAATCCAACGTTTTCGCATATTGCCGATGAATCTTCATCGTCAATTTCATCCAGTTGGTGATTCATAGTCAAAAACGAACTATAAGTAAAAAAGGTGATGTAGGTAATTCAAATAATTTGTTTTGTGTATAAATATGAGGACATATCCTCGCACACTCCTCGCTGCTTTGTTGATTTTTAATTAAACGTCTTTTAACAAACTAATAAATAACAAAAAATGCTCTCTAATGTTCTTCAAGAAGAACATTAGATACTAGTGTTTATAATACTAATAGTGTTTATAATACTAATCAAAGGTCAGATAATAAGTTAATCCATCGTATTTTACATACATTTTCATAGGGCCTACAGCTTGGAGTACAGAAACTGAGACAGAAACATAAACTTTTCATATAGGTACTTTATTATTTCATTATTTTTTTACGCTCAAGGTACAATACATTTTATCTAGAATACAGACTATTACAAACTTAGTGAAAACGCAGAGATCTATTAAGTACCTTAAATAGCTGTAATATTAATGTACTAGTGGTTTACTTACTTCCTAGAATTTAACTTCTACCTAATGTACCCTTATCTCACTACAGAGGTCTTGTCTTGAGACCTCGCTTGAGACACTTGCACTGCAAAATGTAGCATCAAACTGACAATAAATGCCGTCTGACTGTCGCATACTGCCGACTGACTGCTTATGACTGCTCATCGACTGCTTATGACTGCCGATCGACTGCTCAATACTGCCGGATTTTATCAAGACTGCCTAATGATTTCTGATATTGCCGGCATACTACCTAGACTGCAGATTGACTGCCTAAAATTTGTACACGTATTGCCGACAGTGGTTGACCCCTCGAGTAGTTCCTTATCCATCCCACAGCCCTATTTTAGGTACGCTGGCGGCCATTTGAAAGTGCACGATTTTTTTTTGATATTGTAATGTGATCTTTTTATATTTCATTTTGACACTTATTTGAAACTTCAAACAAATGTCAGTAATTAACTCCGTAATTTACAAACCACTATTAGTTTTCAATTTTTAAAATGCCGCGGTTAACTGAACCTGAAAAAATGCGAGCTGTTACATTGCTTGAAAATCATTGGTCATTACAGGCAGTTGCAGATGAGCTAAATGTGAGTAAGTATTCAAACTCAAACAAAAATGGAATGCAGTAGGAAACGTTCGCTACGTCCACGGCGGAGGGCGTCGTAAAATAAGCACTGTGGAGCAAGACAACCTCTTCCTAGACCGTCTTAGAACGATTCCCTTTGAAACAGCAGTGACGGCCTGTTTCGAAACGGAGCGAAGATTCCACACGGGGAACCTATTACATGCTTCCGTACGACCTTAACTTCTCTACTGGGCCACGCGTAGGTTTTGCAGGTACCACGCAGTCTAGCCCTTTCCCTCTCTCTCCTCCTCGGCACCCTCGTTGGCACCATAGGCGGAGTTACAACTTTTTAATTTTGATAAGTAATGATTAGACAATTGTGAATGTCATAATGACACATCACATGAACCTCAAATTTCAAAGTCAGTTTTACAAAGATCAAATATAACGAAATCTGATATAAGAGTCGTGCACTTTCAAATGGCCGCCAGAGTACCAGCTGTTGCAGAAAGTTCGAGTTGGTCGATAATAAAGTATTACTATAAAATAAATTCATACTTCGATCCTATGGTTCGAGTTTTATTCAAATGGGGTGAACCAGTGTGAATATCCCTCTATCTACAGTATCAAGAATACTCCAAACGTTAAACCGTAGAAAGTTTCTGGGGTTATACATCACAGCCTACTAGAGCTAGAAACAGAACAAGAGAATGAACTTGATGCTGTTTTGTGTGTAATACAAGGAACTTTCCTGTCTGGGAACAAATTGGAGAATTTCTTAATTTGTTGTAATGCTTTTTGGGTTAAGTAACGCGGCACAAGTATAGGTCCTAACCCCAAATTTTTACTTTTCTTGGCGTTTCAGGGACCAAGAAATATTTTCTGCATGTTTCTTAGAAACATGTTGGTCTGTTATTGACGCAAATCAATGAAACTATTTAATTTTGTATACAAGGGCGAAAAAGAAGTGGCAAAATATTTGGCATATACAGGATGATACAAAATATAACTCTGGATAATAGGTTATCTAAATATATAGGTAGTCACCTATTAAAATTTTCGGTATTCCCCAGTGGAGTGTTGGGTAATACGTCGGACTACCAAGTAATATTCGTACTTGAAATATGTATATTTTTTTAGTATTTGGAAGATGTTTGCGTATTGATAACTATTTTAATCTCCCATTTGAACCTAAAGTCGATATCAGCTATGAAAACCCCACTAAATTTACACGTTAGGAACTTCTGCTGATCTTGGTCAGACGTTCACCTATTTTAATTTTTATGATTAGACAACAAAATGATCAAAACACGGTAAAATATCCAAGAAACACGAAATTGAAAGACGAAATCTCAAAATGTCAGACCAAATGACACTAACGACTAAAAAAAGTGATCTTAACAACAAAAAGTTAATATATTTTTTTCAAAATTTGACATTGTAACGTCAACCCTTAGGATTGATAGGGGCGGGCGCCCCGAACATCGCGTCCTGCTAAGACGATCCTAAGGGGTGGTTATTCAAAAGAGCGGTAGCACTGCCACCAGATTATTTATTATTTATTTCCGGTATAACCACGGAACGTGGAACCAAAGCTAATCAAGACTTCCCCAAAGCTATACTATATATACTATTATACTATACTGGGCTTTGGTTAGTAACATGACAGTAGCGGCAAAGGGAGACACGTAGATCCGGCTACGGCTTACTGTTCAGGTAGTTTTTTCTAGATGTGGCCCTGAAATGCAGTTAAAATGGTGCGAGTTTCCCAGAAAAACTATTGGAAACGGTTAAAATTGTTTATATCAAGGTTAAAGCTTTATATAAACAAATTCAAATGAGAATAGGTCAAAACGACGTCCTCCTGATACACGGAGACACTCAAAACAACCCCTAAATCGTTATGTGTAATAAATCAACGAATATTATATATAGCTTATTACTACCCTTCTGGACCACTGTGAGGACATATAAAAAATTAGTTACTGACACTAATCGACGTTATATTTTGAGGTTTAGACCTCCCTCAACTTACCATGTACCCCCTAGATCCGTCTATACGATAAATATCACTTTATGTGGCAAATAAAAATGACTCCTAATTATCTTAAGCAAAACAAATCCTACGTTACCTCTACAACTTACAGCACATATGCGCAGAGCTAAGCTAATATCTAATTTCTCCTGGGTTAAGCTAGACAAATATCGCACAACATTAAATTAACGCATGAGGTGAGTTTTTTATACTAAAGTACCTATTTCTTGACACTGCTACAACTCTGATACCCCCAATTTATACTTTAATTGCGCATCGTTTACCTATTTTAATGGGGAGATTATGACCTTTTCTCCCGTCAAATACACCTAAATGACAATGTACAATTTTAAAGCAACAGATCCTATATGGACAAGTCGTCCTATATGGACCTTTTAAGTGAAAGTTTACTCTCTCGTCTATACTGACATAGGCTATGGTTAGTTCTTAGATATTTAGCTAACATTTACTGCTTATTTAGATCGAAAAGGCGAAGAAACGGGCCCCCAGCTCCTTCTTTCTAGCTGATTGGCTCCGCCCTGATATTTTCTAGTAATCCTGTAGTTTTTCGCACATCACTAACCTTTGTGTTCACGTCTCCCTACTATGACTATTGCACTGTTTTAAATCTACCCTAGCCTCTAACTTTGTATATAGGTACGTACGTATACCTCGTAGTTACGCCACTGAGTGGTTGAAGGACCAGATGCAATATCAATATTGGCTAATGTAATATTGGCTATTGAGCAGACCGTGCATAGCGAAGGTTATTCGCGCAGCGTCACCATAAATTGCATTTGCAGTACAATTTAAAAAAAAAGATCAAGTAGCCCCAACAAGCGTACCGTTATCTACGATCTTACGTCTTACGGTGACAATCCATTAGAACAATTCAGAAACGGCTTTACTAATTTGAATTTCGAAAATTTTAAAATTGGATTTTTAGGTATGTCCTGCTCAAATAAAATGATGTCCACGTAACACTTCCGGTTATATCGGAGGTCGCGATCAACTTGCTTAATTGAAATGAGACACTACATATTATTGAAATTTTGGATGGTAGGTCCGTAAAATTTAAGGTAGATTTTCTTCAAGTTTCCCTACTCCTAAAATTAACTATATTTGAGATATTTCATCCATACTTTCAAGGTGGTTTAACTCCATACAGGGTGGTGGAAATTTAATGTCGATTTTAGTTAACTTCAGACCATCATAGGTTAGTTTTTGCCAATGGAACACCCTGTATGCTTTTTCATAGTCTGGTGCACAACGTTATTCTGTTTCGAACGATATGATGGTATCCTATACTTATCTATAATTTTTAGGGTTTTCACTGTGTTTGTGTAATTACCTAAAAGCAAGCCTAAAATCATTATTTTTTTGCGAGGATGGCTTTGAAATTTTCAATTTCAAAACAAATAACTAATATGTCACCAGTTATTTGTTGTCAGTCTTACACAGATAGAGGCGGCTTAATTAAGTGTTGTTTATATTTAAAAAAATGGATAACGGAAACACGTATTCAAACTATATTTATTTATTCCTGAAGAATGTAAAAAGATAATGAGTAGAGTGTTTTTTTAAAGAAATTACAAATGTTACAATCTGTAAATGTAAATACATTAAACTAACAAATATGTTTTATAGTTTATAATAATTAAAAATATTGAATACTTAATAAGGATTACCTTACCCATACCTATTTATCTAACTTTAAATATCTTACTGACCCTAATGGTTATAAATGAATTAGGATTAATATTGCTATTAAAACTATATGCCAAGCATATAGTTTTAAGATCACCACATAATTGTCTTTAATCAACTACGCTCCGAGTGTAATAATACACTTTCTGCAATTAGAAGGATTTTTCCGACTATTCCGTATATAGTGATGATGTGAACTTTGATTATACCTATTATTTCACCTGCCTTCATAGTTCGAAGAAGTATATTAGTTTAGGTTGCATATACCAGATGGGAAGACCATATATACGGTTTATATCATATTCTCAGAATCGAACTTGCATGAATAGTATGATTGCACGATTTATAGGCGGTTTTATATCTTCTGTGTAAAGTTCAGGTATCGGTTACACTGGAGTTTAACGTAAATGAGCGTTTTATATATCTCGTTAAACACCAAACTGAGTTTAACCTTCAATCGGTGGATTTAATCATGCGCTGTTTGAGAATAATGCCTGTTATTTGAAGTGACGTGTTGGTTTTGAAATTATAACCTAACTTGTTCGCAAATTGAATCTATTTGATGCTTTTGAGGGCTTAGTAAATTGACGAAGATGATGATTTTATCCAAATTGTAGAAGCACCACATCGTTTTAGAGCTAGGCCAAATCATTTTGAATATTGGGATGACATGGAATTTGTATAGCGCTTCATATTATCCAAAAAATCTGGCGAATTAATTTTAAAACAAATCTTCTTTTTATTAGACATCTTTTATTAGGCCTAACAGATCAGTTAGGCCTAACAGATCAATTACCCATATATGTCCTAACTTGTAAACGCAAGGACTCCAGAGAAGAGGGAACAACTTCTGTAGATTTAGGTTACCTATACATAATCATGATATATACCTAAATGCTGATACGTGGACTATCCGAATTGCGTTATTTTGTCTATTAGTCGCTCTGATGAACTGGCGTGATAGTAGATATATCAACACCATCTGGTGTAAAAACTAAAAGAGTCTATTACAGTAACAAGCACTTATAAAACGTTCTACGTTTAAACTTCAAGTAAAACTTATGTTTAAAGTTCAACTTAAAGAGAAGTTGAAACATGAGACAAGATCGTATTCTTAAAAACCTGGACAAGGGCGGAAAGGAAGTACCAATCCAAGGTAGATGTGTTTTCTTAGGCAATGTGCTCTAAGAAGTAGGATGGTACTCTGCTAAAAAAAGAATCTCTCAACTGCTCGCTATTGTCACAAATATAACTAAATATAAAAATAAACATATGCACGACAAAATCACGACAAAAAAGCGACAAATTATGCACCAGATGCGACATTTGTCCGATCATAGGAAGACCGTTTTCCAGAGGTGGTAGTGCTAACTTAATATCAAGTTAGCACTACCATTGGTTTTAAAAAAAAATAATATCGCGACAAATTTTTTTTTGCACGACAAAATCACGACAAAAAAGTGACAAATTAATTACATTATGCCACCTTTCATCTCGCATGTGGTAGTGCTAACTTTATAGAGGTGAATTTGTTGGATGTTTTGTAATGCTTCGGGGAAGAAACTGCTTCAACGGACACACAGAGTTAGGACCTACGTATTCCATACGTGTTAGATCTATGACTGCGGATTATCTCGAAAACGTCATAGTTGAATATGTAATGTTCCATTTGTTCCTTTTGTGGGACCCGATTATTTATTTCTGTAAGATAATGCTCATCTTCACGTGGCTACACAGGTTATCGACTACATGAATGCTATTGATACTCCGTTGATGGAACGGCCACGCCTCAATCTCGATTTTATTCCCATAGAGCTTCAAAAAAAACTACCTAACCTTCAGCCCGTTACAATTTTTCTGCAATTCAACTATTTATTTCGTTTATTTTTCATGAGTTAAAAAGGAAACTGAATTATTAACTGTATTATTATTATTATCATTATTATATTAAAATCTCTGGTAGTTGAAAAGCAACACGAAACCCGTTGAAATACACTACAAGCAAGGACAAGAAAAGAAGACTATTATTTTATAAAGTCTCAACGTGTGTGATCTTCATAAAATATTTTCAAATTGTGGCTTGAATTGTGGCAAAGGTGGCTTGAATAATTATTATTGTGACTTTTATTAATTATGGTTAAATCAGCCCCTCATTTCGATCGCTGTTTGCTTGTGAAATCAATTGGGAAAATTATAAATTAACAAAATACACTTTTTCTGTAGAAAAATGTATTACATCATATTACTCCCAAAAATTTAACATGTAAATACTTAGGCATTTTAGCTTGTCAATTTTATATACCAGAGAGGTCATGTCAACCACAAAATGTTCAAGATTCAACCATTTTTAATCATCAAATTTACTAGAGATAGGGTCAATTTATTTTAAATTTTAACTGATCTCAAGCAAGCGTTTTGCAGACTATGAAGGCTCTCGTTGTCTTTGTCTAATATTGTAGGACAATAAACTTTAATATCGCCATATATGCTATATAACCAACGTAACAAGTCACATAACGTATAGTACCAACGTATAGTACCAACGAGTCACATAACTTGAGTTTAACGTCAGTGCTAAGAATATCCCTATGAAAACAATAATACGTATAATGCTTTTAATTTACAGTAAGATTTCTGTATTATTTTTGAAACATGCTTTTGAAATCTTAGATTAACGTCAAGGGAAATGCCTAAATTTTTATATTACCCACTAGACGACAACACTTTGCCAAAAAGCTAGGTTATTTATGATTAATTCTCTGTGCTTACCAAACATAAGTAACTCAGTTTTTAATTAATTTAAAACGGGTCCATGGGTTTTTGACACGAAAGAAATATGATGCAAGTCACGATTTATATTTTGTACAGCGAAGTCAAGGTCATGTATTGAGAAGTAATGAAAAAAATTGTAGTCATCAGCATATTAGCACTGAATCAAAATGCTGTAAGTATTTAGAGAAATCAGTCGTGTAAACAGAAAATAGTAAGGAACCTTATGACATACCTTCTTTACGTTAAGCGATTCAGAAAAAATCAATTCAATATTACTTTTTGGCACCTATTATAGAGATAATGAGCAAAAAATGTTAACGGTATATCACCAACACCAAAGTATTTTAATTTCAAGTCCAATGTAGTCGAGTCTAGGGTGTACAATGATTTACTATAATCTAATAGGATACTTTACTATAATTTAATCGTCTCCGGATGATGACAACTTGGTTGGCGAATCGCGCGGCGGGCGAGGTATGTGTTTTGGTATTCGTGGAAGCTCAGTTGTCGTCGTCGTCGCCTTCAGTTATTTTTGGTAAGTAAGTATAATTTTCTTAGTGAGACCAAAAGTTTCTGAAGAAAACGCCAAGAACACCCGCAATAGTTGTCAGTAGTGTTTTTTTTGGGACTTGGGAACAATGGGAACTCTTTTGGATTTGAAAATTCCTCCCCTGACGTGTATAATCTCCAAACGGAAAGGTTTTATTTTTTTTCCAATCGGAAGCTGTGGACCATCCGTCTTATGAACAGGAAATCAGATGTTTTCTATGGCGTTTTAAGTATAATAAGCATTTACATGGACCACGAAAGAATTTTAGGTAATAAAATAAAATCCCGAAAGTCGCCCGCGAACCAAGGCTAATTGCATTGCCTCATAATGTGAATCGAAGATTAGATAACGTATTAACCGATTTTTAATGTATACATTACCATTTTTAAGTGCCCTAACCAGTCATAACGACGCACCAGACTAATTACTTATTTGGCAAATAATTCTGTAATCAGTGTATTGTAATATACGATATTTGCCTGCGGGGAAAATGCGATACAAATGACATTACCATAAAAGTACTTTGAAAGTACAGTTATAAGATTTGACCCGAACAAACATACATAGATACATACATACATAGATAGCATGTTTAATAAAAGCTTGTAAAAAAATACACAATTTCTGCCTCTTGAAGGAAATAAATGTCTAGGACTATTAGATCGTTAGAACAAAATAAAATTATTTTTAGTTCTTCGTGTCATTTAATTACGATAGAAAGCACAAAAGATTCAAGTAAACATTGCAAAAATATGTCACATTTATTTTTACACCTACGTCTAAAAGTGTGCATTATCACTCCGCATCGTATTTATTTTTATACTTAGTAACATTAATACCACTTTTTATATATCACTAACTTGCCTATTAACACTAATTTGTACAATTTCTTTTTGTTACCGAAGAATAACGCGATAATAAGTTCGTTATTACGGAAGTCTATTAATATCTTTACAATATTATATAGAAGCAAAATAGTTTTCTTTGCAAATTGGATACGAAGACGCCGAATGACCGTCCACCATTGAAAACTATCAACCAATATTCCCTAACCTAACCAGTCCAAAAGGTCGATTGAAGAATATTTTTGATTTTGCCAGAAATTATAATTTCTGATGTAAATTAAAAATATTTACGTTTGTTAGCATGTAATAATAATAATAACTTTCTTACAACAAAACAAGATTAAATTTAACATATATACCTATCGATATAATCGGATATAGGTAATATAAAAGGTGTCTCAAAATTAACGCAAGATTTGAATTTCATTCATTCTTCATGACGTAATGAAGCAGAAAAACGACAAATTTTGAGTAGTCGACACCAACGGCGAAAATAACGGCCGGAAAAGTTCGCCAACAGATCAATCTTCTTGGTATCATAATTCTCAAGGGCTATGTGGAGGTTCATAAAAGGAAAGTCTGCTGGCCATGTATTTTATTGGGTAACGCAGAAACTTCGAGGTGTTCAAATTCAAAATTCACATTCAAAAATCCGTTCGAGATGTTGCTAAAACCTTATTTGACTGCTAACTCCTCGGCCCTTCGTCCTACGAAAAAGTAATAGTAGAATAGTAAGAGAAGAGTAGAAAAGAGAGTAGAGCATTAAATTTCCTTAAAATAATTCATTCCATTCAATTTCTTGCCTTTTAGCATGAGAGGCAATGAACTAAGGTACACACACGCACAAAACTTTTCTTAATCGGTTTACAAGTAGACAAGTTAGAGGACCTTGAACTTAACAAAAAAATCGGGTGCGATAGTTTTGGAACTGACGGTATTTAAAAGTTAAGTAGTCATTCTACGTATTCAGATTCGAATGTGATAAGTAATTCAATTTTTTTAAGATGAAGGAACAACTTTTTGCTGGTTATGTTATATCACAGTTGTGCTGGTAATAAAACAAATTATAAGTTAGTCTCTGACTGACCGGAAACGATCTACACAAAATTGACACGTGCAATCTATATAGCTTTGCCATATAGGAAGCACGGTTTTCGTTTAAACAAACACACATTTTCCTCACTGTATAATCGATGTTTCAAGAATAAAAATATGCATCCAGTTGCATTCACACCATTCGATTCCCCTGCGAAACCGACTTACCTATTAAAAAAATGCACTAAAGCCTAAAAAATAATTACGTTATTCTACTACTATTACTACTTAAAATACAATCAATTTATGAGGCCAATTAAATACAATTATTGTTATTTCTGCAGTCGGTGCCAATGGTACTTCGTTACATTATACGTTTGTTAGTGTATGGAGCGCAGCTGACGCTTTGAAAATTCAAATACTGACTGTAAATACGCCCTCTATGATGTTTCGATATGTGCGTGAACTAATAAATTCAAAATTCTATTTAAAGGTAAAGAAGAGCTGATGAATACCGGCGAAAAACTAATTCTAGTCTGAAATTCCTAATTTTTCAGTTTTTTGCGTTTTTAACGATTTTTTTTGCTAGTAGTGCTATATTTTAATTTTTTTTCGGAAAGTTGGTGCAATTACGAAGAGATTGAAAATAAAATGAGCCGTCCAAGATAAAATCTAGGAAGTTCTTCACCGCCATGAAAAAAACGCTTCGAAAAACGTAAATTTCTCAAAAATTAATCAAGTATTTGCAAATAAAAAAAATTCTACTTATTCGTCATACAAAATAGTACGATTAATCCAAATTTGATACTGATAACTTTATTTTTCGTGAACTGAAAAATAGAAAACCAAAAATAAGGCTTTTTAAATTTTACGCAAAGATTTTGAAGTTATGTGAGAAAAATATTCGAATAAAAGTTGTACATTTTTGTATTTCCTACAACTTTTCATGTAACTTTTATCTCTGAAATCATTACTTTTGCCGAGAATTGCGAATTATTTTTTACTTTTTAGTGCATTTTTTTAGAAATTATTTTTTTTGAGTCGGTTTGTGTTTTCTTTTGTTAAAAATATTTAATTCTTGCTTCTCAGTGAATATTGCGTTCTGTATGTAACTTGTTTATCAAATACGAATATGGGTTTCGATTCAGGCGGCCAGGGGTTACGAATATGTAGAACGTCGTATGCTGCGTCTAATCTTAATCTGGGCGGTCACAGTTTTTAACCTACAAGGTACTACCCTTGAGAGAACTGTGATTGCCCTTGGTCATATTTTTGCGAAAGGGAAAATATATGTTGCCTTAAGTCACGTCAAAGGTTTAGAAGGCTTGGTGTTGCCAGATTTGGACGTCAACAAATTATTAAATCGACCACATGACGACCAAGGTCACACTGTACTATGAGTGGTCTTATGTATTAGGTATGTGTAGCCATTGTAAGATCATTTATATCCACAGTGCATCTCATGATAATTGCATGAAACCCAAACGCAGATAGGTCTGGGTTTTATTACGAAGATCCTACTTCTACATTACACATTCGTGCTCTTTATCGTTAAGGAGTTCAGTAAGGAGTATCTACTTATTCTTGGATTGTCATAAACCTACTATCTCAATCACCCCGGTATATATTCGCAGGAGTTCCCCGGTATATATTCGCAATCCAAGGTCGAATGCCAATAAAACTAAAATGGGACCCTCTTGAAGACCCCCTTTCCTACAACAATTTTTGTTTTAAAATTGATTTATAAATGACGGAGTTCTGAAGTAACAAACATAAAAAAATACAACCGAATTGAGAAACTCCTCCTTTTTTGAAGTCGGTTAAAAGGTATAGTTACACTGGGTTCTATCTTTTACGTTTCGGAGTTTTAATTTTTTTCTATCGCGAAACACGTGTTTAGTGTCTAAATAAATGACCAGTTGCCATTTCTTTCTGCTCAAAATTTTCAGCCATCTGTAAAGTTATATTTTCTGATGGAAATTAAAAATATTTACGTTCGTTAACATATTATGTTCAATCTGTTATATTTAAAAGTTAAAAATATGCACTATTATTAGAAATGTGAATACAACTTTTTTCAAGCTGAATATTACAACATTCTGCTGGCTGTATATTTTCAAATTTTGCGGTTATAAAATAACTTTTAATATATAACACAACTGGTATCTATTCCTATGGATTAATATTTTAAATAAACGACATGACATCATTCTTGACAATATTTTCGCGATAGGTATCTGTGATACATAATTATAAAATGAATTAATCAAAATATCTTCCGGTCTCCACAATCACACAATATTTGATTAACACATGCCTATGATGAGAATACGGTTAGCATAATTTTGCAGCAAGCTAACAGGCACCGAAATGTTTGACATAAATTACAATCTTATAGTAGTCGGGCTGTATAGCGGTAGTTTTTCGAGGATACGGACATAGTTACATAGTTACAAATACTTTTTGTTTACTCGTAATGGTTATTTATGAAAGATGATAAGTGTAAACTTTTGGGTACCTATTTTAAGAGTTGTTGTGACTTTTAGGCAAAAGTATATTTTCATTATTTCTAATAATAAGTCTTAAGTACACATTTTATATTAGCTACGCGTCGCTTTTGCTCGGGAATTAACTTAATATTGCATTAGTTTCAATTATTTGCAATAAATTGATGCATAAGTATAAATTTAGATTAAGATATTTATTTACATTGAAGTTGTTTTGCAAAGAGCCGATGAGGAATATCATCACGTATACGAATAACATAATGAACACGTGTTATTTGTGCCAAATTGTATTAAATTGTTTTTAAATTCAAATCGTGTTTTGACCTATTTAGTATTTTGGTATTACACCACTGCACCGATGGTTTCTCGGGTTTCTCGCATTGAAATGTTGTTTTACAGGCGCATCTCAATAGGAAAACAATATTTTAAAGCGACATTGATGTTTTTTGCTGCGTTTACGAAGTAAATGTAGAATTAGGTCCTTGGATGATGATAACTTTGGAGGCGGAATCTGCATGGAAATATGAACTGTTTTGCTATACAAACGAAGAAAATGTGTATTTTTAACATTTTCCATTTCCTGGTGGAACTTTGAAGGGCAACCTGACTTCGACAATTGGGAATATATTTTTGTAGAACAATAAAATATATAATAAAATACCCGGTAACTAGAAAACTTGTAAAAATCACGGATATTCCGCACTTTACAGTTTATAGCTCAGAACTCAAGAATATAATAATTGAAATCAATTTCGATTTCCCTACATTGTGTCACCAAGAAACAATCTTTACACGTGGATGTATCTCTTTCGGGTTTAGACGATTTCGAATGATGGCTTGACAAAATTTTGAGAGATCAGAGATAATCAAAGAATATCAGGTCAATAATGGGCCATTTAACAAGTATCAACCTTATTAAAAATACCGATGAAACTCTTATCAATTTATCTTATCAAGACATTTAATCATCTTCAAGGACATCGTCCAGACACAAATTATAAACTTTATTAAAAAATTATAAACTCATGTAAGTTCATGCATATAAAAGGGATACATGAAGAATTAATTTCAGCTTATAGCAATTTATGACGTTCCAAATAAACCACTTATAAATAAAACAGGAGTTCCACAAGGCACCCTACTTGGACGAATCTCCATACACAATTTGTATAATTACCTACTCACATAATATATCCATGTGAAACTATCAAACTAAATAAAAATAATGCAGTTGTTTCTACACTCCATCAAGTTGTCAAATTGAAGCTGAATCTGGGAGTTGAATGCGTTGCACATTTGGTATTTTGAATAACACATTCATATGTATATCATTCAAAAGTGCCATCTACATCTTCTTCAACATCATTTTGTTATTAATTTTACTTTAATTCATCTAAGAAGAAATAAAATCCGCTAAGAGTGCTTTAAAAAAGTTCTACACCAAAACCTGTAAACATTTTTTTCCTCCCAAATGTTTGTATTTTTGAACATTGTTTTCAACTGCATAACCCTTTTTTCAAATTTCTTCATAGCTTACCGATCATCAATTTGATGTTCTAGGCAGAATAATTTAATTTTTTTAACTAAACGTACCTTTTAATGTCAAGTGATGGATGGTAGCAATAAAACGACTGTCAACAAAATATAAAAAAATATAAAAAAATTGAATATTTATCTTCAATTGGAAATGCAGCTTTGCAATCATCTACCCCTGAAAAATGGCATTTTATATTTCAATATTGGAATTATGGTTTTTTTTTCTAAATCTGCTAGTAAA
This sequence comes from Tetropium fuscum, assembly GCA_964058915.1. Classification (NCBI taxonomy): domain Eukaryota; kingdom Metazoa; phylum Arthropoda; class Insecta; order Coleoptera; family Cerambycidae; genus Tetropium; species Tetropium fuscum. The sequence goes on from CAXKVY010001092.1 coordinate 197,057, forward strand.
TCAATAAAACATCAATATTCATATATCAATCAAATATCTTGAATTAATTTTGTGTCTAATATAGCTAATAAGGCAACCGTTGGAGTTTTGCAAATATCATAGTAAACCGTTGACTAATAATATAATAATAATAATATCCATCATATAATAATAATAAGTACCATCTTTGTTTAGGTGATAAGCGCAAAGCAAAACCAATGTCAGAATTTCCAACAGATACTGGTCAAGATTAATTGGTAGCATGTACATTGTACAACCTTTACCTTGGATTTAACATTTGATGTGCTTAATATAGCAAACAAAAATTTTCAAAAAGGGTTTTAAAGCAACAAGTACCTATTGACTAAGTTCATGCTAATTCACAATTCCCGAATCATAAAATCTTTTCCTCAACAATACATCGTTTCGAAATAATTTGGAAAAAACTAGATGTGAACCAGTAAGATGACCACCAGGATCACCTGATTTAATGCTCAACGTCAATCATTCACAATCATACCGCATTTCGTAGTGGCGAAATGATTGTATTTATATTTCAGTCAAGTAAATAATGTCGTGATCCAGGATTCGAGGTCGAAATATTAGAAGACAAAGAGTAACATGGCCTTTGAAAGAAACTATCAAAATGCTGCTTCGCTTCCACAGTAAAATAATTATGTTTTATCTTAGACGAACATCTTTAAACATCTTGACGAACTTGAAATACCTTAATTTAATTTTATAATATATACCACACTTGTAAACTTGTACTCTTCTATTTCAGATAATGCGTGTAAATAATTAAGCTATATATGTATTAACTAAGTATCTAATACTATTTTCAGTGAATATTTAACATATCTGCTAACGTAAGCCGGAACATTAACATGAGAGATAAATTAAGAAAGCTCACCAGTTTATCTGTCCTGCACTAGTCACTGTTATCCTTCCCAAGGATCTGTTGTAGCACTAGAGCTTTGCCTTTGAGAGGCTATGCACACTTCAGGAACTAGGCGTATTCTGGTGGTCACCTGTTATTATGTCGAGCAAGTGAGCGCGGTCTCTGCTAGTAGATTCGGTGGGGGTTCAGTTGTCAAGCATTTAATATGAAGAGATAACATTTATTTTCAGAGGATGAAGTAACGAACTTGTCAAACTGTTTCGACTAGGTAATTCAGACTGTTGAGTGAAGAGCGTCAATTCATTGTTTATTTTGATATGGGAACACCACGCAGAGTTCATAATACGTTCATTCATAATTGAATAACTTTTACTCTTATGTATTCTGTCATTGATAAATATTAATTCCTTGTGTGCTATCAACAATAATAAAATAACGAATTATCTTTATTAAGAAGTATATAGAGAAGTATATAGAGAAGTCTAGTCTAGCACTCTTGAGTTAATAAACAATACAAAGAACAAAATTTTAATTAATTTGAAATTTTGAAATAATAATTTTATTTATCAGGGATAAGATATTAGGCATATAACCAACTCTAAATGTGAAGCATTAATACAACAAATATTCAATTGAATATGTCAAAAAAACAGTGGTAAAAGGAACTACGAGTAATTCGTTTCAGGTATATTTTATTGTTTCATATGTTCAATTGAAACTTGCAAATGATAAATCTACTAGTGCTACTAAGTTTAGGCTGGGACTTTTGACAACGTAGTAAATTTGTACACATTAGTATTTTATTTGTAACTCAAAAATGATGTAATTTGAGTATATACTTCAGCACATAACACGATTTGATGTAGATAATGATTTTCCCATTAAAATGGCAAATTATAGTAAAAAAAAATTTTTTTCAACAAAATAAGTCCAAAAACTTAAAAACAAGAAATTCCCTTTTTACATTTTTGTGAATAACGCGCCTGAGTGGATATAGATATAGGCATATTGGTTCACAAAAAAAGAAAGCTAATGCAGTCTGCTTCAAAATGGTGACAGAGCAGAAAAATATGAGATACAGTTGTTCAAAATTACCTACTTGTTTATGATTTTACCACTTTCTCATGTCTACATAAATACACTCAAAACCGGATACAAAAAATTCAAAATAATTGTAGATGTAAAAATTAGATGATAAAACTCCCAAAAAACATTCAAATCTCTTATTTTATATAATTAATGTGATCAAACCAAATATTCCTCTTTCCCTTAAGATAGTGAGCCTAATAATAATAATAATAATTTTAAATAATAATAATAAAAAAAATCACATTCAGAGGGCCTAAAGAAGAAAAAAGAAAATCCTGCATCAAATACCTACATAAACTAAATATGATGATACACCGTCAAAACCGCACCTAGCAGATATAATTAAAACAAAATAAATAGGTACCTATAAATACCTATTAAATATTACGCCGCAGAAAAACCCAAACTACCGTATATACATGTCAGTTATACTGAAAATAACATATTTTTAAAGGACTGTAATGAGGTGTATGATTTTGCTTGGCTTGGTAATGAATTAAATAATTTCAATGCATGATATAAAAAACAGTATACAGTTTACAGTAAAAGTTATACAGTTAACAGTTTACAGTAACAGCATATAATAAAAAATGAGGAGTACGACAAAACACACATGCTCATTTAAAGTTGAGCGAAATCGGATAATTAGTTCGCGAGACATCGCGAATCGCAGTTACGAAAATAAGAAAAATCAAATTGATTTTTCATCGACGGGAAGCTGGCTAATTTTTTTTTGTGGACGAGCGACGAGCAATTATGAAGAAATTATGAGGCCGCAGGCTGGGGGTGGTGGGATAACTAGGAAAGGGGGACAGGGGGAAAACGAAAAGTTTTTAAATGCCCATAACTTCTCTGAATATTGACTCGTCTTGGCCGAAAAAATCAAACGGTTTGCTTCGTTTCCTCATACATTTTCACTAATGTATATAATTAGTGAAAATCATTTTGTTGCAAACAAACGCCTAGCGCGCAAAAACAGATTTGTCTGTTTTTTCACCGTTGTTTCCGGTATGAGTGAAGGGATGGGAGAAATTATTTTAGTATGGAAAATACTTCTGGTTGCGTATATGGTAGCCGTCTTTAAGAAAACGTTCGTGAATGCGAACGACCTAGACATGGTCACGTCCTCCTGAAGACGACCTAGCTATGTTGTTATCTATGTATATGTTTGGGTTATATGGTTCATTCAGTTACAGAGAATGTTAGTATGAAAATATAAATCAAATCAGCTGGCGTTAATGTTATTTATAAAAGTTTTTAAAAATTTATACTATTATTTATAAAAGTTTTTGCTTGCCTAAAGTAATGTCGACAAAAATTATGTTTATTATACGGGGTGGTCAAAAATTGCAAAAAGAAAATGTTGTTATTTATAAAAGTTTTTCCTTGCCCAAAAAATAGTAATGACGTCGACAAATATCATATTTTTTATACGGGGTGGTCACAAATTACAAAATTGTAAAAAATATTTAGTTTTCGGGAAAACGCTATTACATTTATAAAAGTTTTTGCTTGCCTAAAGTAATGTCGACAAAAATTATGTTTATTATACGGAGTGGTCAAAAATTACAAAATCTTAAAATTCGGTAAGAGTAAACTTTGTACTTTTTGATCACCATGTATGAAAAACTAATGATGATTTTGCCACAATTATGTTTTTATACGGGGTGAATAAAAATCACAAAGTTTACTCTTCGACAAAAATCATATTTTTTATACGGGGTGGTCACAAATTACAAAATCTCAAAACATGTTTAGTTTTCGGGAAAACACTATTATTTTTGAAAGTTTTTGGTTGCCTGAAGTAACGTCGACAAAAATTATGTTTATTATGCGGGGTGGTTAAAAATTGCAAAAAGAAAATGTTATTACTTATAAAAGTTTTTACTTGCCCAAAAAATAGTAATGACGTCGACAAAAATCATATTTTTTATACAGGGTGGTCACAAATTACAAAATCTCATAAAATGTTTAGTTTCCGGGAAACGCTATTATTTATAAAAGTTTTTGCTTGCCTACAGTAATGGCGACAAAAATTATGTTTATTATATGGGGTGGTCAAAATTACAAAATCCTAAAATTCGGTAAGAGCAAAGTTTGTACTTTTTGATCACCACAATGAATAACTAATGATGATTTTGCCACAAATATGTTTTTATACGGGGTGATCAAAAATCACAAAGTTTACTCTTACCAAATTTTAAGATTTTGTAATTCTTTTAACCACCCTGTATAAACAACATAATTTTTGAGGAAGCCATCACTATTTTTAGGCAAACAAAATTTTTTTAAAGAATAGCATTCATTCGAAAACAAAAAAAATTACATTATTTTTGTCCACCCCATGCTAGATAACCCGTTTAAAACGACAAGACCTTCAGGGTCAAACGAACAAAAAATCGAAACACAACTGCGTTTTATTTTTATTCAATTCACTTGAGACATTTTTACCAGTTGTGTTTGGTATTTTCAATACGCCTCTGATACTTGCGTAAGATGCAAGATCTGTGAATTTCTTTCCTTTTCTGTAGTCATAGCCTAACTAGATCAAAATCGGATGTTTAGAAGGGGAGCTACGGCACTAGGAGTGGGGGTTCTGGCCGGGTTCAAAATCAAGGGAAAACATTTTTCTTTTTCTCTGAATATTGACCGATCTTAAAAAATAAAACGGCGTTGTGTTAGCTTTTTTTGTTTTTAATCGACTTCAAAAAAGGAGGTTTTGAATTCAATTGGTGTAATTTTTATGTACCTATGTTTATCCATTACTCTGGAGCGGCTTAAGCAAATTGGATGATATTTGCTGGATACTATAGGGCATCATCGGAGCGTAATCCCATTGAAATTTTAACCATTTGGCGCTTCCTGTAATAATGGACGACTTTGTTATTTTAAAATGAAATCTTATATTATTGAATTTTCAAAAAGTTGATCGAAAGGTAAACCAAAAATATGTAACGTACCTTTTGGTATGTTACGCAAAAGCGTTTCTGAGATATCTGATATTTTATGAAAAATTTGACATATGCAATGCATGACTGTAAGAATATTTATAACTTTTTTCCAATATGAGTTCCACACTTGTTTAAACTTATACTTAAACTTAAAAGTTATTAAACTATTTGTATATTTAACGTCTGGGTAGTATATGTCCTATTTTTTACACGCACTTAGCTGACAGTTGGAAAGTTGAAAAATTATGGCTTTATAGACTCTATCTCGGTTGCTTTAGCGTATTTTATTGTTAGTTACGTATGTTGTACATTTACTCTACTGCTACCTCGTGATAAAAACAAACAAGAGACTATATCAGAGATGTCAAGTGACTTGGGGATTAAAAAATATTATAAGATCTGTGCCAGATTTAACGTATTATCTATCGTGTGGTAATAGTTTCATCTGCTATTATAACTAAGTACTAGTGGCGCCTTGAAATTTGCAATCCTACCCACAATCGTAAATATCAGATTTCCGAAGTTAAGAACTCCAGTAGTTTATGTTTCTACAATGTTCGATTTCTGCGTATTTATCAGTGGCGGATGCCTAGGACTCCTGTGTAGAAAAAAATATTTGGGCCCCAAATTCTAATTATTTTATTTACAAAAAATGTATTATACGAAAACGAAGAAACTATGGGCCTCATTTTATAATAAATATGAAGAAAAACCAACATTATAAAATATGTAAAAAAAAATAAGAATAAAAGAATAAGAAGATATATAAAAAGAATTAGTAAAATTTCTGAGCAAAACAAGCTTAAATATTTCGCGTATTTGCGAAATTATTTTATAAATTTAATCTATATAAATTTTCAAAGAAATTAAATGTAAATAAGCTATTATGGCCAAGTCAAGTTTAATAATACAAACCACAATACTAAACATTCTGAAAGATGTAAATAAAATATATCAAAGCGTTTATTTAGTGCCTTCTCGCTTTAGTACATTAGATATATGCAAGAAATAGGTGATAGGTGGAACTAATTCCCACAAAGATGAGGATTGAATTTTTTAGTTCATTGTTCAACTTTATTCTATCGTCGACACTGTCGACACCAAGTGCTTGGATCAAGTACAATAACATTATTTTATTTATTTATTTATTATATATTTATTTATTTTATATTTATTATATATATATATATATATATATATATATATATATATATATATATATATATATATATATATATATATATATATATATATATATATATATATATATATTATGTTTAGATTTCGATGTATAAAATGATGCCAACACCGTTATTTTAGAAAATTTGGACATCCCTATTTATTAGGAAAGCGGCACCAGAATAAAGCGGGCGCAATTTGATGGTATTGAAATGTTTCACTGAATATATATAGTGCCGTTTGTATAAATGTAAAGCTAGAGTAGAAACGTGACAGTGTTCGTAGAAGAAAATGAAAATTAAAAAAAATAATAAAGAATCCTCTATCGGGGACTACATCTATTGTAAAATATAGACAACGTTTATTATGATGTCAAAACCGAGTATTTAATAATTTGTAAATTACTAAATTAAAGTAAAAACGTGTATTTAAAATAAAAATAAAGCAAGTAAACTACACTGCGCAACTTATTTAACGCACAACCAAAAAGTTAACTCAAATTTGACGTTATGTATTTTCGACAATTTTTGTTCGTTTTGGTCGATTTTTTTTTTCAAATTGTAGGTTTTTCTCTTAGGAATATCACTGTCTTAGTTGTTTTGGCAAAACGAATGATTTTGATATTATACCAGGTGCTATAAAAATGTTATGTTTTTTTCCGAAATTTCAAAACGTCCTGTGGGCTATACAAGGTATTGCAAGTCATTGCAATTATAACCAATTTAAAGCCTCATGTTTTTTCTACATTTTCTTTTTTTATTCATTTGTTTATCTCTGTTACTTCATGAAATACACCGTTTTGAAACACCATATGCTTTTATTCACATGAAATGCATTTATCGGACAACTCAAACAGCTAGCAAGCTATGGAAATCGAAGATTACACGTCATAAACTGAGGCAGCTACATTACATGGTGAAGGGTGGAGTTACAACCGCATAGCTGGAAGGTTGGGAGTGTCTCACACAACTATAGCGAGAGCAATTCAAAGGTACGCGGAAACAGGAGAACATTCCAGACGGGCCGGTCAAGGTAGATCTCGTGTTACCTCTGCTATCCAGGATCGCTTTTTAAGAGTAAATGCTGTAAGACAACGATTTATAACTGCAACATTTAAGAGCACAACTTCAAGACGCAGGTGGTCCACTCATATGCGTTCAAACTGTACGCCGACGACTGAGGGAGGCAAATTTAAGACCCAGGATTGCTGCTCGAGGACCCGCATTAACAGTAAATCATCGAAGAGCCAGATTGAATTTTGCCAATGAGCATGTTAATTGGATGGAAGCAGATTGGGAACGTATTCTTTGGACTGATGAGTCAAGGTTCAGTTTGTATAATTGTGACAGACGTAATCGCGTCTACCGAAGACCCGATGAGCGATACAGTCAATGCAATTTTTTGCACACAACTTTATATGGAGGTGGATCCGTCATGGTGTGGGGCGGAATATCTTTGACTGGGCGAACGCACTTGGTAACTGTGAATGGAAATCTCAATTCTGACAGATACATCACAGACATTCTTGAAGCACATGTTTTGCCTTATGCCCCCTATATAGGACCCAATTTTTTACTTATGCAAGACAATGCGCGTCCTCACACGAGTCTTATCGTGAGAAATTATCTTGAAGAAGTAGGAATTGATCACATAGACTGGCCAGCCCGTAGCTCCGACCTTAACCCCATTGAACATGTTTGGGATTTTATCGGTCGGCGGTTACGAAGTGAGGGACGACAACCCCAAAATTTACAAGAATTGGAAGAACGCCTAGTCGAATTATGGAATGGCCTAGATCAGAACCTAATCAGAACTTTGGTTTTAAGTATGGTCCAAAGATGTCGGGAGGTCATTCGCGGAAGGGGTGGAAACACCAGATACTAATTCTCTATTTACTTTTGTTTTGTTTCCTGTTATTCGTTGTTTTATTGATTAAAGCAATCCATTTTTCTAGGTATGTTTTTTGAGTTTTTGTTCTTTTAAGACCTTTTTCTCTTCTAAAATACCTTGCATCTCTCAATAAATTATAAGATATCAAGGAAAACAGAACGCAAAATGAGGCATTGAACCAGTATAATGAGTAATAAATAATGAGCACTTGACAAAAAAGAAAGTTAATAAATTTAATAAAAATCACGTCAACTCAAAAATTGGATATTTTATGAAGTAACAGAGATAAACAAATGAATAAAAAAAGAAAATGTAGAAAAAACATGAGGCTTTAAATTGGCTATAATTGCAATAACTTGCAATACCTTGTATAGCCCACAGGACGTTTTGAAATTTCGGAAAAAAACATAACATTTTTGTAGCACCTGGTATAATATCAAAATCATTCGTTTTACCAAAACAACTAATACAGTGATATTCCTAAGAGAAAAACCTACAATTTAAAAAAAAATCGACTAAAACGAACAAAAATTGTCGAAAATACATAACGTCAAATTTGAGTTAACTTTTTGGTTGTGCGTTAAATAAGTTGCGCAGTGTATTTAAGAGAAGTATTAGAATGGAAAAATATATGATAATTATTAAATTTCATCTTCACCGTCGTCATTATCATCATCTTCAGATCTTGAACCCAAATTAATAATTAACGGTGCAACCTCGTCGTAACGTACTTCACGTTCCTAATCTTTGTTTACAATATCTGCTACATGTTTAACACAATTTTCCCACATATCTGGAGTAAGTAATTTGATTTAAAGCCTTTTGCCACATCTGTAAAACTTGTTTGTCTCCATGTATGTCCAGATATACAATTGGTAAGTGTTTTCATTTGGTTTCTCTTTGTAATGGATTGCTATCAACTGATGATTACTTATTACAGAATAAATGTGAATAGCAAAGAACTTAAAATTAAAAACAACAATAAGCAAAAATATATAATGCCTTTAATTTATTATGCGTTTTCCAGGTATTCGAAAATAGCGAGACGAGAAGTTTTGGTCCAAATCATTGTCATAAACGTTTGTCCCACTCTTACCTAAATCATTTCTTGTTTACTGTGTTATATCAGTTGTCTGGCTGATTAATTGCGAACCGAATGTATATCAGCAACTTATTTTTAAATGCTTTGTAACGACAGTTATAGACCCTCAGATCTATTTATAAACAAATATATTAATTATTCATGTGTATTCAATTGTTGAAATCATACTACAGCATATTAAAAACGAACGGACATATTAATAAATTGTCCTACACCCACCGTCGAATACTGTTGGTAACACCTACTATGATGATATCACGATTAATACGTAATGTGACAACACTAAGTTTGACCAAGTGATCTGCTTAACTCGCCAGCTTGATTAAATTAATTTGCAACTAATTGTCTGTCCGGATATCGCGTTTCTTGTTGACACGCTATATCTACAATGAAATGTACAAACGACGTAAGACATAACTTTTTTTTGGGCTATGAAAGAGCCCTATTGTTTTTGAGCCAATTTCAATAAAAATGGCCCCACATACAAAAAAACATCTGATGAAGAATAACAAAGAAATAATAAATTCAATACAATAATAAAATGTTAATAAGTGCTGCTAATAAAAAAAAAATCTTGAAAAAAAACCCTTATTTTGTTGTTTAAAAAAAGCCCGATTTTTCAACCGATTTTTCGCATATTAACGATCAATTTAAAAAGCGCGCAATAAATAAAAATGTTAGTACAACATTTCAACAAAATTTTAAGCTCAAAATTGACTCTAAATATGAAAGCGTGTATGAGCTATCTAGATTTAAAAAAACGCGATTTTTTTGCAAATAAATAATTTATTTTTGAATTTTTTGACATCGGATTTCCACAGATCGATCCGTATTTAATAGTTCTACAACTTTTGTATAAAACTATTTTTCATTCTATGGCACCATACAGAGTAAAATGGAAAAAACCGTTTTCGGCCAATTTTGGGCCAATTTACTATGGGACCTGGAGGTGTCAGATGTTTGTATTTTGGTTTATTGAATTCTACAGAATATTTCAGATTTTTTACATATTTTTGTTTACTGTATCTCCGAAGTGAAAAATTAAAATAGGGCCAAAAATAGGCAGACTGCACTAGTGGTCCATATGTTCATATACCGCAATTATTCTAAATGGGGCTAGGGGCGTATCTCGGTTATATGATGTCTTAGAGGGTTGACCCACAGATGCGATGTTGCCACATCTTCGGGTGCAGTGTTGCCAGATTGTGCTATTTTCCCCTAAATCTAGGGAATTTACAATATATCATGCATAATCGCTTTTGATGATTCCGTAACAATATTTTACTGTCCCCAGAGCATTTGAAGGAACACCCTCCCTTGCAACGACGACCTGATTCGGTTTCGTAGAAACGAAAATATTGTACAACATTCTTTATGTGAACCCTTATTCGTTTTGAGCAGTTTACGTACAATACCATAATAATCTAACTCGTGCATACCAAATAGTAGAGGTCATAATATAATATTAAATATTTATAAACCATATAAAATCAAATCTCATTTGCTTTGAGCTATTTATAAATGAATGTCTTTATAAAACAGAATAATCAACATTAACTTAATTTTAGATATTTAACAGCAAAAGCATGGAGAGTGACGATATAAAGTGTCTATGATGTGCCGGGAAATGTAAATTGACTATTAAATATGTATTCATAATAGTTTTTTACAATATTTATACAACTGTTATTAGATTTTTATTAAGTTTACATAATAATGATCTGCAGTGTTACGTATTTAGCTGATTTAGAACAACTCTAAACAGATTCTGAAATGGGGGTTAAAATCATGTTCTATAATTATTTTGTATCTTGTCCAGTATTAATTTAAAGCAAATGTATAAAGTTAATGAAATAATAATTACCAAATATGTCAACGAATAGATAATTATAGATATATGGTTCCCCATCTGAGGTCATATCTTCACAGGCTAAGAGCAGTAAAATATTATAGTTCTGCTAAAATATTAAGTTAATGGAACGGACCATTTTTAAAGACCTTAATAAAATAAAAGCAGAAAATATTTTAATCTGTTTCTGCACCTAATGTACTTTAATTAGTTTGTTTTTATTAGAAGCTAATGCGATTTTAACATTCCTGAACATATTCAATTAGTAATATGCGTTGAATTGTTTTATTTTGTTTAATACATTTCAACATATTCCTTAATGTCAATCCATCAGTTCTGCGATTCAGATATTCTGTTAGTTGGTGACTTTAATATTCCTGAATATTTGAACTGTTCTACCGAAAATACAGCCACTCTTAGATTTGAACTAACGCAACATCTCCAAAACTTCTGTGATTTGAAACAGTGTATTGTACGAAACTCGCAAGCCAGATTTCTAGACTTGGTATTAACATTAACAAATAATAATTGCCCAGTCAGCTTGTGATGCTTATATAATATTTACCATGTGAAATTATAATATTTACCAGAGAAGATAAATTTCCTACAAAAGCGCATGTAGACTATAATTTTAAAAAACGAATTTTACAGCACTTTATGAGGAAATTTTCAATACTGACTTGACTTTCCTTAATACACATAACGATCCAAATGCGGCAGTAGATGCTTTTAATGATACGCTCTATAATATTTTGGAAGAAAATATTTCCAGAAAGAAACCATACTCCAAAATTTATCCACCGTGTTTTATTTTAAAAACAATTTGGCCATTAAGCGGCCAAATTGTTTTTAAAATAAAACAAGAAGGAAAAGCATTAAAAAAGTACAAAGAAATGGTGATATAGATGTTAAATAATGATTAAAAGATGATAAGATTTAAGATATCAAATAAAATTAGATATTATCATGTCTGATAAATTATATCTACAGAATATAGAAAATAATATAAAAGCCAAAAATATTTTGGTCGTTTCTGAATTCAAAAAATTTCGTCGATGATCGATATATTAAAGATCCGTAAGAAATAGTAAATAGCTTTGGGAACTTTTTCTCTGAATCCTATACATAGCCGAATGCCTCTCACCATATTTTACCATACCAAAATGCCAATACCATAAATATTACAGGACTTACACAAGAAGACGGTAACACTGCGATGAGGAGAATTAAGCCAAATATGGGGCCTGACTTAATACCAGCGTTTTTGATTAGGGATTGTGCATTGGTTCTTTTTTTCCTGCCCCGCTAACAATTGTTTTTAACTTAATAAAAACATCATATTTCCCCGATTCTTGAAAGTTGTCAGGGGTATGTTCAGTTCATAAAAAAGACAATAAGAATGAACTAGCTAAATATAGACCGATAACCATAAACTGTATCTTCTCTAAGATCATAGAAATTTTACCGCACTACACTTTTCCGAGCTACACTGTTTTATGAAGGGCAGGTCAACAACAAGGAATCCTGTCCGCAAGGCCCAATTTATTAGCGAGAAATTAGATCAGTTGAGTCAGGTTGATGTGATCTACACCGACATTACTAAAGCTTTAGACGTACTTGATCACGGTACCCTGTTGGACAAGTTGAATATTTTTGGCCTATCTAATCCACTGATCCAACTGTTCCATTCATACTTGCAAAGCAGATACCAATTTGTGCAGTACCGTGGTTACAAGCCTGGGAAATTTCAACAAATTTCTGGAAAGCCACAAGGTTCGACACTTGGGCCCCTTATCTTCGTCATTTTTGTAAATGACATTATGTCTGACCTGCAGGTACAAAATCTAATTTATGCAGATGGTCTGAAATTATTTTATGAAGTAAATACATCTAGTGACTGGCAAAACTCCCTTAACAGAATAAACAACTAGTGCACATAACAAACTGCCACTAATCGCATCTAAATGCAATGTAATGACGTTCTGTAGGAAAAATAATCCACTTATTTTCAACAATCAGCTAAAAATGATTTAACTCTTCAGAGATCTGACTACATAAACGACCTCGGCGTAATATTTGATCCTAAATTAACTTTTTTTAAAACACATTGAAACCGTAACATCATCTGCATTTAAAAGTTTAGGATTCGGCATACGAAATTCTAAGGCGTTTACTAATATATCCACTCTTCGGTTGTATATATATATATATATATATATATATATATATATATATATATATATATATATATATATATATATATATATATATATATATATATATATATCCCTTGTACAGTGCCGTTCAATTGAAAGTAAACGATTTTTTTAATTAAAGTGAAACAGGCTTTCAGGTAATCAAAACTTGATTGTCAATTTTATTTGTCAGTTTACTAATAATTATTCTATATTTTGAAGTTTTTCTTATAATTATTATTATGCCGCGATTAAATGAACCGCAAAAAATTAGAGCTGTGATGTTACTGCAGAACGGATGGTCAATGCAAGCAGTTGCAGATACTTTGAATGTGAGTAAAGGTTGCATTCACAAAATAAGCAAAAATGGAATGCAGAAGGAACTGTTGAGTACGTCCATAGAGGGGGCCGTCAGAAATTCAGTACTATGGAGGAAGACGAACTCGTCCTTGACCACCTCCGATAGAATCCTTTTGATACAGCAGTGACTGCCTGCTTCTTAACAAATTTTCCTGCTTCGGTGGAAACCGCAAGACGACGTATCAGAGCATCTGAGCTGAAGAATTTTTCGGCTGCAATTAAAGTTGCTCTGTTGCCACGGCATAAGAAAGAAGCTGAGGTTAAACTTTGCCAACCAATTTGTCGGTGTGCCCAGGACTTTTGGGACAACACAATTTTTTCAGACGAAAAAGTTTTTCAATCCTGCTATGATGGCTCTGTGCGTGTATACCGCCCAAGAAATTGCCGATATGAAGAGCGCTATATAAATCCTACAGCTCGTAGTGGTCGCTTCTCTATCAACATGGCATAGATATGTTGCCAAGGAGCAGGTGTTACTTGGAGAATCAGAGATCAAAGCTACGCTCGCATTTTGGAATATGTTATGTTACCTTCCGTTTTCATTTTATATCCCGAGAACATCACTTTCCAGCAGGAAAATATTTTTATTTCCTCTTTCCTTTTTCCATATTTCAATTAAATTTATATTTCAGGATAATTCCTCTATTCACAAATCACGAGTTGTTACTGAATGGCTGAATACAAACCATATTAACACTCTGCCTTGGCCCTCTAAGTCGCCGGATTTAAATCCGATAGAAAATGTATGGGCACAAATGGAAAAAGACATGTATAGCAGAAATTTCCGACCAGCGAACGTAGAAGAACTGTGGTTGGCGATTGAAAATGCCTGGGAAAATATTGGCGAGGACTACACCAGGACACTAATATTGTCTATGAGAAATAGGCTTCAAAAAGTTATAAACGCGAATGGTGCTTGGACCAAATATTAATTCATAGTAATTTTCTTAAGTTCTCAGTTAGTTTGTTAATTTAATGGATTTTTTTTACAAGAGACGTCCATACCATATATATTTTCCTTAATAAATACTGTATATAAAATGCTGTCACCCTATAACTGACAGATACTTCAACCTAAAATAATTTTGAATGTGATCTGTTTACAAAAGCCTGCTTCACAATGGGAAAATTTCCAAAATTTCTCATTAGAGTCGTTTACTTTCAATTAAACGGCACTGTACGTTCTAAACTTGGATATCCATCGATACTCTGGAGCCCAATCTACATAACTCCTGTACCTAACTGCTTTGGAAAAAATACAAAGACCGCCGTGCACTTAATGGATGGCGTATATACTCCAGTGGAATATCCTCACAATTTGTTACTCACGCGTTTAATCTTAATGAATTAGCAAAAAGAAAGTTTACATATTAAATCATTTTCTTATATAAAGTCCTTAACAACATTGTGGACCGTCCGGAAATTATAAATAATATGGAGATCTTTATTTCGATTCCCAGAGTAACAACATTCTAAATATCCCTACTGCACGTACCAATGTCCTAATAGAGCATCTCCTTTGTATCAAATGATTTTGCATCATAGAATACAGCATATATGAGCAACCCCCAGCCCCCAGGCCGGATCCGGTACTCCACCAGCTTCAATCCGGCCCGCGAGAGATTTAAAAATTTCAAGTAACGATATCAAATCGCAGTGGAACGCCACAGATCGAGTCAGAAACAGTCGTTAGAAAGAGACAAACAGATAAACATTCGGGAAGCTGCTCGTGCACTTGAAGCAGTCTCGTACGATCGAGAATATTCTAGTTGCCTATTGGCGGAATACATAAACTGCTCAGCGCGCGTGTCATCTCATTACGTATTAACAACCGATAAAGTTCGCATCGCATATTCGCGTATGGTCAAGAGTATGACGCGGGAAATATTCAAGCAATTCTATCCACATGTCTGGTTTAAGAAAGCGGAAAGTGGACACAGAATGTCGTCAATTCCAAGACAAATGGATTTCTCTATATTTTTTTATTAATGTGCTTTTTATATGTTTTATTATGCTATTATAATTAATATATAAAAAAATGTGTGAATTTCTGTGGTTTTTTTTATTCACTACTACTTACTTATTTCTTGCCTACCGCTCGCGACCTGATTAAGTCCCGAAATTACGCCCTCAGCTAAGTAAAGGTTGCCCATACCTGAAATACAGGGTTGATATCTTTTGTCGCTCTATTCAACAAATTAAAAACACTTTTTAGCGAACCATATGTATATCAGAATGTTAGTGACCAGTCTTTTTCACGGCATGATATGCTCGATCTGCCGCTTTCTCCGCCCTTCTTTCATTTGTCCCCTCACTACCCTTTCTTTACTATTATTGAGAAATAAAATTTTCTGTAGTTGTGCATTAAATTTATTGGGTTTCGGGTGAATTTATCGGTTCTTTGTTACCAAACCAGCCGGTCCCCTGGCCAGGCCCCCCTGACCTTCCGGTACGATTCTGAATGGAGTAAAGCCTAGTTCTTCCTTGGGTATTCCATATTGAACCAATTTCTCCTCGTAAGTATCCAGCAGATCATCGTGGGCTTTACAGACCCTAGCTAACTCATATTGCAAGTCGCTGATCGTCGCGTTCTTCTTCGACAAAATCTCCTGAAATATTTATGGATGATAGTGAAAATAAAAATAACTATTGGTAAATATACTTACCTCTAATTTTTTGTTCGATTTCGCAGGCGGCTTTTGCGCAGCAGCACTGAGCTCTCCTATGATAACCTCGCGGTGTTCCGCGACATGACTGAGTGTTTCAATGCGTTTCTGCAGGAGAATGTTTTTGACGCCCGTTTTCTGTTGAACCTCCAAAATGGCTTTGACGAATTTGTCGTGCAACTCGTCCCTCTCTTCTTGAAGCTTGAAAATATAAAATTGTGATTTCCGATTGAGAAAACTTCCCAAAAATGATTAACTGTTTTTATTACATTTATCTTATAAAACTCTATCATGATAATTGAAAATAATAAAATGTTTTTTTATCATTTTATAATCATGCATGGTTCGATTACTGTTACCTTCGCGTTTTATTCCTCATTAGACGTTGGCATTATTGAATACAGGCAAGCACAGCGTAAGGCCATTTTGAAGCTTTAATTGTGCGTTAAAAAGCTGGAAGAATGTAATGATGATCACCACAAAAATATGGACTCAAATATTTTGAGGAGTGGTTTGAAAAATATTTAATTCCAAACAGAAATTCTGAAAGTGTCATTGTACTGATAATGCAGCCTACCATTCAAGGCAAGATCCCATATTACCCAGCCCTCTAAAAAAAAGGGGTATTTAAGAATTTCTTCTTAAAAATGACCTATATTGCGAAGAGTCATATACCAAAAAGCAATTGTTGGAGGTACTTAATACCAAACAAAGGGAAAAACAGTATGTGTTTGACAATATAGCAAAAGAAAAGTCCATACTGTTTTAAGGTTACCACCGTATAACTGTATTTTTAATCCAATTGAACTTATGTGGTCACAATTAAAAATGAGATTTAACAGAAAAAAATTGCTTCCAAAACTCGAGAAAAAAGTCTTCGGAAACTTCTTAAAGAAGAACTTTTAAACATTTCAAAAGAAGAAGGCAAGTAAATATGAAGAAGAATATAGAAAACTAGGACAAACTCTTATCATTGATTGAAAGATTTATTATCAATCTGGCAGAGGAATCGGATGAAGATACAGATGTTTTTTCAGATGAAAGCTTCAATGATATCCTGAGCTGTAATTTTCCAGCTTGTAATTTTCCGCTACGAGCACTAGTTTTCCGGATCAATTACTGATAAAAGTAACATATGAACAAGGCGGCCATTTTGGCTGGACGCATTGGGAGAAACCTCCCCATGAAACGCGTACCCAAACCAAACCTTTTCCTTAGACATTAACTCAGTTTTGAAGCGACATTCTCTATACACCTGCGTGCAACAGTTGACACTAGACTATATGAAAAAAAACTGAAACTGATAGTTTAGAAGGTATGCATATACAGTTCATTCAATATGTATGTATAGTTAACTGACCCCATATAAGATACCGCGCAGTTGCCACATGTAATTCTCAATTTTCTCAGTATTCAATTAAAATATCATATTCCACAATACTATATTAAAGTTGTATATATTATTTATGAATGTTATTAAATAATAATTGTGCACACAATAATATATTATAGGCCAAGATGTTACGTTTTTACATTTATTTTCGTCTACTTTAAATATGACAATTACGTAAACATCTATTTTTATAGTTAAAAGCGGCAACGCCGATCCAGGACCTTTCCAATAACGAATATTCGAGCAGTATATCTCTTTTTAATTTATTGGAATCGTATCTCTCGGATCGGGATCGGATTCTCGGATCGAATAGGATCAGGGTCGCATATCTTACAGTGGCGTGTTCGCTAATATATTATTTATATACCTACCTATGTAGGTATACATCGCTACGAGAGTTGAATTAAAAGAGTATGGCGGTTAGCAAACATGTTTGTTCGTTTCGCATGAAACCTGAAAAACGTAGATTTCCACCAGACCTCGCTATATTTACGAGATAGGATAGGCATGTTCAAAAAATTTAAGGAAAATATTATTTGACGGCAAAAAGGGATAGTGGGTGTTAGAGCAGAGCCGACTTTAACAAAAAAAAAGTTGATTTATGGGCTGCTCGAAGTAGGTACTGACGTGTACTGAGGTAGGTAGGTACCTATTACATCCTCCACTTAAGACATTTCTCAAATAATTTTATCCAAGAAATATTCCAGTGCTTGAGGCCGCTGGGTTATAAATGCTAAATGCAACGATATAAGTTAGGTTTTTTATTGGGATTTACAAAACTGAAAACGCTCCCTGGTTTATTAGGTATCTATTAGGTACAAGTAGGTATCTATTGTCCATTGACTTTATTTTTATGTAGGTACCTACCATCCTAGATCATAAATTAATAATTTACATCAGTGGGCAAAATTAAAAGTTCTATAGACTGTTTATAAAATTATAACCTACCTAGCCACAAAAGAAAGGAAAATTTTCAATGACTGTAAAATACCTCAAGGTCAGTTTCTAATTTTGATCGGCTGTAAAAAGTGTGTGTATTGGAAATCGCTTTGCGATGAGAAGCTGGTAGGTAGGTATGTATTGCATTTGTAATGATTTTTAAAAATGTGTTGAATTTAGTCTCGGTTTATTTATATAGGTACCTATTAACAAACAAGCTCTGATCTTTGTCAAAGCTTGTCTGTTAATAATCTTTGTCTGTTAATAATCTTTTGTCTTGAGTGTTAACGATTTGGTAGATTAGGTAGGTACCTACTTACACAATAAATCTGATTGTATTTCAATCGCAAATATATTTATTTTATTTTTCCGTTTCAAAGTTTATTTTTCTCGACTACTTAGCTGTTTTGTACATATTTATTTTTGTTACTTGTGGAAAATATGGCTACTGGCGAACCACCCACTAAAAAATGGTAACGCGCTGAAAGCAATACTTCATGAGTGGTGTGGAAACATGCATTCAATATCAGCTGTGGTGTTGAAAATATGCATATAAAGACCTTCTACTTTCACCCCCCTAAGAAAAAAAAATGTCTACGCCAATAAAAAACATTGTGTAGGTCAGGGTTGCCGGTCGTTCAACTATACATACATATTGTACGAATTGTAGCTGATATACATAGACACGCAAATAATATAAACGATAACATATTAGTTACAACAAAAAATGAAAGCGGTAGTTCTTAACGTATTCCTTTAGCTTATGCAAAACTTCATTGCTGTACTTACTTTTTCGAATCTTAACTCGAGGGCGTCATATGACCATTGCAGATTTTCAAGTTCCTTGATGGTCTCACGTAGTTTCGCTTTGGTGTTCTGAAAAGTCATCGAAATATTAATTTGTAAGGAAAATGACTAAAGTGCAATGAAAATAAGCCTAAAAGTATACGACCTTGACAAAATTTAGACACAAACGAATTTGTGTATAAATTACTATATTTTTCCTGTACTATTATGTTCTGCAATTTACCCCTAAAGAAATTTTATCCTTTTCATAATTCTGAAGTTGCCTTTTATACTCGAGCACGTCGTCCTGCGCCTGTTGCAGAGGACCTGTAAGTCTTCTGTTGTCAGCGGTCAAATCTGCCACCTGCTTGGTCATTCTTTCATTCTGTTTCCTTAGAACTTCCATTTGATCCTGCAAGTGTATTTATTATCTTATTTATTTCCTGATTTCTGCCGAAAAAAAATGGACGAGTATGATGGTCCTTACCTTCAAACTGCTAATCAGTGCTAGATTATTCAATGTAATGTCATTATAGTAATTTTTCATTTCGTTGAAAGCTCTCTCATGATGTACGGTTAATTCTGAAATTTGCGTGTTCTTCCGTTCCTCCACTTCTGATATTTCCATACTAAAAATAACTGAAAATTGCAAACTCATTCCGCTCCATTTACATGAAATATTGCAAATACCAAAGCACTCACTCATGTTTGGTATTTAGGTCCGTTCTCAAATCGTAAAACTTCTTCTCGTATTTCATCTCCAACTCTTTGGCCTTTGTTTCGAAATCACTTCTTGCTTTGTTGATTTCTTCGCTGTGTTGCTAAAACATGTAAACCCCAAGCCAAAGTTACTCAAGTATATAGCAGTATGCGTCCATCTTTAAAGGTTGGTCATTGTTGTCAAGAGTTTAATAAAAACAGAGAAATTATGGAGAAGGCAATTTTATTAAGTAATCGATTGTATTAACTTTAATTTAAATGCAAGTAAGTTAATGTAAATGTTAATAAAGTAAATTTCAATAAACTAGATTTTTTTTAACAAAGTATATTGATATAGAATATTTATAGATATATAAGAAGAACTAAGGAAGAGTGATGGTGTTAATCTTTATTATTTTTATTGCATTGTGGATATTATAAAACATGAAAATCATCCAATATCGAAACAATGAAAATATGTCGCTACGAAAATCGATAGTTATCTACTCGAGCGGTGGACTTACAATTTTCATAGCTTTAACTTGATCCTGATGAGCCATCTCTTGTTCCCTCATCCCAGCCTTCAGATTCTTTTTGTCCTTCAACAACTCCCGCTCTTGCGCCAGGTGGTCATCCTGGGCATTCTTCAAAGAAACTAAAGATTCAGCTTTACATTCTGTAAGATTGTTTTGGTGTTCGTATTGCATGTGTTTCACTTTTTGCTTGTAGAATTTCAGTTCCTCGTCATTTTTTTCCGCAGCCTCTTCAATCTGACGGTCCTTGTTTCTATAATTGCACAATAGGTTAAATTATTACATGGATAGGCTAGTGCCAGACAAAGAAAAGAGTTGCCCCTTTCTGTAGGGGTAATCCCCTGACATTTTGGTGTTTTATGATGTTTTACCCTCGGAGTTAGATGGATATTGGAGGACATAGGGGGTATTAAGGGTGGCATTAGATATAAATTAGGGGCATTATTAAAGGGAATTTGGGATAATATTGAGACATTATGGGGACAATTGATAGAGTTAAAGTATTATGAGACCATTGCGCATGGTGCACGAAAGGAAATTTCAAAATAATGTTACAACTGATATGAAAAAGCTAAGTATTACTGATAAACAAATGACGATAACTTCGTGAATATTCCTCTAAAAGAACCAGAAAAATCAGAATGATTTTTCTGGTATGAGAATGTGGAATGAGATTTTATGATGTTTTACCCTCGGAGTTAGATGGATATTGGAGGACATAGGGGGTATTAAGGGTGGCATTAGATATAAATTAGGGGCATTATTAAAGGGAATTTGGGATAATATTGAGACATTATGGGGACAATTGATAGAGTTAAAGTATTATGAGACCATTGCGCATGGTGCACGAAAGGAAATTTCAAAATAATGTTACAACTGATATGAAAAAGCTAAGTATTACTGATAAACAAATGACGATAACTTCGTGAATATTCCTCTAAAAGAACCAGAAAAATCAGAACCAGAAGTCCAACCAATGATAAATTAAGGTGGGATCTGATGAGGCAATTTAAGCTACAAATGATGACAACGAACACAGTGAAGTGGAAATCGATAAGAATCAGCCTCGGGGGTCAACAAGATATGAACACAAACATGAATGATACTGACAGCGTCTAAAGCGACGAAGACTAAAAAGGTACTGACTAATACTAAAACATCAAAGCAAGTACAAAGAAGAGAAAAAATAAACAGAAAAGAAAGAGGTCAAGTAGTTCTGGTGAAGAGAAGATTCTCGAAGATACTACTACAGACGAGACTACTGTTGAAGGATATTAGTCTGAAGCTGAATGATTTTGTGATTCGTCAGACTTTTCTATGACCAATTCAAATGTAGAATTCCAAAATGCCGAGTGAAGTCTTTGCTGAACTCGTTAGTGAAATAAATTCAGAAAACTACTACGCCTAATATTATAAAATAAATTGGTACTTTAGGCCGAGTAATAGAGAAGTGTGATGAAAACTACTGTAAAGTAAATTTTTTTAAAAATTTTCCCGTAAGATCATATTCAGAGTAAAGGAAGACTAGATGGCAACGCAGATGCATTACATTGTCTCGGACATCTGCAAATTCGTAGATAATTTTGTAAGTCTTACCACACCACCCAGATTAAGAAGGTAACTGGGTAACTAGCAGCAGATGAGGTGACGAACCCAGAGCAATTTTGCGAAAATTTTAGGTGTTAGTTAGCCTTAACTGCCATCATATTTAAATGACAATATCTCGGAGGAACATTAAAGAAAATTAAAAACTATTTAGTTTTGATTTTATATGTTTGATCATAGATTATAATAAAACTGTTGCCTTGAGTCGGCAGAGGTACCTGAGCTTGGCTCTCGCCTCTTCTAATTCATTTCTAGTAATCTCCCAAAATGTTCGAATTTTATCTCTTTCCATCTGGAAGTAGTTGCGTTCTTCCCTCTCCCTTTCATTTTCCTCTTTGATTCTAAGACAGAATACTTCGATTTGCTCCCTGGTCATAGCAGTTGTATCGACGCCATCGATAATCACCCCTGCAAAATTATATAATAAAAGTAATTTTAATAATAACCTTGGCTGTATATACCCCAAACTTAATGATAACTGGAAATAAATTATGAAATGTCTAACACTTCGCAGATTTGGGTATTTATTTATTTGGGTATGGGTCGCAAGTCTCCTCTCACAAGAACAAGAATTGAGTTCAAGAATTATTCGATTAGGAGAAGTGGGTTATCCGCTAACTTCTAAGGTATGTAAATTTTTGTGAGGCAAAGTCTATAAGCCACCTGTTTAATAAAGTTGTAAAATTGGCTGGGCGTTTCTGGATTAGAGGATTTTTCAACCGAGAAATCCGGAGATTAGAAAGCGAAAAGCTCAGAGCATGATTCCTGCTAGGGCCCAAAAAATAAACAAGTTTATAGTAAATGATCACTTTGCAAAACTGCGCAAATGATGAGGATATTTGCCGTTTGGCGCTTCATCACCATCAAGCTATTTCTGCCAAAAAGGGAGCTAAAAGAGTTCATCTTGTAGCAAATGAACATGGGCAAAAACTCTCAATAGTCACTTCGGGAAATGCTATGGGTTTTTCTGTCCCTCCACTAATTTTATTTAAGGAAAAACGAATTAAACAAGAAGTGATTTTTACCACCAGGGAGCAAGGCCTTAATGACACCTAAGGGCAGTATGACCATTACAATCTCTAAGCAATGGCTTTATCACTTTTCAAAATATAAAGCTGCGTATGCTTAAGATGCGCGTGATCTGAAACGTATACTTTTCTTTGTACCAATTTTTGGATGATATGCGCAAGTCCAAAGACGTTTGAGTTATTATTTTGAGAATTAGTGACAGGTGAGAAATGTCGGAAACCAAGAAGAAACTAAGTGCGAATGCATCAGATAAGCACATTTTTGGGACCACACTTGTAACATGGGTGTAGATATAGGCCACACCCATGTTATTACATTCCAA
This sequence comes from Tetropium fuscum, assembly GCA_964058915.1. Lineage (NCBI taxonomy): Eukaryota > Metazoa > Arthropoda > Insecta > Coleoptera > Cerambycidae > Tetropium > Tetropium fuscum. The sequence continues at coordinate 220,524 of CAXKVY010001092.1, forward strand.
GTAAATTAATGTAAGACAACATCTTTTGTTATTACTATTTTGTTGTTGTTACTATAGCATCTGGAATGCCGTGCCCGTCATAGAATGTTTAATAAAAAGAATAACAATATCAATGTTGATCGACACACTCATATATTAGAAACAATATTGCCGTTGCTTAATATTTTATTCAGTTCTTGAAAATTTCCATGAAATTTCACTCAGTTTGAAGAAGTAGCTGTCACCCGCGACTTCATATCCACGCCAATCTAACGCGCGTTCTGAGCCCGCACGGCAGCCTTTGCGATGTTAAGTCGTGGGAGGGGGAAGCGGTGTTAGGAGATTAGTATACTTCTCTATTTGAATCGGATTTTGTTCATAATTTTATGGATTTTTAATCATTTTGCACGGAACCCTATTTTTTTTTTCTAAAATAAAAGTAGCTTAAGTTACTCCTTATTTGAAAGTGAAAGTCCCGTCAAAATCGGTTTACCGTTTCGGAGATTAGACGGAACAAACAGACAGGCACACAAACATTTATAAAACATTATACTTTCATATGTATTGTAACGATTATGGCCTACAAATACGCCACCACTGGATATCTAAAAATAGGCTCGAAGGGAGCGCGCTTAAGTAAACAGTGGCCTACCTGCGGCAGGGATACTGGGGCCATCTAGAATTATACCTGCGAGAATCGATTTGGTTTCGGGAAGACTTATAGCAAGGTCCCGAAGCGACCAGAACTATAAAAACAGGTATATAAGCTGATTCCGGCGATCGTGAGGGCAGTCATAAATAAATATCCGTGCGACGCGTTTAAGTGAAAAGTTAAAAGTGGAAATAAATCATTATAAATATACCCAAGTAGTGTAAGAATAGAAATAAATAAATAGTTTTTAAGTTGAGTGAGTGAAATTAATTATCCCATATAATATCGAGCCCCGGTAAAAACGTAACAGTATTTACTAAAACACTGTTACTTTGACATTACAAACAGACACTTAAATATTATTTATTTGTATAGCTTCCGGTTGTAATAACGCATCTGTAATTTTTTTTTGGAAACTGTTGATTGGCACACATCATAGAAAATATAGTACCAACGTAGAAGGAAATCTAACATATCAATAGCGAAACTGCCATGTCGTCATAAGTTAGTAATACTGCCGAAACAAAAGATGGCCCAGATGATGCCAATGCCGATTTTTCTATTGTTTGTGTGTACGCGTTAGAATGCGTCCCACGGGTGGTGTAGTTCCTGCTAGACATCGGTTTCCTAACCCGAAAAATTTGAGGGAGCTTGTGAGAAATGGCTGCATATTATTAATAACATTCAGCTTTAATAATAAAATAATAAGAAGATATTGTGGACTGTAAATGTTTGTTATTACAATTTGGATATTTTGACAGTCTGAAGAAGAGAAAAATCCTGGTACCGATAGGGACATAGCGTCAATACTGAGCTGTCAACTTTTTCCTAATATTGAGTTACGTCAGAGACTCATACATCTACATTCTACATGTATAAGTTTGGTTACGCACTGGAAAATAAAAACAAATACATAATACACACCACAAGAACACTGACGTTTCTGAAACAGCTCTAGTTCCGTTATCAAAGGGAAGTGAATTCTATTCTATTTTTGTGAATACATAATATTGTGTATTTGGTTTTTCAGTGTCTCAATATTAGACAAAAACTGTTCTCAAAAGTACTGGCCCTTGATTATTCCTATGGGTACCATGGTTTACTTTTCTATTTTTTCTTTAAAATAATATACCCTATAATAATAATGAGAAGTCGTTTGCATCCGACAGATGGCGCTGCAACCAGTTCATAAAGTATAAAGTTTTGCCTTCACATAAGGGAGTTAAATGAGAAGTCGTTTGCATCCGATAGATGGCGCAGCAACCAGTTCATAAAGTATAAAGTGTTGCCTACTCATTAGGGAGTAGAAATACTGAACACTGAATAACTAAGGCAGGCGAAATAAAATAATAACAGTCGATATAACCTCAAATGTAGGCAAGCCAGCGTCAGACAAAAAATGCAGCAAACCGGCAATTAACAGTAGAGCAAGTTGTTACAAGAGACCGTTTTAATGAATCTACTATAGCCCGAGAGATGAATCTACAGTTCAAGGCAATGGTCACAACCTCTAAGCCAGTGTCCACAACTTCTAAGCCAGTGGATACGACTTCTAAGCAAATAGCAAAAAAATATACTAGTCCAAATTGGCTCTTCTAAAAAATTTATTTAATCGGACTTAAACTAATGGAGATATAGGGTGATAGGAAAAATTCAATAAAATTTGATTTTTCAGAAAATGGCCATTTTGACCAGTTTTGCAATTCTGGATTGCCTGGCTAACTGCAAAATCGGATCCGCCAGGTCGATTTACATAAGAATAATTTTTAAAACATATCTTAGACAATGCTCGTTCTCCAACTAAACGTATATATTATACTCCGTGTCGTCTACAGCAAATCTGTCGAGGTCACATACGTTTTTCGTGAGACAGGTCCCTATCTCCCTATATACGCTCGCAGTAGTATTTTCAATACAAAAAAAAATGTTCATTGACTTACCAGTCGCTTTTCCCTTGCCCTTTTTTGGTGGCTAAAAAACAAAATTCAACGTTATCTGCGTCATTATAATAAACATATAGGTACGCACCATTGTTACACTGTTATATTATGTGTTTTACAGTAAAAATAAATATAGATATATTCCGACAAAAGTCGTCAAAAGCGACAGAAGATCATATATGATATAATATATCCTGAAGTAATAATGAATGATAATGTTGGTGAGAGTAACCATGGATATAAACAATTTATTATCTCCATAGCAACGGCTGACTTAATTTTGCTGGTACAAATTTCCGGCAACCAACTGAGCTCGTACCCGAATGACTGGTTGCGTGTAAGTATGTACCACTAGCCAATGTTGAGAAATAGTGTCAGAACTTTATTTATTATTGAATTATGCACAGATGCAGAACTTCATCTCCTAATTTAATTAGAGAGCGTTGGAAGATGCTGTATACTATTGTTATAATTTTTCTTCTCTTTAATTACTGTAGAGATTACTGTACAGAATAATTGCGTTTTTGACTTATGTAACGCGTATAATTAGGATTAGGTACAAGCAGGACTTAGAGCACTTTGAGTAGAGGGGTATCGCCGATGAAATGACGACTTACATTGCAAACATTTTTTATGTATTTTATATTAGATCTAAACTGTAATATAATGTAAATTCATCATAATATGTAAACGAACTTATAACGTGTCAGGATACAGCAATATGTTTAATGTTTAAAAAACACAATTAAACAAAAAAGTTAAGAAATCATTTGACTAAAATACATCGTTCTTTTAAGAACGTGGCTGAAGACAGCATCATAATCAGATTCAGATATCAACTTTTTACAGTTGACCAATAAAATAGTGGACTAAAAGCTATATAATGTGTTAATTACGAATAAAATTGTAATGAATGTATGGAGGGGGGCTAATAGATAATGAAAAATACAGTTGGGACATAATATCATTATTTTTGCACTAAAATAATATTATAAAAATTAATTAAATGAAGTAATACATATCTAGGTAAATTCTACAAATCACACAAAAAAGTTTGTATCACCACACATTTTTGTATATACACTTTAATTCGTGCCGTTAACAAGAAAATCCTACGGACTCACTAAAAAACAGGGGTAGGCAGGGTGAAAACCGCCCTAAAAATATTGAAATTTAAAAATTCTACAAATCACGCAAAAAAGTTTGTATCACCACCAATTTTGGTATATACACTTTAATTCGTGCCCTTAAACGTAAAGCCCTGCCTTCCCCTGTTTTTTTGTGAGTCCGTGGGATTTTCTTGTTAAGGGCACGAATTAAAGTGTATATAGGAAAATTGGTGGTGATACAAACTTTTTTGCGTGATTTGTAGAATTTTGAAATTTCAATATTATTAGGGCGGTTTTCACCCTGCCTTCCCCTGTTTTTTAGTGAGTTCGTTAGATTTTCTTGTTAAGGGCACGAATTAAAGTGTATATAGGAAAATTGGTGGTGATACAAACTTTTTTGCGTGATTTGTAGAATTTTGAAATTTCAATATTATTAGGGCGGTTTTCACCCTGCCTTCCCCTGTTTTTTAGTGATTTCGTGGGATTTTCTTGTTAAGGGCACGAATTAAAGTGTTTATAGGAAAATTGGTGGTGATACAAACTTTTTTGCGTGATTTGTAGAATTTTTAAATTTCAATATTTTTAGGGCGGTTTTCACCCTGCCTACCCCTGTTTTTTAGTGAGTCCGTAGGATTTTCTTGTTAACGGCACGAATTAAAGTGTATATACAAAAATGTGTGGTGATACAAACTTTTTTGTGTGATTTGTAGAATTTACCTAGATATGTATTACTTCATTTAATTAATTTTTATAATATTATTTTAGTGCAAAAATAATGATATTATGTCCCAACTGTATTTTTCATTATCTATTAGCCCCCCTCCATACATTCATTACAATTTTATTCGTAATTAACACATTATATAGCTTTTAGTCCACTATTTTATTGGTCAACTGTAAAAAGTTGATATCTGAATCTGATTATGATGCTGTCTTCAGCCACGTCTTTTAAGATGGCTCATTTTTCCACTACACCTGATAAATATAAAATCTATCTTGCCGCTAATGTTTCTTTCGCATGTTAATATCAATATTGAACTTAATCGGTCATAGTCCATTGTAGACCGAAAACAAGATTTAAATAACTTCAGTCTACTGAATGATCTTTCATTCGATGCTGTCTTCACAGATGCGGTAAATATTAAGCGGCATAACTTATAAGCAAACGGAAAAATACGTTGTAAATTATCGGCATATTCCATGACGTTATCTAAATTTGAGAGTTCTGTACAGTGGTCAATTAAATTCCAGCTCTTATACATGGCTTCCACATCCACATTTATAGAGTCCCGTCGACATTAACATCAGGTAACATTTGTCATGCTTTCTTCACATTTTGGAAGTTATAGTTACTCCAGCGAAGAGATAACTTTTTTCGAGGAGGTTTCGAATAGCAAATAATGGAGCAACCTTTTCAATACAGTAACTCAAATTTTCTTTAGACAGTGTCAAAAGGGTGTCCAGAGTAGCTTTAAATTTCGCTGGGTAAAATAAATTCACTAAAAGTTAACTCTTGTGTCCTTATCCTCGCCATATATTTTAGGAACGCGCTTCCGATGTCTGTTAAAATCATATTCGGCATTGATAAATTGTTACAATGTCAATCAATTGGTTCATCGAATCAATGTCGAAGTTAATATTGTCCAAAGATCTGATAGTGCTTTGCATTAGATTAAACGCATCTAGGTATTATATGTATATCCTCTGCTTCTAAAGATTTGGTCAGCAATTTTTGTTTATACATACCTAACAGTTTTCAGCATGAACATTATGCATAGGAACTAAAAATCAAAAGTCTTCCCTTTCATATATAGGTGGTGACTGTTGTCGTGTTTTGGAATCAAACTTTTGAGATACACTTATTTATACGGCTCTGACAGGCCAACGAGTTTTTGACAAGTTTGTTAATTTGCATACACTGTCTGCATTTTTCAGATTGGTACTTAAGCAGCGGTAATGTTTGGTGCTTGACGGAAAAAAAACATAGAGACTACTTCCTGTTCGCTTTTTCGTTGTATTTCGTACAAATGTATATTTTCATGGGTAAAATTTAAAGTAAATAGAGTATTATATGTGTATATTATGTCTTAACTTATACCCTGGTTCCGAAATAGTGATTCATCACCAGCATATGGACGGCTCAGGGACATGAGGGGCAAGGGGAACAATATTCCATAGGCGTATCATTTTAGAGGGGGCAGAATAAAAAAAATGAAATAAAATATCCAAGTTATTAACATTGTTTTTAAGTGTACTTGTGTGATGGTTTTTATTATCTTAAGAAAAATACTGTTATTAGATGGTTCTAAAAATGTGTGATATGTATACTCTAAACGTTTTCTTTATCTTCGTTTTCTTTAGACTTCGCTTGTCATATCTTCATGGTAATCTCCTGTTCGCCGCGATTCGAACACACTTTCCATTTCCAAACCATTTTCCAGAAATTCTGATGCACTTCCGATATGCGTAATTATCAGCCGTCGCCCTTTTCCAGATGGTGCTTTGTGTCCTGTAGAGTATCCATTTAAAAATGCCTGTCTTCTATCACTAATATTGCAGTCCTGTCATACTTTTGAAACGGTGTGCCCTTCGTTTACCCAAGTCTCGTCTAAATAATAAATTTTTCTGTCTGACATCCGAAAATCTCGCATGTTTTCCAAATATTTTCTTCGCCATAAAACAATTTCGTTTTTCTCAATAAGAAGACTTTTCCGATTTCGTTTTATATGACATTCATCTCGTGCATAGTTCTCAAAAGAACTTGGGTAAAGATTGATCGTCAGAAATAGCAAGTGAAATTATCTTCAGTGTCGGAATCTCATTTTTAAAAAAGAAACCATGGATAATCCGGCGAATTGCGTATTTGACATCTTCCTTGACGTCAATTTTCTTTCTGCCACGAGAATACTGTTCCAATATTCCTTCGTATACATTTTTGAACATTTTCCTACTGTCAAATTCGGTCACTTGCGATTGGAATTATTACTTTTAGAACCATTACTACTCGCATTCGTCGCTTCCATTGCATAAACGTATTTCGATATCTCCTAGTCTTAATAAGATAGTAATGTACTTTCATTAAATTGGGAAATTATAAAGGAATCATATTGTCTTTTTTTTAATTCCCAGAATATTTTTTGATTGAAATTTTAATTATTAAATATTTTTGGAAGGCGTCGATCATTATGGGAAATGTCAAGATTTGCCGACTGATTATGTAAATGAAGGGTTGTGGCATCCCTCCACACGCCCTCTTACGCCGAGCTCTGGGTACAAGGCATTTATACAGGATATCCACCTAGGTAGTGCTTTTATAAATAACTGTTATAAAAAACTATACATGGATATTCCGTTTAGAATGTGGCTAGTTTCTTAAAAGTTTTGCACTCAAAATACTTCAAATTATACAGGGTGTCATATATGTCATATTGTCATATTATATGCAGTAGCGTAGCATGGATTTTATAAGTCAATATTTTGGAGTATTTTTAAATAACAATACACGTCCTGAATTAGTTACGCATCTGAACACAACGTAATTTCTCTGTATGGCATTAAGATCAACATTTTAAGGAGCTGTCGCTTACAGCTTTTTCAAAGATTATCGAAGAGCACAAAATTTTCTCTAGCCCATTATCCAACAACTTCTGATGCCACTAAACACGACAGCTTAAGGATGTACCACAATAATGGAAAGGAAATATTTGAAAACATTTCGAGCGGGGTTGGAAAAAATATAAAAATGTATTAATGCAAATTATTCCAGCCAAAGCTCCTGCGCCATAGACTCTATATTGGAGCAAGTAGCTTGCGGGTGCACAAAAGGTTGTTACGGAAATTGCAGTTGCAGAAAATTAGGAATTAGCTGCTCCATCATGTTCTGCAAATAATGTATGGGCTTACATTGTGTGTGAAAACGATGATGTTCAGAAGTTAAGAAAGAAGATGCCCAGCACGATGTTGTTATTCAATTCGAAGATATTGATATTCAATTCGAAAATATTACGGAAGACCATGTCCGAAGCATATACCAAGACGTATTGCTAGTCTCTTAAATATTAAATATTTCTATTTTTATCTTTACTTGTTTGTTATTTATCTTTCAGTTAAGAATTGCTCCTTTTTGCGTTAAACTATCTTCCTGCTGCTCCTGTCCTCTCATTTATTCCTTCCTAAGTTTTGACAAGAATTCTCTCCCTATATATCACAGAGGTTAATTTATGACATAGCCTTTGAGAGGCTCTTTCTTTCCCAACATTACGCCAGATTGTTTCAGTTTTTTAAGTTAGTTTGTATAGCGTTGCCAGGTAAATGGAATCTTGAATATACCTAGTAATTTACTATACAAAATATTTTTTAAACGTGAACCTCTCTGCGAGAACATAAGTGGCGCAGTCGGTATACAATATTAGAATCTCATGAAAAATGATTTTAGGTTTTCCGCTTACAAAGTGATGAACGTATTTTCTCCACTGTTAGCTTTTATCCTCACATATATTGGATGAAATAGATCTAAACAGTACCAGAAAAACACAAATCATTTGTCCTATTAAGGAGGCGAGACATGAGTTGGCTATAATAATGATTTATGCCAATTTGCAACTTCTTTTAAACACAATTTATAAAAAATCTCTAACTTGATTTGATACCGTATGTTAACGACTAGAGTAAACCAGTTAACGACTCTTCCGTGATTATCTCCTTATTCTAAAAAGGTATGTTAACTTTAGCCGCTTATACAATAATAATTATATTATCATATTTGATTTTCTTATTGAAATTTTATTAGAATATCTAATTCCCGGGATCTATAAACTTTCCATCATTTATTTAGCACGCCTGATGCATCATAGTGGATTTATATCATCGGTTTGTTTAATAATTTAGATTGCCAGCGCAAATTGTCGCATGAATGTGGCGTCTTATTGTTATTTCCTTATCCCAAAGCATTTCCGATATTGCTAATGTGTCTGGAAATGTGTCGTCTGAAATATAATAATTTTTTTCTGAGAAGTTGATTATGCTGTCAGATTAGAAGTCTGCTTGCAAAATTCATAAATAATTACATTAAATTTGTGACATGTGAACTTGACGTGTAGTGTAAAGTCAGTGGCGGCTTGTGGGTTCTTAAATAGATGAGGCGAATTTTTGCAAAAATAACTGAATTATCTACATACATTCTTTTGGCCGAATGGTGGAATAACGTCCCCTTACATTTGCAAAAAATATACGGCATCTAAAATTTTTGTAACACTTTGTTGCGAAACAAAACTTAAGCGATGGGCTGAAAAATGAACAAACTAGGACTAGTCACAACCCAAAATTCCAGGAACCGAGTACCCGATTTATTTATTACCGGTTTTACCCGGTTATACCCAGAGCCGGTTCCAACAGGCTCTACCCGGAACCAGTTTCTTTACAGTTGAAACAATCCTAAGCTAAGTTAATAAATAGGCCGACTTGAGACCCGAATTGGGAATTTGGCCGACTATAATAATTGGACTATGATGGAAAGTTTAATCTCCCTTTTAAAGCCGTTTCAAATTGCTACTATTTTTGTGAGTTCTGAGTCTAGTCCAACGTTGTCTATAATTGGACCCCTAATTAAATCTCTATAAAAGAACTTTCTGCAATGTCAAGAAGAGGACTGTGGTACTATAAAAACTTTGAAAGGCATAATAGATCTAGAAATTACTGAAAGATTTGAGGACACAGATTTTGATGTGCCTTTGAGTCTTATTGATTCTGATTTAGCTGACATTTGTTCTTTTCTTGACCCACGGTATAAAAATTTCGAAGGAAATACAATGAAAGTAAATGAAATTAAAAGTTTTTTAATAAAGATGTATCCTTGTGTCGATGTACCTGCAGAGAAAAATAATTTGGAAAAAGGTAAAGAGAATGCTATTACAATACTATTTCCTCATTTAAATAAAAAAGTTGCTTTAAGTCAAATAGAGGCATATGAGACTAAAAATGAAATAGACCGGGAAGGTGACGTAAAAAAAATAGTGGCTGAATAGGAAAACAGTTTTTCCAGATGTTGAAAGACTTGCAAGAAAATATCTCTGCATTCCAGGGACGTCAACAGCATTGGAAAGAGTGCTTTCTGCGGCTGGAAATATAATTTCAGCCAAGAGAAACTGCTTGTCTACAGAAACAGCGGAAAAGCTATTTTTTTAAATAAAGCTTTGTAAATTATTTGTTAAATAAAAATTATATGAAATGACTGGATATTTTTAATACTACTAGATATATGAGTATAATAATACGAGTATATATTGTAATATGTAGGGTACATTGCCTAGTTTGATATTAGTTAATTAAATGATTACAATAGTAATATAATACTATAGTAAATAAGTACTACAGTAAATTATTAATTAATAAATCTACATAATGTTACATAAAAAAAACAAAGTAATTCGACCTTCTAAGTTGAGTCACATGTTACTCGGGTTGGAACCGAGTCCGGTTCCCCGAGTTCGGGTATTCGGGAGGGCACCGGATCGGGGTACGCGGGTAGGAACCGGATCCGGAATGGAACCGGGTACCCGGTTCTACCTACCAGCCCGAGAACAAACACTGCCTGTGGAGCTACTTCTTTAATTTAATTGCCTGCAAACCATGTAAGCGTCCGGATATTACACTCGCGCCGTCATAACACTGAGCGATCAATTTTGATTTATAGTTAGGTGTATCGTTCCATAGCATGGTGGATGAGGTTCAATAATGTTTCAGCTGTACGATCTGCTATCATCAAAAAATCTAAAAAGTCGTTCCACTAATTTTGCACTAGTATTATCAATATCTAAGAATAATAGAGCTTTTTGCACAATGTCTGTCGTCGGGGGTTAACCATTTGAAAAACATTTTGTACACCATCAGGAACTCAGCAGGAATTCAATGGGGAATTCAGAGGATCTCAGAGGAACTCAAGAGGAAATCAGGGAAACTCGTGAGGAATTCAGAGGAAGTTAAGAGGAACTCAGAAGAAATCCAAGAGGAATTCACAGAATCATTTTTATTTAAAGAGCATGCGCATTTATTACTTACTTGACTTTTGACTTATTTGAAATATATAAGGAAGTCACGGGAATTCATCAGGAAATCAGGGAAATTCATTCGTTAGGGGAAATATTTTGTTCATCTTTTCTGGTAACGGTCAACCCCGTGTGTCGTAGCATCTACTTGAACTGAAAAAAATATAGGCTTCATTTATTTCCTTTGATATAATTAGTTTCCTAAATATAATCTTAAAGACATTGCAAAATTTAGTTTTGCAATATTTTTGAGTCTCGAGAAGTACGGGTTTAATTTTTTCGTAGTGATTTTGTATATCTATATGGCTCCATTGCAGATAAGATTTTAATAATTGTTTAAAATTTCCACGATTTAAAGAATTAATATCCTCATCATGGTCACGAAAAGTTAACTCCTCTTTCCCAAAATACAGAACAGCGTCAATTGGTAACTCCATAGATCGCAGATTTAATTGCACGTTTTCTGAATATATTCAGAATTTAAAACAACAAACTTTTTTCTTATATTGAAGATCAGGCATAAAATTACAACTTAAATGTTAATTCTTTAGAAAAAGGGAACTTCTGAGTTTCAATATTTTACACCAAGCAGTGATCGAACCTACTTTAAAACTAAACTTTAAACCAAAGTTTGTAGAATAAAGTTTACAGAATACATAACAGTTATCGCAGTGGCATTGCGTGCCGCTTCTGCTTCCCCCTTCCTTGCAGACCGGCCGTGAAAGACCAGGGCGCCAGCGCATACACAGAGCGCCAGGTTCTCACTGGGAACTGTTAGTGGTGATTTGTACGGAGTGGACCAGAAACGTAAAGCGAGATTAAATTGTATTAACATGCCTACGGTATATTGTTCAGTAGATGCTTGCACAACACAGCGTGGAAGGGGATTCTCAGTTTCCGGTATCCAAAAGATGAAGCCAGGTGAGCTTACATTTGTTTTAAACTCGATCAATTTTTCTCCTTTGTTTTTTTAGAATATGAATAATTAACAGATAATTTGATTTTTTTAAATTAAAGGTTTATTTCGCTAATTTTAGGTAACTAATTTAAATATTTATATTGAAATCTGTATACCAGCGTATACATTGATTTAAACGGTTTCATTTAGCTTGACTTATATTTATTTGTTTGTTTATAAATGTTTGCTTCAGATCTTGCAACAGCGTTTGCAACTACTTCCCGAAGAGCCAGAGACTTGAAATTGGTAGGTGTATAGTGTTAACACAATTTTATACGTTTTTTAGTGCAAAAAAATAAAATGGGGGATTCAAAATGGCGGACTTTCCCATTTATACACCGATTTGTCTCAAACATGAAACTTTGCGGTGTTTAAGGTCACTCAATACAATTTTTGACTGATACTTAAAACAATTAATCAATGGCGGACTATTCTATTATGAACCGATTCAACTCAAACTTGAAACTTCGTACCATAACTTGACCCATCGTGGCATGACTTGAATATTATTTCGTAGGATGAAAATTACAAAATACCAGAAAAATTTATAGACAACACATGACAAGTTGTTGCGGCCGTTTCAAGGAGATTCCCTCTTAACCCATTTATCATTTCTTCATCTGGAATTAAATTGCTTCTCCTTGCAGTTCCTCCCCATGATATTATGCTAAATTCTCACCTTGCAACCAACTTCTTTCCAAAATAAATATGCAACTGTTGCTAACTTGGAAAAGGCTGGCAATAGCACTTAAAGACAACCCATCATTTACGATGCGTGTGTATTCCGCGTCTGTAAGCCTCATCATCTTAGCTTAAAATTATGAAATGGAAATAAATTTAAGAAGAAGTCATTTTTGACATTCATCAAATTATTAAATTCATAGGCAGATATCTAGACATTACTTCAAACATTTAAAGCCACGTTTAAACTACTGGACCAATCGGAATCGAGTATAGAGACTTATTTCTATAAAATTCTATCGGGAATATTTTTGGTGAGTATAAAATTTTCTGTGAGGTCGATCATTTTCAAGAGAAACAAAAACACGCCAGTGGGTAGCTTTGGGGTGTTTTTTGGGGTGTAGCGACCACTTTACAGTTTACAACTTTTTTGATTTTAAAGTGTTTCTTACTTTGGCTTTGCCGAGTATAAAATTCCCCAAATGATTTGATTATGATTTTTTTATGATTTTTAATATTGTCAGCGACATGATGTGCTATTTTTTATTTGTATTTTTTTTTGCTTAGGTAGCTTCCTGTGGGTGCGGTCCCCGCTTTGCGGGGGCTGCCGGGGCTGTAGTTAACTAGTTATGCAACTGCTTGCTATAGACTGTGTGAAAGTGTTTTTATTGTACACGGAATGTTCAAGAAATATTCACTAAAGCAATATTTGAAAAAACCGACATGTTCGTAAAACATCCATGTCACTCTTAGCATATATTTTTTTCTTGAAGCTGTAATAATTATAGACTTTGTTTAGTTGTTTAGATCCTCTATTGCATAACAAAGAACTTTAAAATCATTCATGCCATGCAGTTCGTGTAAAATTAATAACGTTAAATGTTGCCAATCGTAAAAAAGCGTATCTTCTCGATTGTTTTTGTTTGCCAAGGTCTCCATGAGACATTTCCAATATGTAATTATTTAAATAACCGTTTACCGTGTGTAAGAAATAAATCTTATCGTAATAAAAGGAACGGTAATATACAGTTTTCCTTTTTATTTTATTATAATATATTCTTATGCAACGCCGGTATTTGTTGAGGAAGGTTATAACTTATAATTTTATTTCAATTTTGTTCCCGGATAGGTCACCGAAATTTGTCTAACTAGAAAATAAGAAAATCTATTCACAAACTGATAAACTTACGAAATCGATTGGTAGTAAATCAAAAGAAACGTTTATCTGGGTATTTATTAAAGATCTGGGTATTTATTTTGACAGCAAACTCACTTTTGTTGAACATATAAACCATATTGTTTCTAGTGCCTTTATATCTTATGGCTTCATTTACCGCAATTGCCGGGACTTTTCCAATATAAGCACCTTCAAATCTCTGTTTTACGCTCTGATGAGGTCAAAACTAGAATACGGGTCGATTATATGGTATCCCATTTATCACGTTCATTGTCAACATTTAGAATCGATCCAAAGAAAGTTCTTAAAGTATTTGATCTTTTTGCAAGATGGATCTTATCCTCCTAGAGGTCTGGATCAGAATTATTTACTTGCGAGATTTAATTTTGACTCTTTAGAAACTAGACGCAATATCATGCTAATTAAATTCTTATTTAATATCTTGAATGACAAGCTTGATTGCCCTGATCTATTAAATAAAATAAATTTTCTGATACCTCGCCTAAATTCTAGACAGCAAACTTTATTTTACTGTGTTGCTCATAGATCAAATATTTTAAGAAAATCCCCAATATCTCTAATGTGTGAACTGTTCAATCGTATCGCTTCTGATTGTGATATTCAGTGTGATAATTTGAAGAGTATATGTAACTGGTTAGCTCGGTTAGCTTAAGTATTTTAGGTACTTGTTTGATTTGTTGTAGTAAATTATATTTTGTTTGTTTGTTTTATGTTGTCATATATGCATATGCATATTTAGTTTGGCTAATAGGTATTACGTCTTATGTAGTGAATTGCTGTTTTGTATTATTTTACTTCTACTGATATTGTTATATTTTAATTATTACTTGTATTGCTTTTATTCCTGTAATTGGGTTTTTTCCTGTTGGAATAAATAAATATTATTATTATTATTATTATTACATATTATTATTATTATTATTATTATTCGGAAAGCTGTCTACATTCTAGAAAATCAATCCTACCAATTGTTTCATAAAGAAGCAGTGGCGTACCCAGAGCTTCGCTCTGACGGGGTACCGTAACAACATTTATAAATATGAAAGGCCTACACTATAGATATTTCAAAAATATTACTGTGGCAGGTTTGTGAATCTTGAATGTGAAATTAAATCTTCGCTTATATCTCAGACTCTATATGCGTCCTAGCGAAAAGGCTTTTCTTAGAATATTTTAAATCTAAGGTTAGGTATGAAGAGCAAAAATAAAAGAAGCCTCAAAGTTGCCCCTTGTGGAATATCAGATATTGTTGTTACAGGAAAAGATCGATAGCTTTCATATTCTACATATTAACGTCTGACCGATAAGGAGAAGTTTGAGAAAAAACCTAATTAAAGATATAGCTATAAGTAATGGATTCTCTATAAGTTTACTGGTTAAATAATTAGAATAAGAATCGTAGAATTGTAATAGATTCGTAAAAAATATAACCTGAGTGAACTGTCCATAGGATTTCACTCCGTATTTTTCCTAAGCTTTGTAGAGGGACATAACAGAAAGAAATGGATAATTAATAACCGGTTTAAAACAGGATCTAGAATTTACATATTTTAACAAAACTGAAGAAACGCATAAGGGCGATGCGTTTATCTTGAGTAAGACAGACATAATGCTCACAATGAAATGCTGAAATGAATTATTTTTGTGACCAGCATCAACTGAATTTAAATAATAAATATTTTTTGCTGCCTAAATAATGACACTGTACAAGCTTTAAATAACGCTAAAAACGATATAAAATGCACCGGATTCAAATATACTATACGCAAAAGACTTATCTTTGGATACACTTACACTATTTCACACCTTAACATTTTAATTCTTAATCAAACACATACGGGATATCATTATTTCCGATAAATTCACGTTGCCATTCTAATTATATGTATGACTGTCCTATTCTTCACGAAGTCCTCTTATTGCACTTAAAATACTGACGTTTATTAATTTATTTGGAGAGTAAGAAATAATACGTTCTTTAAAATTTGAATATCCATTTAGGGCGCGCGTCTACAGAGTACAGAGATCCGATCACGGCCGATGCCATCTAAAATTAGAACATGATGTAGACCGGTGTTTATCTGTACATAATTCAAATGAGATGAATGTAATTCCAAAATCCACTATGCGCATTGCATGGAATTTGCATAATGCTTGGCTTCTACTTCTACCCTTTATGGGTACTTTTGCGGTTTTGTATGTTATTAATGCCTCGTGCTCATGGCTATCCGTTGTTACGGTTGTGTCTTCGCTTCGCGACGTTTGACGTACGGTGTTAGGTGGAGGATTTGCAGTTAGTTGCCTGTTGGTTATTTATTTAGTTAGTTACTATTTTGTTAGTTTACAGTAAGCATAAGCGGCTAAGAAGCTTTTGTACATTTATTTAATTCTCTGTTAGTGTTGTTAGCATATTTTTCTTTGAGTGTTATTGTTCATTTGTTTACTTTGTGCTTTATTTTTTATTTGCCTCTTGTTTTACAGTCAAACTTCTATAACTCGAACTTCGATAACTCGAATTTTTGATAAGTCGAACAGAATTGGCTGGCAACAGCATTTAGCAGTGAGAATTAAAGTTATTTTTATTTGATAACTCGAACTTCTATTACTCGAATTTCTTGAGAACTCGAGCATAATAATTAGCGCCAACTTTATACGATAAGTCGAATTCTGGGAAGGTAACATATTTTTAATATGTATTGTATTATTGCTGTACCTATAAGAATAGTTTGAAATTTATTGCTGCTAATTACATATATGTATATTGTAATCGACGCTACTGACCCTAAAGATATTCAACAAAGATTACAGTTTATCAAACTTGCTCCCCCACCCCCTAAATTGCAATCACTTGATCAGGGTGTTATACAAAATTTAAAATGTCACTGTCGTCGCAGAATTTGGAAAAGACTATTAAACTCTAGAAGAGAATAAAAACAATAACATAAGCGTTATGTTAATGGCTGTGTTGACGATTTAACAAAAGCGTGGAATATCGACGTCAAGCCCGAGACAATTGCTAACTGGTTCAAAAAAGCAGGATTTGGTCAAAATACTGAATGGGAGGAAGAAGATGAAATTCCATTGATTTTCATATGTGAACATTTAGATGATAGAAGTGAAGGTGAAGTACAACTACAATCTGAATGAGGCTTGGGCAAATTTCCAAAATATGCCAGATACTGTCTCTTTTGCTGACTATATGCACATAGATGATCATACTGTTACGTCGGAGTTTCACACAAATGTTTGGGATGGTTTATATTTAAATACTAATGAGCATACTACCGAAACTGAATCTATTTACAATAATTTAAATGAAATTGAAGCATTTTTTGAAAATGAAAACAAAAAATCCGCTAGTCAATCACAAATAACTGACTATTTTACAAAGAAATAAAGTGCATAATAATATGTTTATGTACAATATATGTATGTATTAGTGCATCTTATTGAAATATAGCCGTTGTAACAATATATGAAATATGTTTTTCTCAAATACGTAAATATAATGACTATTCAATAACTCCAAGTCTTGATAACTCGAACTTTCTTTCTGGCAAGTCATGGTTCGAGTTATCGAAGTTCGACTGTATTTTGTCTTTTCATGGCTTTTCGAAGATGACAATACCATTGATTTCAATTAGATAATTTCTGTGCTTGTTCCTCCACGGATTAGGAGGGGATTGCATATTTTTGCGAGACTGTTAAACTAGATTAGGCTTTGTTTATTAGTTTAATATGGCTGAATTCCTACTGGAGTTACTAATCAAATATTTTACATTGTTAAGTAGAATAATGTTCAGTTTTTAAAGAAACATGTTTATTTTACCTAATAAAGGTTATGTTGAACAGTTTTTTGTTTTTTTTTCATAAAAATTGTGTATGGCTTTTTTTAACTTGCTGTCACAATTTGTACCGGCAATGTGCAACTTTTAGTTTCAACCAAGTTTCCCGTACTGTCTAGTGTTAGCCCATTGTATGTGTGAATTGAGACAGATTTGTACAAATAAAAAAAATATTTTGTGGCCTTTGAATATTTTTTTTGGCCTTTGGATAAGTTGCCTTACAAGGTGAAATGGACCCTATCCCCTATTTAGTTAATAAACTTGCGATGTCGTGACCTCTGTTTTGTTTAAAGAGGAGAAACCGATTTTTAAATAACAAGTGGTTAAGATATAAGCAGGCACTAGGAAAGGCGTGGTGCGGGGTGGTTTAGAGAAGTTGGGATATAGGGGGACGAGGGTTTGCATATGGGGAAGCAGGTAGTAGTCGTTGGACTCTGGTGTGTGTTAGTGCTCGACGTCAAATTTCCCAGGTTAGTAAATATACTTAATTTGTAATGTTTATTATCAAATTTGTTATCTCGAGAATTACCACCATCATTTTATTAAAATTGTATGTGTTATGTTTTGTTTTTGAACTACGAATAATTATGATACGTTATGCCTAAACTATATACATTTTACTTGTTTATTTAGTGTGTTCAGCTCATTCTGTTTTAAGATTATTTCATTTTGTTTTATTCAGTTCGATCTAAGTAATGCTGTTGACCTTTTCGTTCCATTCATGACTACGAGTAGGTTTTTCATACGTGTGGGTTTTGGCTTATAACAGTGACTTAATTGACGCTTATTGTATGAGATGATGAACGTGTGATGAATTGTGCCTTGTTGAATTTATTAACACTTATCCCCGTGCCTGGGCGAACACCCTAGTTGCCTCCCGTATGGAACCTCAGTACCTTCTGACGAAAGTCGGCTAACAACAACAAACGCTTCAGTTTTGTATCTTGAGAATGATTTTAGGTTAAAACACAAGTATGGGAACCCTTGTAAGTTTTAGTTTTACTTTCACCTAAATGTCCAACAGCATTATTGCGATTATTTTGAATAGTTTCTCTGCCGTGCTCCTCGTGAATTCAAGGCTGAGGACGGCATGTACTTATTTTATATTGTTCATAAATTGAATACCTGTTCCAATAAATCAGTAGGTGTATTAAAAATGCTTAGTCTTTTCTTTTTCATCTCAAAACTCCCGCTTTTCGTTAGTAACCGGTGCATCTCGAACAGGGTTAATTTAAATTAAATACAACGTAGGGTAGGTATTTTCCCTTTTGACGATCACGTACTCCGGCCATGTGTTTCTCTGATTATTATGTTGAACCGACCCGGGTTGGTTACATTACAAAGGTATGCTACTTACTGTAAAAATCTGCATATTTATAGGAGACACTGTATCTGTGTGGTAACAAAAAATAATACAAAATCGTCTCAAGTAACCCCGTTTAACGGTGCATTGGATATACCTTTAGAGAACGAAAGTGAACGTGAACGACACTAAATGTACATTATAAAGTAGAGCATTATAGATGGCAGGTACTAGAAGAAAAAAAGGTATATATGTACCATTGCTAAAGGTATAAAACAGGTTGAACTATGGATATAGGTACTTAAATTGGACCTTTAGAGAACGAAACTGATCAGCTAATTGATATCCAGATAACCGACGTCCACAGAGCACCGCATTCCAATAAATTGTATATCAAACGAAAGCACTATAGATATTGTTAAATGCTATACCCAAAATGCAAAGGAGAATATCGTACTTATGTGCATTTTAAGGATATCCCTTTGAGTTCCAGAAATGTACCGAAATCTCGAAATGTACATATGGGACAATTAGGATATCCATTTAGTTAGGGAAAAATATCTTCTCGATGTCCTTTATCAGGATATTCACTAAAATTATAGAAAATGTTATCTTTTAGTTATACTTAAATCATATCTCCATTTAGAGAACATAATGGAGGTTCTAATGGGTTAATCCTGAGTATAATATCAATTTAAATAACAAAAATGAATATCTCATACATGTAGGTTGTAAGGATATCCACATGTGTCATATAAAATCACATCCTATGGCTATCAATAATTCTCATTTAAATAGGAAATAATATTATCTTATCCTTAATTAACTAAAACTATAGAAAATATCTTATGGATATACTAAAATTGGATCTCCATTTAGGGAACAAAATGAAGCTTCTAGGGATATATAGGGATAAGTGTAACATCAATTTAAAAAAACGGATAACCATATAATATTTTGTGATTGTATATGAGAGCAATTTAAATGCCAATAGCAAATGCACGGAATACTAAACTGACTTGACACTGTAGTTCAATCACCGATCAGTGATTGCCATTTATTTCAATATAATATTACTGCACGATATTAATTGCTAATAATTATAAGTCATGCAAATAAATGTAATATTCATTGCCGCTCCTTCGCGCAGATGCGTCCTATGTAAATGGTGTAGTGGTAATTCTTCGTAATTGACCTATTTAATAGTAAGTAGGTGAATACTGTCCTTTCATGCTACTATCGGATTCAAATTTATTGTACCCGCCTTCAATAGTTTTTATTCTCCGGCATTTTAAAAATATCTAGTTATATGCGGGCTTTTGTAACAAAATTACTGTTGACTTTATACGTTTACATTAAAGTACCTAACAGACGTCATATTATGCACTAAGTAACTCTTCTATAAAAATGTCTGGTCTAAATCCTAAATCATCTAAATTTATTACGCTAAAATACAGTCTATAACATATTTATACTGCTTATATAATATGTGACGCGCAAAATGTACCGCGAATGCGATAATCAAGCATTTGAAATATTACGATTAATTTGCAGTATCATAAGTATATTTAAATGCATTTATTTAAAGTATTATATAAAATTATACAAGTATATTTGACTTTAGTAATATATTATACTGGCTTGCCTTATAAATGACCTTTTGAAGGTTTGTACTAATTGAATTATCTAAATCCGAAGACATGGGCAGATATATATCTACTATTAGTGTAAGTAACCTTTTCCACGTGAACTTAATACCCAGTTCGTGATTGTTTGTATCAGAAAATCTGCGAGAACATGTAGGTAGATGTAGGACATGTTAATTATTTATTGTTTGTTTATGAGAACAGTATTAACCCTTGAGTTTTTAATTTAAAAGTAGGTATACACTGAGCTCGTAAAGTTTGGAATAAATTCAATTAATCGTTATTGAAGGATTTTCACAGGAAATCCTCGGACACGTCAACCTTATTTTATAAAATGTCACTTTTTTCAGCCATCGATTTTTTTTTGTTTTGTTCGTTTTTGAGCTATGACGTCATCGACAATTTTTTTAAATGACAACCCATATTTTTTTTCACGGATTTCGATAGAGCACATTTTTCTGAGTGCGAATATGTCAAAAACATAGTACCTTTAACATTAAAGTTTTCGAGATATTCGGTTGCAAAGTTTATAAAATGTACCATGGCACCATGCATAAGCTATCGGGCGGGTCAAGATTTTTAATAGCTTATTGATTCTAATAGCTTATAGCTTATTACATTTTAAAAGATTAAGGAGTAATATTATTTATTTTGGTAGCTTATCGAACATTTTGAAAGATTTGGGAGTAATCTGTTTAATTTTTTAACAACAATTCAAACAAATAAAAAAATATTTTAACAAATAAATGATAAATAATTAAAGTAAAAAATAAAATCAGAGTAAATTTTCAAAGTGACCTCCATTCACGTCCTGGCAATATCCCATCCGCCACTGAAACTCCTGCAGAACCTTACCAACAGTATCGGGTTGAATGGTTCGAATTTCATTGCGAATTCTGTCCTTTAATTCTTCGATGGTATTTGGTCTATTGAAATAGACTTTGCTCTTTAAATAGCCCCATAAAAAGTAGTCTAGGGGAGTGAGATCTGGAGATCTAGGGGGCCATTCGATAGTTCCCCTGCGACCAATCCAATGGTTAAGAAATACATGGTTTAAATTATCGCGAACGATCACTGCAAAATGGGGTGGTGCACCGTCTTGTTGGTACCATATCGTGTGATGGGGCAGATCTGGATCTACGTCATTTGGGTAAAGTACCGCAAGTGCAGGGACTAAGTCGTCTCTTAAAAATTCTAAATATATTTCACCTGTTAATACGCCTTCAAAGAAAAATGGGCCCAAAATACGATTACCTACAATACCAGCCCAAACGTTAACTTTTTGTGGAAACTGACTACGAGTTTCCATTTTCCAGTGTGGATTTTCAGGAGACCAATATCTACAGTTTTGCCGGTTAACTGTGCCGTCGAGATAAAAGGTAGCCTCATCAGAAAAAACAATATTGCGTAAAAATCCGTCGTCATCAATCAGGCGTTGCAACATGGTTTGGCAAAACTGTAACCTACGGTCAGGATCATCTTCGTTTAACTCTTGGACCAAAACCACTTTATACGGATGCCATTTGTTCAATTTCAAATATTTCAAGACGGAGCTTTGAACTATTCCGTTGTTTGCCGCCACTTGGCGGGTGGGTAAATGGGGATTTTCTTGAAGCTCTAGTAGAACATTCAATTTAACATCTTGTTGCACTGGTGGACGACCCGTTCTAGGGCGATCTCTCGTATGACCCACTTCTAAAAACTTTTGTTCTATTTTGCTAACGGTGGACTGTGTAATTGGTTCTCTGTTTGGATATTTGTTGTTAAATAAACGGCAAACTTCTACTTGTGTGCGAGCTCTGTCCCCGTAACTGATCATCATCAAAATTTCGATTCTTTCCCTTTCACTCAAACGACGGACCATTTTTAAATAAAATGAATTATGATGGAATAATGATTAATCAACTTACTTAATGATATTATTCAACTGATTAAAACACAAACTTGCGAGGAAAAACTTCAAAATTGTGACAACTGTCAAAACTGTTGTTTTTCCTGCGCTTTCTTGATAAATGATTAGCATTTGGTCATCGCTTGTATAATTCATTCTTAAAACTTTGCAACCGAATATCTCGAACACTTTAATGTTAAAGGTACTATGTTTTTGACATATTCGCACTCAGAAAAATGTGCTCTATCGAAATCCGTGAAAAAAAATATGGGTTGTCATTTAAAAAAATTGTCGATGACGTCATAGCTCAAAAACGAACAAAACAAAAAAAAAATCGATGGCTGAAAAAAGTGACATTTTATAAAATAAAGTTGACGTGTCCGAGGATTTCCTGTGAAAATCCTTCAATAACGATTAATTGAATTTATTCCAAACTTTACGAGCTCAGTGTATGTACATGCTCTTGACAGGACCACATAAAATTGACAACGGGTGAATGCGATTTTTTACGATTCTCTAGGGCCAGTCAAGTTTTTCTCGATTACTAGACTGGCCCGTTAACATAAATTTGAGTTTTCATTAATTAAATCAAATTGTATGACACTATAATAAATACCAGTTCCGCAGTTTTTGACTGCACACTTTAAATAATACGTAATACGAAAACATTTGACCTATTTGAGTCAATTCAACATGACCATATATTCACGATGTATGCATAAATATATCAAATGTTTATAAGCCAAGAGTTACAATCTAATTAAATTCCAAGAGGCATTAAATTCTTGAATATTATATCGCCATGTGATGCTCTTGTCGTGGTGTGCGGTTTTGCTACGGGCGCCAGCTTTTGGTTAGAGTATAGGAGCACCACTTTTCCCTACACATGGCACTACAGGGGCCTAGAATAACTACAAGTGGATATGACGGAAAAACCAGGGGTCACGCGATTTGCAGGAAAGTGGATATGACGGAAAACCCAGGGGTCACGTGACTTGCAGGAAAAAGTCTTATCTAAAGTACATCCAAGATATGACTCTTATGACTTTAACGGTTTTATTAATTGTTGTGTTCATCAATTTATGCACATCTCTTTCTATCGGTATTATGGTTATGGATAATATGGACATAGGTTATTCAGTCTGCTTACACCATATTCGGATCAGTATCAGTTGTTTACATCATATAAGTCAGGAGGTTGGCGTGAGTAGCACTTTTGTAGACGTTGGTGTGGAGTGGACGTTGGTCGGTGACCTATATAAAAGCGTACGTTGGCAAAGAGGCCCGCAGACCAGTTGTCCACGTGATGGAAGCGGATGCCGACAAAGAGGCCCACTGACCAGTTGCCGACATGTGAAGAAGTAGGCAGACACAAAGAGCCCGCAACCTAGTTGCCTGTTTCAATGGAGATGAACGTCGACAGAGGACCGCAGACTAGTTGCCGACGTATGAGGAAGTAGACATAGATAAAGGGGCCCGCAGAGTTGTTACCTGTGTTCGTAGGCCGTTCGATGCTCGTAGACCAGTTGCTGACGTGCGAAATCGAAGAGCACGGACCATTAACTGCACGGTGTTCACTCCAGCCGAATGTCGGCTCTCATGGGTTTTGGTCGGTAGCAAACGCGAAGGCTTAATTCTTCTTTGGTGTTGGATAGATTTCTTCGTTGGCGGTTTCACTTGATCTTGGCGGACTGATGGAGCTGTTGCTTGTCGTAGAGGCAGAACTGGACGAAATCGATCGTATGCACATACTGTCTATTTTAGTGCTGGAGAGCTGTTTTTGAACGCATGGTGAACGTATGTTTCTTTTACATCATGAATCTTCTTCCTATGACTTAGATTTCATGTGCATACTACCGCTGCGCGAGCGATCAGGTGGCGTATAGCATACATGAGATTGGACGCCAAGAGGCCTTATTTGACATTGGGAAATTGTTTACGAGCATACGTTTTCCCAGAACGCGGTTGTTTTCGTTGTGACTGTAAGCAGAACTGAATTTATCGCATGGATTCCTTTGGTTAGGTCAACGAAGATGCATAAGGATGATTCTCCAACATCAACAGCTTTGTACATTTTTTCTATAACATCATCATGATATTTTTAAGATAATTAGTTATTCTTACTGTTAACACTTTTTCATATATCTTTGCTAAATTTCATAATAACGATATGGGTCTATAATTTGTGGTATCCTATTTATCACCAGACTGTCATAACGGTTTTAATACATTAGTTTTAAGACTAGAAAGAAATATTCCTATTATTAAAGATTTGTTTGTAATATACATAGTAGGGATAATATATAGGCAACAATATTTATTATCGTTTCTATCAGATCCAATGCAAATTATTTTTTTTCATTTTAATTCGCGACCTAATTATTTTGTTTACCTCTGCCTACTCTAGTCTATGTGACTTGAATATCTGGAGTTTGGAATATTAATTTTTTTTTTGGTGATATTATTTACTGAATCTGCACGTGTTTCTGTAAAATGTTTACAAAAATTGTTTCTATTTCATCAGAAACTATTACGCCTTATTCATTAAATATACTTTTTAAATCGATTTAAAACTGTTGTTTTGAGCTCTTCATATTTTTTATGCATATCCATAATTCTGTTGATGAACCTTTATTTTTATATATGTGCATGTTATATATTATAACATTGATCTTAGTATTGCTAACGAGATGATTCAATTCATTTCCAAATACTCTATATTCAGTTACTATTTTGTTCTTACTTGGATTCCATTTCATATTTTGTTAGCTGATATTTTATATTTACGATTTTTTACCATTACAGGACTGGATTACAGGGATTTATTTTAATACTGTTTCTTGTGATTTTTAATACATTCATGGAAAACTGTTTTTTTTGTAAAATGTAGATACATATGAGTAAATATGCTGACTACAGCATTAACATTATAATCCGAATAAACTTGTGGATTCAGCTTTTATAATTCGCGAATTAACCGAAATATTTGTGGAAATACTGGAGCATAAAATTGCCCAAAGCCATTCTTTCCGTGTTAGTAGCCGAGCGTAAACGTAAAATCCTCTGACGATTTTTATATGAGATGCTGTACCTACATATAAGGTGTTCATATGCCTCGTAATTTATTTGCTGAAGACGCCACTCCCACATCATAATTCTAAAGTTGTAGAGGCGTCACGTAGGACATATTTGATCACAGTGCTCTTAAACGTATTATTTCAAATGACCTCTTTTACTTCAAGAATTTTTCTCATTTTTGGTACACTGTCGAGGTTTATGATAGATCTCTACAAGAATGTAAATATAGGAGTGACATCTACTCAAAAATTGCATCATTGTGTGATAGGTATGCACTAATACAATTCCTTGAAGCTCATCTGCATAAAATATTAAAACGATTTATTGTGGGATTTTTTGTTGTTTCCATTTTCTATCTCGGTCAAGAGAATATTTGTAAATACGTTTTTTTCTCCAGCATGATTTGTAATAAGTACCTATATCCATAAATTTCTAAAATCGCAGCCTGGAATTATGACTTATGAGCAGTGGCAACAGATTGTACAGGTTGTCTCTTAAAATTGACACCCTCTTTTATCTCATTTATTCCCTTGGATTAAACCAATTCAAAATGTAGTGGACACGATTTTTGATGAATTACACAGTCACTCACACAAGTATAGGGGAGCGACGTCTAATGGTGCTCACCTAAGGAAAAATTCAGATTCTTAGAGAAATAAAACTACTGTTTCCATTCTTCGCGAAACATATCACTTTCATGCATAGTGACTATATTTATTTATTGACGAATTGGTATTTAAAACAGAATGTACGTCAGAAATTATATTTTTTTGAGAGAATCCCAAGAGTGTCCAAGAGTGAGAATCCCATTTCCCCACCCGTTAGGTAATGCCGCTCAGGCGAGTGTAATGACAAATATAAATATCAACATAAAATCAATATAAAATCAATAATAACAAATTATAAAAACAGATTGATTAAATAGAAAATTAAACTGTATTTTTAAAAACATACACAGGTAAGTAGGAATGTTGAAGCCATTTTCATTTTGGCACTTTTTCAATTTAATCTCTGTTATTTTTTCAAAATTTAAGGCTTGCAAAAATCGCAAATATATACATGTGTTCGACCTACTCCTGTGCAGCTGACCTCGGCCTAGAACATCTGTACCAAAGCTCATTCTGCCCATATTCATTGCAAATGATGAATGAGCTTCATCTGAGTGCTCTTTTTGTTTTATTGCATCTGAATTTAGAAATACAAAATTACAACTTTAGACACAAGGTCCGTAACAGTTTTTTACTCCCCAAGTTCATTATCCGACATCTCCATATCGTCCAGTTCATCGTCGTCGATAATGGGCTGTTGATCAAAAGGTTTGGTAGCTTTTTTTTCGATTTGTAAGTTTATATTTTTACTTCCTACTTAATTTGCCTGCTGCCTTTTCTAAATTATTTTTCCATTTTGTTTCTAATATCTCGAATTGAATTTTAGAGGGGGTTGACGTTAGAATTTCTGACGTGTTTCTTTCTTTTTATAACTTTTCTGGTTCCTGGTATCTTGGGAACAGGTTTGGGTGACATTTGTGAAAACGAAACATTAGAATCAATGACACTTAATTATATTTGTTTGAGTAAGCAGTTGTTCCTCAATTTCTGCTTCCTGTTCTTTACAAAATTCTTTCTTCCCATCTTGGGAGCAAACTTGGGTCACCAAACAGTCTTTCTTCCCATGCTTGGGGAATAGTAAATAGCCTTTGCTTAAACGGTCTCTTAAACTACTAAAGGGAACAGAATGTCTTCTGAAAGCCTCTCTAATTTTAATCCTTTCTCTTACAGCTCTAATGGCATTTTGCATCGCCTCCTCTGACCAAGAGGCTTTATCGGTTTTACGTATCCGAGGTTTAGGCATCTACAAATTGAAAGAAATTCAGAAAGAAGTTGTTACATAGCAAACGGTGCGCAATTGCCCACCGTGCTCTCTCTCGCAATCTCCGCAATAACGGTCTTTGCGATACATGCCCAGAGACCGACCAATTGTATCGTGCTCTCTCTCGTAATGTCAGCAAAAACATCTTTGCGATACATGCGCAGAGACCGACCAATTTTGGTTCGGCAGCCTGACATACCATTGTCTGTGTATCGTGGACGTGCTTCGACTACGATGGCATGCACTGAATCAGACGAGCACGTGCATGCATGTCACGAGTTGCGATTGTTGCGACGGCGACGCTGCCATGTCTTTTAGGTTTTCTGAATCTTCCGTAATATTGTTTTGTTTGTTTTGACTTCTACCCGGAGATATTTATATGTAATCCGGAGTCCGGAGAATAGATCTTTAAACCCGGAGACTCGGGGTCCAAACTGGAGTGTTTGCAACCCTAGCACGTTTGGCATGGCTTTATAACTTCTCACACTTTGGAGTATATATCACGATTTTGATCTAATTCCTACGCTTCACTCGTATGTATTCTTTTAACTCATTAATTTTATTAAAACCTCATTTTTATATATACATGGTGTTCCTTAATGACGTGCCAATATTTCAGGGTGTGATTCTTTGAGTCATTTTATAAGGAAAAGCATATATGAACATATATCCGCAACGGCGTAATTTTTTTGAACCAGGGAGTTTGTGTTTAACTCTCCTTTCTTTAATCGTTATTTCTGAATATCATAGACAGTACTTAGATATTATTTTCCATTTTGGTATGGGTTAAGGAGTTATTTCAGCCACACGAGCATTAAGAAAAAAACATGAAATTTGTAGGTTTGTTCATTCATGTATTATACACCTACCCATCATTTTTTTTTAACTCATGTACGTCTTTTGGGAGAAAATTGACCACAAAATTGGGTATTTATATATGCAGTCTGATGATGTCGAAAATTTTATTTATTCGACAAAAGTGGCAGAAGAAATAGACATATGGACAAAAATTGTTTCAGCGCTAGATTAAATCTTCATGAACAATTAGGGAGAAAATGAGTCATTTTCACTTATGCATAATTAGGTATGCACTTATGTATAATTAGGTACCTACTGTAAGATGCATTTGAGGTGAATTTTATGTACTTACCTCTAGGTATAGTTTGTAACATCGAAATATGAGACATAAAAACACGAGCAAAAAACCCTCATTATATAGATCTTTTAACAGCGTTGTCAAGTATAACCGATTTCCAGGAATTTAAGGAAAAGCAAATGATTTTATATACATCGCCCATCACATTATGATATTATCATGTAGTATAACAAAATATTGATCACACTATATACCTTTCGTCATATCATAAAACAATTGAATGGTGAATGTGATGCAGAATAAGAATGTTTCCCATTCAAATATTACGGATGCATTTTACACGTTTCTTGGCCGTGTCGCATCAGCATCACTGGCATTCCATCGAACCATCGAACGTTTTGTGGTAAAGTGGGGTCAACAATAATTCTTGAAATAGAAGTAAGAATAACTGTATTCTTTAATTTAGTGATTCTTTAATTTAGTAATTATTTTGATGGGTTTTATGTTAAAATTGATTAGTTATTAGTATTCTATCAAAACATAACAACTTGTTAAATGAAAATGCCTATATAGTGATGATTTTAGCTTGCTGTAAGAAAAGTTATACTGCCCCGATCTCCTATTGAGGCAATTGTGGGTATCCTTTGAAAAATTTTAGGTCTCATATTTTGATGTTTCAAACTGTACATAGCTATTGAATAAAATTGCGATGTAACTTGATATAAGAATACTTTATTTATAGCAGTCAACCAGGAAGAATTTGTAAAGTTCATTTTATTATTGTTTACGTCAGATCTTAAACAGTATATTTGCGAATTAACAATATGTTTACCGCAATATTTACTTGCATTAGGTCGACATACTCTGTGAGCCAAATTAAGTTGGAACTCAATTTTGACCTCGAGGTACTCGTGGCAATTTTAAAATAGGCGTGCAAAAATTCAAAATATCTTATTTATTTATAAGTTAGCTTCCCCAATTATATATAATATATGAGGTAGTTATTGATTCCATGAAAACTCGACTTTCAGATTTTAACATAATCTTTGCATAATCAGAAAATATTTTAGGAGAATGCTAAGCCTGATAGATTTTGAAGCTAATTATGTCCCATGAGTGTAGTTGTCAGAGGGCAGAAAATTTAAATATTCCTATTTCCAAAAATATTATACACATATATATCAATGTAATAATTTATTAATCTCATAAATAACTAATATAATAATCTTAAATAATCTTAAATAATAATCTTAAACTTATACGAAAATTATGGAATTGAACTTATACGAAAATTATGGAATTTTGTGTAGTTATACCACAGAAAATGGGGTAACCACTCACTAGCCAGCAGCCATATTTCCCACAAGAAACAAAAATAAATATGTACAAAACGGCTAAATAGCCGTCATAACTTGAAAGAGAAAAAATGAAATAAATTTCAAAATAAAACAAAAAATTGTCAACAAATAATGAAAACATGAAAATCATCAACGTAATTATAAATTAACAAATAGTCGTAATACCTTTAAAACAGGTAATTAATATCACTATGTTTAGTGTCACCAGCATCACTATAACCGCCAGTTATAATAGATGAAAATATTTTGATATTTTCAGTTTTGTATCAATATTTCTATCACTCGTCACTATTTTCACTTTATTATCACTATAACTCAATAAAACTATCTAACTCAAATAACACTACAACATTGTTAACAAAACTTCCAAGATAATCGATCCCCCAAGCAACTATGTCATATCTTTCTATGAGCATACTCTTCTGTCTTCTTTTCAATACGTGAAATTCATGTCTCTCAAAATGTTTGTCACACTACCCTTGCACATTTTAGGTATAATATAATTTTCACATACTTTATTATCTAAAGTTTTAAATTCGTTCTTTGTAAAGAAACCGTGGACCCTTCTACGTATGGCACTTTTTGTATCTTCTTCCACTACAATTTTATGTCGACCGCGTTTTGTTTTCTGTGGCTGTACACTGTACACTTCCATGTATTTTTTCTTCTCTTAGAACTGTGTATATGTTTGCTTTTGAGTCTTCTGTGTAATCCGAACACATATCCACCAATGCATCTTTGTCGCGATGAAGATGATCTCTCTGTATACAGTAAAATACTCGTAAAATAATTTTCAAATTTCCATATTTATTATTATTATTCCATATTCATTTTTATATTCCATATTTCCATATTTTCCATATTTCGTCACTGCCAGACTCGATTATAGTTTCCAAAACTTCCTTCGTGCCGAATGAAAAAAGATAGCACGATATTTTCAATAAGTTAAAAAGAGATATTATATGCTTCCGATATTTGCTTGTCACCGCTTTTAACTATTGAGATAAATGTTTAGGGAATTTTAATTGGATATTGAGAAATTTGTGAACTACATGTGGCAACAGCGATGGTTCCTTTAGGCGGTCAATGAACTTCGTATATATATTATATACGAATTGTAGCAAATTTAATTTTATTTGAACAAGGAAAATTACAATTTCTTTTTCAATAACGCGTGTTCATCTCGTTATGCTTCTGATGATGTTGTCAATCATCTCTCGAGGTGGCTTCTCCCAAATATCAATCAGAGCAGCTCCCACTTGTTCCGTATTATGAACTGCAGTAATTCTGAATATCAATTGTCTCAATAGTCTGCTTAGCATATCCCAGCCATGTTCGATCGTAGTATGATATGGGGAACATGCAGGCTAATATATTGGTGTTATTCCGACTTGGAGATACAACGAACATGTTCATGCAGAACATCCCGTACGTATCGATCTGCTTTCAAGCACCATCAATGACCATAGACTGTGTTCTTGTCTTTAACAAATCCCATCTGAGATCATAATTGAGCTTTAACCATAAGAAATATTGTGAGTAAAAGGGAATTATTTCTATTGCTCTCATCTCTATGACTCTCAGATCCATGGCACGCTGACCATAATCCAAATTCGGATGGTCTCTAGCGCAGTATAGTCTCTCCATTCGATGACGTCGCTGAAGTCTTGGAGCTTTTATTGATCTATAGGCTTTCAAAGCAGCATCTTTCTTCTAACGGTACGATGGCTTCACGCCTGTTCTCACTAGTCTCAGCAATCAAGTGCGGAAAAGACATTACCCGCACGTGTTATAAAAATACTGATCACTTTTTGACAAAAATGCTTAATTTCAATTATTTCAAAATCGATTGAAATTGTTATAGAAACGTTTCATATTAATTTGGCCCACAGTGTATATAAATAATGGTCACGATTAAACTATAGCTATTTATAGTCTCCATCCTTATATATACTTATATATTAAAACAATTGTAAAGTAATGACGGACTGTACAACTACTGTAGGAATTTCAATCGTCGAACCCAAAGGAGTTATAAAAATTTCCGATGGCGAACAAAGATTTCAAACAATCCCACTGAAAAAGCCCTAACTTCAATTATCTCTGGTAATTCCTTAGGACTATATGGATATATTTATAAAGAGTATTGACATATTGTTACAAGAAAATTGGGCAATCGTATCAGTTCTGGATCGCAACGAATTTAAATATTAAATAGTATTTTGTTTTATTTCGTTTGCATTATTCAAATATATCTAAAGTATTTTGTTTATTTGACAATGATAAGGCGACAAATTTCGACCTCAATGTTATACCTACCTATATAGTAAACCGGTTACGGCAGAATAATAACACCACTACAATATGGAGTGTTTTGATGCTCTCGGGAGATATCTCTTTGCAAAAAATGGAGCAATTCTCCACTGGGTAAACATGACATTCTAAGAAATCTGTTCATCTCTCAACAATAACATTCTATTTGAATCTGATGACTGACAAGTACCTAACCAGCGTTGTTACTAGGAAATTTGGGAGTGGAAATATTAGGAAGGTATATAACTTTCTGACTTCGGTAGGTACACTTAAGATACAGTAACGCTCATATATGTGGTATCGCACTCTCAGGTTTATAATAAATACCGATATTTAATGCCTACTATATAAATACACTGATCAACAATTGGTGATAGTTTATGGCCGTTAGCCCCTAGACGAAATATCTCGAAAAAACGCCATTGGATTATACAACCAAGGAGGAGGACGTAATCGATTTGATCGATGGATTCGTTGTAATCGATTTGACATAAGACTAGTAATCAATTTTCCCTTAGGACTTAGGACTCGAGATTCCGCCAATCTTTCAAAATTGCTGCCGAAAATTCACCAAAATTGATATATGTAGAAAATGGGCTTGCCTATACTCTTTTCCATATAATTCAAGTAGGTATGTAGAATTAAAAAAAAGATCAAGATATGACCTTGTTTGACCTTGAAACAATAATTGATTTAACGGTAAAAAAATTAATAGTGCATCATTTTCTTTCAAAAATAATCTTAAATGGCAGTGTAATTGAAAGAGCACTAGAAGAGAAAAAGATCTGCGCAACGAAATTTCTAGATGTATCTCAAGCATCCGACCGAGTGTTGGATCGGGGCCTGGAATACAAGCTAGACAAATATTTGCCACAGCAAATGAGCCAAATTCTTCGTTCATACATCACTCACCGTCACTTCAGAGTTAAATATGGAGAGGAATATTCTGACCTCAAGAAGATCAACGAAGCAAAGTATCTAGGCATGACTAGATACAAAACTTCGATGGAAACCACATGCGAAGAAGAAATGTGTGCAATTAAACCTCAAATTCAGAAAAATGTATTGGCTCCTCGGCATTGTACAACAAACTACTTCTCTGCAAGAAAATTCTGAGGCCGATATGGCCTTCATTCAACTCTGTGGTGCAGTAACAAATCCAATATTAAAGTAATTCAGAATAAAGTACTTCGAAGGGTCGTCAAAGCGCCGTGGTACATTCGCAATGAAGACATACATCGCCTATGCCGGCCTAAATATGCATATGGTTTTCCTTAAAAAAATGGCAGTGCATAGTTATCGACTTAAATATGCCTGTGGCGGCTCGTTCAAGTAGGCAAAGTAGGCATCGCCTACCCGCAACCCAATCATAATGAAATAAAAAATATATAAATAATTTTTCTTTCATGAATTCATCTTTATAGAAAGTATATATTTAAGTAAATAATATTCTCAATATTTGAATAAATGAAAGAAATTGGACAGTTAAATCTCGCCTCTTGTCGCTCAACGTTATGAATGTTCAGGCCAGGCAATTCATACCGTGCCTAAAATGTCTCATGCTCTAGCGAAGAGATATGGTAGGTTTACGTTATGCCAGAAATAGCATTGAAAAGGCGAACCGAATTGTCGCCTAAAGGCTTCGTGACAG
Organism: Tetropium fuscum; assembly: GCA_964058915.1. NCBI lineage: Eukaryota > Metazoa > Arthropoda > Insecta > Coleoptera > Cerambycidae > Tetropium > Tetropium fuscum. The sequence goes on from CAXKVY010001092.1 coordinate 254,134, forward strand.
ATCGGCCACCGCTGTCAACGGGTTTTATCTCATTTAGTAGCGATTACCACGTGCTCGTGGTACCTACCGACAGTACGGGTGTTTTGGTTTTGACAACGCGTCTTTGAGTTGAATATTTATTCTCTTATTCTCTAATAATATTTGAATATTGACGGGTGTTTGGTTTTAATCGTTAACAGAAACAGGTGTAAATGCCCTGAAATAACAATTAAGAAATTGCAGCAGCGCAGGTCAGGAATTTGCGAAATAATTATTATAAAGTTGATTTGAAAATAAAGGTAGGTGTTGGAATCTAATTTATTTGTTTACATGGATGTTTAGAAATTTCATTAGCCATGGATGTACCACATGATTTCGTCTGCAATATACTAGAAACATCATTCTCTCGTCACCATATCGCTGAATGTTCTTTACTACGTGGGGCTCTTAATTAGGATGGATTAATTTTCATAAAACGAATAGGCGTCCATTATAACGCGCCATATAAAAATATCTAACCTCAAAAAATAATCTTTTCCCCCGCCCACTCCCTACCACATAACGCTTACTGACTAAGTACTACCAACATAACTACCAACTTAAAAGCAAATACAAGACGGAAAATTTGGATTCATTATAAAATGTCTACAACTAAAAATTTATATTTTGTCGACGGATAAGAAACACGGTCAGCCATTTTCACGATATTTTAAATTTTTTCGGTGGTACGGCTAATTTTTTAAAAACACACTATTCTGTTGGCCATGTCTACTTTTGTCTAATTTGAGGCAGAATGTTTGGGTTTGTCAGGGATATTTTGATTTAAAAAATTTAATAGTTCTGTACCCTGTAACACCTCTCCTTTTTAATTACATTACCTTAATTAAAGGGCCTGTCATCCAGGAGATGTGACGTAATGAATTTCTTGTTGTTGCCTATTGGCTGCTCAGTTAAATACGGAGGTCGTGGATAAGTGGATTTGCTAGAGGCTTGCACTTAGATACCTTTAGATATATCACCAGAAAAATCACAGTTTGACAATAATGACCGGCTTGATCTACTCCTACTTAAAATTTTGTATACAAATACTTGGACGCCAGGTCAGAGTACTTAAATAGTACAGAAGACCGCAGAAATGATCAGCCAATAATTATCAGCTGTGACCCCTCTTGTGATTCAGACTTTTCCCAGAGAAATAAAAGATAAAGATTTTTTAAAAACAATATATTACAAAAATAATTATGACCAGTTGATGGTTCACAGTGATTCTTAAATTAAAATTAAAATTTACAATTGAAGGGTTAGGAAGTAGGTTAAAACAATAAAAAAATGTTCACTCTTGACACAAGGTCAAGTCGAGAAATTTATCATTTACAACAAAAGTGAATTGTAAACCTTGGAAAAAAGTGGAAATATCCCTTAAGACCTGGTAATTCCTAGGGGCAATTAATTATACAAAAATACCTTTTCTCTTTTCTGGTGATCCCCTCGTGAATGTGCTGGGTTTCCTAGGATCCTAGGCTGAAGCTTTGGCTTGGTGGTCCAGCTGAGCTGAGACGTAGCCTCTAAGGGCGATGTATACCGCACTGGGTGGAATGTGCCGGCTGCAGGAGGAGATACCTTCCAGTCTGACGTTCAGGAATAGGTGATAATGGTCTGCTCTGCTCACCAAAGGAATTGATTCTCGGTCATCAAGGCGTGGAAGAAAAATTTACCAGTATCAGGTTTTACAAATTTCGAAGAAAAAAAATATGTACAAATTCCCGCTTGAACCGGATTTCAAGAGTGAAATTTATACTAAAATGAATTTAAATAAAATAACTAGATTAATAGTTCAAAGATATGAGTTTTAATTATATAAAAAAATATTGTAATATTGAATATTGGAAGTAAATTTTGATTAAATTCCCAAAAATTGTGATTAGAGTTTATCAAAGTAAAAAAAATAATATAAAACAAGAATGTAGTATTCAAATTTTCACTATACGATTAAATAAAAAATAAAAAATTGAAATAAATGCTGCTTTTTGCCGATGCAAAAGATAAACACATACCTATGGCCTACGCCGTCGAAGTCATATCTTCTAAATAAACTAAAAGTATGCTACCATTCGGTAGAACAGTATCTTTGATTCTTAATTACCACACTAAAACACCGAAGATATATCTTCGCGAACGTAAGCCACACGCTCAAGCAAGCAGGTCGGCAGAAAGAGAATGATTTTTACGGATATCGCGTATAAATGTGCTTGCTGGGAGCACGCGACATTTAGCGGGACGGAAAGGTAGGGATAACGGTAGATGGTGAGTCGCAGTAAATTTCTACAAGTTCGCGCGGTTTTATTTCAAATATTTGAAATAGGAATTCAAACATTAGCCATAAAACGGAACGGAATTTATTTACGTTACAACCCCTATTGTACTTCTGTGCCTACCCGGCTGAAATTTACACGACAATACTGCACTATGCTACTGACAATACTGCCCGCTACTGACAATATGCGATATGCGATGCGACAGAAAGAGATTTGAAATAGGTATGTTGAAAAAAGCCTATTTACTTTTTCTTGTAGTAAAAGTAAAATAATCCGTTGAAAAATAACTTGGATTTGATTATTCTATAAATCAGGAATAATGCATATTTTTTGTGTAATATAAATATTGAATTAAACATTCATAAAACGGGGTTACTTTGATGCGCGTGGCTACTTTGAACTAAAATTTAATTTTGTTAGATTAACTCATAGCGAAATAACCATTATGTTTGGCGACACCTAGTTTTCACCACTCAATGTGATTCAATTCAATTCAATTCAATTCAATTATCGAAATTAGATAAGTTAACTTAATCTACGACGATGTAATTATTACAAATTTAGCATCAGAAAGAACATAACAGAAAGAAATTTAGTCACCTGTTACTTGTTATTATTGATTATAAAAACCTCAATTGCGTTTATTTATTGTAGACATTAATTACAAATTCTAACAATTGGTTCAATCAATTCAACATCAATAATAGTTATTTATGGTAAAAGTGTGTTATGTTCTATATAAGTCAGGCTGTGAAATGTTTAGTTAATTTTGCCAAGTGACTTACATAACATACCACATAACTGTCATACAAAATTTTATCCAACAGCACAGCCTCGCGACCAAAATCTTGGATTTCGGCGGAGGACTCTTCATAAATAGGTAAATTTATCCCAAAAAAACCTGAAAAAATCGCCACCAGAATACCCTGATTGACCAAAATTAAAATTATCAAGGTGCTTTTATGTTACTATGGAACGCGGATGTGTTTTTTTTTAAATAAAAAACATTGTCATTCAGACAGTTATATACTAATTTGCTGACAATAAATAGTGAATTTTTGTACTAGAAACTAGTTTTTAAACAAAAATGGATCAGGAAGAACTTCCCCAAGAAATTAATGATGATGCGGAGGTGGTCACACTGCAAATTTTGGCGGAAAAATCTCGTGGCTCTCATGATAAGAAGTTCAAGGCGATTGAAGACTGGATGAAGGTTAAAGGTGTTAAAGGTATAAATAAGTATTTAGCTTGCTTGCTTTCTTCAACTACACAATAAATATGTTACATTATTAATTATGAACCAAATTTTCAATGCTTAAGTCAACTCTTTACAAAAACATTGATATCCCTAATTTTGCGAAACTTTTAAGTTTTTTAAAGACCAGACAAAATATCAAAAACGCAATGATATTAACAAGTTTCTGAAAGAAATACCTATCTAATGGTGAATTTTTACTAATGAAAATAGTTTCAATTATGGGGATTACGGGAGTTTGCATGTGATGGATTAACTGACTAATTTGAGTGTTGAAAATGTTCGAGGCAAGGATTCCTATTTGTATGTATCTAATTATATCTGATACAAAGACCAAGAAAACACAATCGCCAAAATAATGCAAGATCTTTAAGACCAAAAAATACCACCCAAAAAAGATTTTTTATATTTTTTAAAAATGTGTGTACCACACAATGCGTTGGAATAAATACTTTGTCCAAAATACCATCCAAAATTGCTTCGTACTTGGGTCTACAAAACCCTCAGTTATACACCGTCATTTTATAATAAGATCATCCGCTACATTATTGACAAATGCAGGGGCGAACATTACAGCATTAAAACGACATGGAGGATGGATATATGCCACGGTCGCCGCAGGATATATACAAAAATCCATCCTCAATAAAATTGAGAATACAAAAAAATTCCCGGTTGCTGCAAAACGAGCTGACGTAATAACACAGCCCAGTTTAAGTACTGGAAGCATACAGGGTTTTACTATTTCTGAATCCGCGAAGTGCCCTTCATTCTTATTTTTTAATAAAAATATTAATTTATGTAAATAAATTGTATAAATTTATACATAAATCTTGGATGTTTCCAGAGTTAACGTTACAGGCGTTTCATTATAGCGTTCATATTGAACTAGTGTCATTAATAACCGTAACCAAATCGGATGCTCTGATTGGCTAGATCCTAGGAAAATAATAATCAATATTATTGATATATTAAAAAAAAACAAAAATAAATCAAAAACATTAGACCTTGTTTCAAATAGTGTAACTTTGATAACAATGCATTGGAAAACATTCTAATTTTAGTCAAAATGATCAAACAAATTTAACTTAAATTTCATTTAATTGTCGACCAGTGTAATTGTTAAAATATAACCTACTATCTACTAAAATTATCTAAAGAACTCCACAATACTTTCCTTTCAAGCTAACGCTATAATTGGGTTATTATTGTAAAAAGCAGCTAAAAACCCATCAATCGTTTCGTGTAAATGTACTGCAAAAAGTGGTATAACCAAGCAATTATTACAGTCGCTAATTTTGGGTTGTAAAAACACAATAATGATCGAATTTTCCCATGCCAAATCCAAAGTGCAAAAATTATGATGCATAATTAATGCATCTTTAATCATAGCGTGTGTCTGCGAAAATGTATTTTAGAGCTATTTGATGATTATGTAGGTAAGTGTAATTATTATCATGGTACATCCTGACGTTAATTATCGCAAATAAGCTATTAATGAGTTATATAAGAACATGACGTTGCATTGGTAATAACTTTAACGGAAGAAGCTATATAGGTAACCGATAAGTGTGCTTCTTTCAAAATGGGTTGGTAATAAAGTCTTTAAGGTTGCGTCCATCCACGATGCCATATTTAACTTAAATTGACAAAACATGCACAACATATTTCCTTGGAAACTTGAAATTTATACAATATTTGACAGAAAACTCTGACTGAGTTGCAGAAGAGTAGCATTTATTTAATAAAATATTGACGGAAAAAAATATTTTGAATTTAACTTTTTCTGCAATTCTGGGACATATCTGGTTTCAAAAAAATTTCAAAAAGAAATTCAGGTCTTGAAAGAAATTATAACAATGAATCTGAAGAAATTGGGACGCTAGGAATATCAAGAAATAGACAAAAATAACAAATGTAAGTACTTAGGTACTACAAAAATATGTATTAAACGATAATTTATGTTTTCGACTCGTTCTGATGTAGTTTATTCGCTCTGAACCAACCTTCGACTGTGAAAGATACACATCCTGTAATAAACTGTCTACATTGTTATTTATATTTATCATGGTAGTGTCATCAGCAAACAATACTAGTGAAGTGTCATTTGCATAGTTTGGGAGATCATTAATATATATAATAAATAATAGGGGCCCAAGTACAGAACCTTGAGGTACTGCGAATTTAACTTTTTATGTTGATGACAATACTCCATCATACACTGTTATTTGATCTCTGTCTATAAGATGTGATTTTAGGAGATTTACACCGCTGTAGTGTTTAGTCTATATTTTATAAGTTTATCAATTGGGATATCATGTTGCACACAGTCGAAAGGCTTCGACAAGTCGCAGAAGATACATCCAGCAAAACTTTTATTTTCAAAAGCCTCTAATATACTTTCCACCATTTCGTTAATTGCATCAGTTGTGGATTTACCGGAGCAAAAACCAAATTGAAAATTTGATAGATAATCAGATTAAAAAAACGCAACGAGTTGTTGAAACATGGCTTCCTCTATTATTTTTCCCAAGGTAGGTATGATTGATATAGGTCGATAGTTGTTCATTTCATTTACGTTGCCTTTTTTAAAAACTTGAATTATATTTGATATTTTTAGGCAGCCCGGAAAAGTTTCATTATTTATACATGAGTTAACCAATTTTGTTAGAGGAATGATAATGTCTTGTACATATTTTATAGTGTTTTTATTTACGTATTTTATTTACATCATATACATCTTTGCTCGGATTATTTTTAATATGATTTAAAAAATGCGTGAGCATTTCGGTAAAGGAAATATTAGAAAACTAAAATTATTTATATTTGCAGTACTTGCTGTAACTAAAGTGATTGGATCAAGAGTACTAGATATGTTCTTTGGGGTTTTGAAGGCGACATTTGCAAAAAAACTATTAAAATTATTTGAATTTAAATTAGAATCACTAACGGCACTCTTTTTATTGACACATTTAGAATTTCCTATATCCCAGGACGCTTTCGAAATATTTTTACTACGAGAAATATAAGACTCCTTAGCATTTCTTTTATAATAATTAATTTTACTCCTATAGAGATGTCTATATTCTTTCGCCTTATCACCTATGCCTGTTAAATTTGTATATTGTTTTTTAAATAATAAAGAAAATTTAGATTTTCACGCATTTCTCGTAACTCATCGTTATATCATTCTTCATCATCTTTCATATTTTAAAATATACATTTTTCTCTTTGATTGGAAAAGCTGTTCAACAAGAGTGTTCAGAAAAATTTGAAATTTTCCATCAGTATCCAGTATTTTGTTGTTAACGAAATGCCAATCTATTTTATTTAAATTATTATATAGTGTTCAGACCTACCTGGATTTTGAGCCTGTACTTTGTTTTATTTGGTTTTTGTTGTTCTTTGTCACTATCTATTTCTAAAACAATGCCTTTATGGTCAGACAAGTTAGTGTCAACTGCATAGGACATATTATGAGAGCAACCAAAGGAAATTATCTAAACTAGACAGCTAAACACTTTTCTTTCTCGTTGGTCTCGTTGGTCCGGTTTAATTTCTCTTTACTTTATATTTTATAAGAATCATGACAACTCCATGTGCCCTTTGTACTCTGCTGAATGAAGATGCTAAAACATATCCTTGAATTTGAAAAAATTCAATCTCGTTTGTTGAGAGCCAATGCTCACTAAAACATAAAACATAACTAAATTTAAAAGAATTATACATATCCAGTAAATAGAATTCAATTTCATTTCGTTTGATTCTAGTTGACTGGACATTTAGATGTAATATTGAACATGTGTCATGCATTAAATTACTTATTGATGATACCGGTGATGTGGGAGGCTTAATCTGTGAAAATTTTGATTTGGGAATGTAAATGTACGTACGGCAGTACCATCTGGCCAAATTTTGGGTTATACACATGCTCCACAAATTCTTCTGGGAATGAAACTTTAAAACTGGATTAGTATATGTTAGTTTTTCGCAAATCGCAGCGGAAAATGATATCTGGGGCCGTCTCCCACAAGCAAGCATCCAAATCTTTTGCTGTGGTGTCGGGATGTAGGCGATATACACTGAGGTAGCCTTGTTTTGCTACAGTTTTTATTTTCAGACTTAATTTATTCGACCCAGTGACAGAAAATGTTGCTTTCTTCGCTTCATTTTCGGCTGTTTTTACTTGTTCACTAGTTGTAGCTTGTTTTTGTGGCATGGGTTTCGGAACGGTGCCTATATTGTTTTTGTGGGATTTGTATTCATTATGGTTTTTATTTCCTTCACTACTAGATGCCGCTGCAGCATAGTTCACAGGTTTCTGCGGTAGTTTTGGATTATGCTGAAATCAGCATAATTTTTAATATTGCCGGAAAGTAAATTATACTCCTCGGTCGATAATTTTGGCTTGTAGACTGGATTATTTACCATATCTCCAAGAAGTCCTTTATTTGTTTTTAACAATGAAATAAGTTGTTATTTTTCACCTACCCTCTTCACCAAGTGAAATAAATGCCTATTTAGGTAGTCATTTTGGTTTTTAGAAACGTCCAGCTTATGTTCCAGTTCAATTTTTTCTTTTGGATCATCTTTTTGGTTTCAGGTATATCACTAGACACATTTCCACTTAAAATTATCAATTAACACTTATTTTTTTAATTTTAATATTTCTGTGCTTATAGAACACAGTACTTCAGGCGCCATCTTGTCTTTTTTTTGACTTTTGACCTTTACTAGGCTTCTACCCGATAATGTGGTTACTTGTTTCAAAATCTTCCATGAAAATTATTTACAAATGCGGTAGCGATAGGAATGACATTAAAAGTCATGCAAGCTATTTTACATTGTATTCAGCAAATCGTATTGTTGCTCCCATGGTTTTGCAGGATATATAAGTCAATTGTTCTAATTGTCTACCCGGAACGATGCAATCATCATGATTGATATTGGGAAGATATAATTTACCACTGACAATAAAAAAATCATCACGCTTTATTTATAAATTAACGCGCAAAAACAGAACCTGCTAACTATAAACAACTATTTGCAATTTCTCAGAATTTTTTTTAAGTGGAAATTTTACTGGACAATATTAAAGTTAACTAGATTTGTCGTAGTACTATATATCTTTGCCTAATGTTGACACAAATAAACATACTTATAATATTGCATAATTATTATTGTACCCACTCTTTATTTTCTGGCACTATCTAGCTTTCCTTTTGTTCCGTAGGGTTACTGTCCTAGTTGCAAGGAAACTTTTTATGAGATTGAAAATGTATACGAAGAGAGTCAAAATGCTATTAATTAGTTAATCTAAAAAACTTCGGAAATATTTTGGATGATATTAATCAATCAGCTTTCGAAATAGATCCAAATTCAATTCGTAATTATTCGCAACATTGGTATAGTTTCGATTGAATCTTACTCTAATATAGGAAGTATCCAAGAGGATATCAGTTCCCAATAGAAATAATTCAATCCTGATCTGAGACTTTTTCACAGCAAGTTAAGATATCAAAATTAACAACACCTAATACCTTAAGTGAATTGCATTGGGAATTTGAAATATATTTGTACAAACAGCAGATAAATGTAATAAAACAGTAATTATGTATACCTACAACAGATTGCGAAGACAAAAAGAAATAACATGCTTAAATATAAAACAACATACAAAAGAGAAAACCAAGATAAAAAATATAACCTCAATAACCTAGTCATTTTATTTTAAATTCGATTCGAAAAGTCGAGAAACCAGATATGACATCCGGTTCCTTAAATTTCCCATTCCATAAATTAAGCGGCAGATAAGGTTTATATAAACAGTTAGTCGAATTTGTCACGTTTTGATTATTGATATCCTGGGAAAGTAGGCTTGGAAACCTAATATAATGAGACCCCAGATACTATTCCCCAGATACTATTACTTATTACACTCACTTTTCGATAGTTGACAATTTAGATATTTGGAAGTTTTTGTAGGTACATTCTCTGAATGAGTGGCTAGAAGTGGCTAGAAGTGGCTAGAAGAATTACTAGAAGCACTCTGTATCATTCATGATTAGGACTGAGGTGTGAATATTACAGGTTTCTTTGAGGCATTAGCAATTACGTTATCGGTATTGTCACATATTGTTAATGATTTCTTAGCGCATATTATTTGTGCTACTTTTGTTCTTTGATCTTTCCTTTATCTTGTTCTCTGTGGTCGCCTAAAGGCGACTGTAGTTTTAGTATCAGGGAAATCACTGATTATGTATTTTTGACTTTGGCTATCGCTGCATACAGCTGTAGTAGCTGAATTAAATAACTTTTTAAATTAAGAACTTGCCAAGTATTAGTATCTAGTGACGATTGAGAATAAATGCATATTAATAGATAGATAATGAAATAGATCAATAATCACACACTTACCTGTTATATATCTGGACATATATATGGAAAACAAACCACTTAAAAGTTGTACAAGTTCTTTCACTTTCATTGGGGGTCTTCACAGTGATGTACGATTTGTTTTATTGATCATTTATACTTGAATTTAAAATATTAACACTTTCAGTGACATTTCATGGTATTAGTTTTTGAGGGAACTGACATTCATAGAAACCACAAACCTACTCTACTATTTATATTTTTCCATTTGAGCATATTATGTATATAAGCATTAGGCATACAGTTACCCAGATGATATTACACTTTAAAATACATAAAATCTTGCAGAATCTATTAAAACAATTACTATTGTGCTAGAAAATATTGAATTACATAGACAATAGAATTCTGAAGCATTTAAAGAAATTGCTACAGAAATACAGAAATTGCTTGCTTAGTCAAAACTAAAATCATTTATTGGATTGGTATTTGTTAAAGAACAATTAATATATCTGTTGCCCACATTACCTTATATAAGCATATAATATATAAGTTCAATTAATTTTAACTTATGAATAATTTTATTTATTGGTCAAGTAAAGATCCTTCCTATTTATTTCTGTGCGAGGAAAATATTTAATGAGTGCTAAAGAACTGATACCAATTTACCAATATTAAAAGTTACTTTTACACTTCTGTAAAAGTAACAGAAAACCTCCTATCAACACACACGGCAGAGTCTGTCTATTTTAAAATCAGCCTTCTTATCGAGCGGAACGCGATGTTGACTTTTTATCAACACACCTATCTGTACTATCTGTACTGTAGAGTAGGTTATGATTTATAGTAGTAGATTTTAATGATAGATCGGAGAATTTAATAAAAATAAAGGCCCATAAATTAAGTGATGAAAGACTGTGGTCTGACCAAAGTCTCGTGATCTAATTTATCAGATATCAATATCAGGGGTCATATTAGGTTATTTTTAAAATCTAAATTTGGTAAAATCAATAAATTTAATGTCGATATAAAATTATTTTTTCCTATTTGCGTTTTGAAATGTGTACATTAAGATTATAATATTAAAGAGATTAGAGTATTAAGTAGAAATACACGAAAGATTGGCAGCAAATTATAATTTATAAACGACTTTAGTCGAATTTTATTACAAAATTTTAATAATTTCGAAGTAAACGTCTCTTTCATCTAGAATTACGCACAATGCCACTGTTATTATTCACATCAAAAAATAATATGAAGAGTATTTATTCATATTATTATCATAAATTTAGTTTTAAAATATTGAAAGTAGATATTAAACTGCTCGGACTTCGATTATCAATCCGTTTTTAGCTGAAACGACAAAAATTTGAAATGATACGAGTGATCACAAAATTAACAATAATATTAACAAGTCTTGATTGTTTACTGTCGGCAATCAGTTATTTTATTGCTAATGTCCCAAAACAATGATTTCACGCGGACCGACTAATCGGACAGTTAAAACACCTTATAAACAAATTAAGACCTAAGACCGGACTTCCGGAAGATCCGTTTTTAGCTGAAACGACAAAAATTTTAAATGATACGAGTGATCACAGAATTAAAAATAATACTAACCCTCGGCCCTTAGTTTCATTGAATTGATAATGTTGCATAACGACGATATTAACGTGGGCCGATGAATTTTGTTCCTATTTTTCTACAACTTTTTAAGTACTTTATAAGGTGTTTGAACCGTCCGATTCGTCGGCCTACACATTCACACCCTCGTTTTGCAACACTATCAATCCAATGATGCTGATTGCCGACTACCGACTATAAGCGATCAGTCGAAATGTTAATATTATTTTACAACCTTTTAAATTGTTTAAAAGATTTTCCATCCGCCTGAATCGACAGCCATTATTATAAACAACAATAAATCGTCTAAATTGAAGTAATTGTCAATATTTTATACGATAAACAATCATGCGAGATTCATAAAAAAATTTGAACATTTTATAACCGTGAAAACCGTCGCCACCACATAACATAAATCGACGATCTCCATCAAAGCCCAACTGTAAACGATCACACCATAATAGGCGGTTTTTTGCAATAACACATGAATTTTTGGGCTATTTATAACCACGCGAAACGTCGGCAGATAATTGTCCGCCGGATTTTTCTTTCATTAGCTATCGCCTAAAGCAGTCCGCCGACAGCCAAATCGCAACTTTTTCAAGAAATCGCAACACTCGTTCTCTCCAAAATCCTTCATAATATCGAGATTCCACATTCTTGATTCCACCTTCTTCACATGGTCTATACATTTTATCCAGTTGGCCGCATTTACTTCTTTGATTGCACCATTGAGAAATTTTTCACATCAGCTAACTTAAATGTTGTATTTTCTCTAGCAACTTTCCCTTTTATTTGCGTCCAAATAAGCTCAATTGGGTTCACTTCACAGTGGAGGCAACCGAATTCCCCCCATTCCTGTTGCTTTGGCCATTTCATCCACTACATACTTCTTGAAAGCTGGAAAATGAAACCTTGCCAGTGTCAACAATTCAGCTTTAAGTAGTGAATCATCGTGTTCAATGTTTCTTTCTTCCAGCCGGTAATTTGTCCTTTCCGCCATGCAGTTGTGGGCAGCTGTTCCGGTTAAACGAGAATGATAAGACTATTGTTTTTTATTTTATTTCCTATATATTAGTATAATTGCGCGCGCCACTGATCACCGCCTTCAATTAGTTTACATATCAAACGAAAGCACTATAATACAATTTCACATTAACATTCATAAATATTAATGCTTCTGCTGAAAGCGAGCTCCAATGGCATCAAGCAGACTCGATCAATGAAAGACAAACATTCGTATGACCGACGGTAAACGATGAAGCCAGAATATCTCATGTACTGTTAATCTATGTTTAGTTTATGTTCATATATTTAGTTTTATTTATTTAGCATATGCATCCATATAAACATATCTTTTATACAATGCTACATATTTAAATTACTGCAATTAAATACTCATCAAACAGAGATATTTCGAAAAATATATTGCAACACATTCTTCAACTACTTACCCATCGGTCTAACTTTTGGAGACCGTTTACTTTTGAGAACGGACGTTGCAAAATAGACATAATCTTATACCCAATTGCATCGATAAATTTGACGAAGCATTACAGTTACATGAAGCATAAAGTGTTTAAATAATTGATTAATTTATGGTGCATGAAAGTTCATGATTAATCAGGCATCATATAGGCGAAGTCAAAAAAATTAGCGGCATGTTCTGTTAACTATAAGATGTATGATAAATATAGATGCTATCGATATAATTCCATGCGCAAATAAAAACAACTGTAACTAACTTTCCGACTATGGTTATTGCAAAACAACAATTTGCAATACCGATCGAGAAAAAAATATTAGAAATTGGGGCTGAGGAAATCGCATATCAACATCAGTCGGCAAATGTGCAGATAGTAAATAATATGTTACTGAACTGATTGATTGGCATTGATGAATATTTATACTACAAGTAGGCATAGGTACATGCTACCTCTAGCTACAATCATATACATTTAGAGATTATAAATTCTATTTTATACACAGTCCCAAATGTCAAAAAATAAAGCACGCTCCAAGGAGAAATAACGCTTCCCTCTGATTTTCTCACCCAGGAAATTTCACATTGAATAAAATATTTTTAAGGAAAAACAAAACAGACTTTAGAAAAAAATCTATTCTAAAAAACTGCTCTACAAAGTAAAAAATAATTAACGGTATTCATTCTTATCTAGAATATAATCAATTTAATACGCCAATAATATACAATTATTGTTTTTTGACGCCGGTGCCAGCCGATGTTTAGAAACGTATAACGAAGTAGCTTAGGTATACATCTCTAATTATGTTCTACTAGAAGTATGAATTTAGGTTTATTTGTAATTGTGGTGTCGCTTAAAGCAGTTCTATTCAATTGTAAGTGTACACGTTAGTTAACCTTGGCTGGCACGGACTTACGCCAATAACAATAGTTGTATGTTATTGGCGTAATAAATTGATTATATTGTATGACTATGACCTTGAAGTCTCCTTGGTACGTGGAGGCCTCCTACACGCTAGCTAGGCCTTATAAGAGTAAACGATCTAAGTTTTACTGCAATTAGCATCCAGCAGATCGGTCAAATGGTGCCCAGGCGATGCGCACGTTAATACAAACCCGCGTTGTAGGCGAAGCAGCAGTCCGTGGACTATTGAGCACACTTGGCGATGCCTGGATGTATCCTGCACCACGCCAATGTGCCTATCATATTTTTTAATTAATTTAAATATCTATAAATTAGGGTTGTGACGGGCGCACTCGCCATTTTCTCTGGTATATCTGGTGAGTTGCCCGGTATATTTTCTGAGTCCAAGGCCCTATGCCAATAAAACTAAAATAGGACCCACTTGAAAATACCATCTTTCCAACAAACAGAGAATTTTTAAAATTTATTTATAAATGACGGAGTTCTGCGGTAACGCACATAGAAGAAACATACAACCGAATTAAGAACCTCCTCCTTTTTTGAAGTCGGTTAAAAAGAAGTGACTGGAATAACTTTACCGTTTTTGTTTCTAAGAGTAAACCGTTCTCTATTATTACTGTCTTTTACTTTTATAATTCCCTTATCTGAAACTAACTTGAAGTGGCCATGGAAATAATACGAACATATACGTAACCAACTAGCCGAATCATTTAAATTTCTTTCATGAGAAACATTGTTGAGTTAAAACTTTTAACGTAATTAAGTGTCCCCTGAGAGTAGATGAAGCAATCATATGTTTGCCCATTAATTAAGGGAAATGTACGCTATCATGGATTTTGTGATTTTCACGATTTGCACGCGTATTTTACATTTTTTTAATTTATTTATATTTTGAATTTTATGTTGCTCACGATCCTCACAACTTCTTGGGTGGTGTTGTGTCTCTTCTTAAAGCCGAATTGATAATGGTTTTGAAATCCTACATCCTCTTGTATTCGATTTATTCGCTCGAGTATTATTTTTTTCGACAAGCTTGGAGATCGAGGACAGGAGTGATATGGGTCTCTAGCTTCCAGTGACTTTTGCGTTTTTATTGGCTTTCAAGATAGGGATCACAATCGCTCTTTTCCACTGTTACGGCCAGTGTTGAAGCATGAGGATCGCATTGGCTATGTAAACCAGTTGTACAATCCCTTTTCTTGGCAAATTTTGTTGTAGTCTATTTTCGACACAGTCTTTACCAGGGCTTTGTTAGTAGAAAGAAAGAAGTTTTAGTAACTCCGTGGTCAAGACCGTGTTGTTGGTCAAGACCTGCAGATGTTGTTGTCCTATTACATTTTGATTGGGATCATGACCTAGTATTTCAGTGGCCTCATTTTCTATGCGAGCCTCTTCTAAAGTATTTTGGTAGTTTTGGTTATGAATAATTTGGAATTTGTCCGCAACGCGGTTCGATTTATGTGCGTCTGTGAAGTAAGTGTGGCCGTTTGCTCAAGGTAGTAGGTAGTGCAGGCCTGGTCTGTCTGATGTTCGTTGAAGATTTTGACACCTTCCATAGTGAATTGTATTGTGGGGTTAATTGTTCTAATTTAGTCCGATATATTTGAGTTCGGGCTGTTTTTTTGGCGCCTTTAATTTGTTGCTGAAGTTGTCATTTCAACCTTAGTCAGAGCATCGCGCGTTCACTGCCATCGTTGTCTTAATCTATTTTTGTGTCGCATTTGGTCTAAGATCGCATCCTCCAAAACAGAGACAAATGTCTCTGTTTTGGTTTATTATTATGGTCTTGGCAACTACTCGTGCACGCTGCAGCACCTTGGTGAATTTTTCCACCTCATTTTCCAATTGTTGAGTAGTTTCTATTGCGTTATTTATTTCTCTAGATTTTGATTAATATGAGTTCTGTAATTTTTCCACTTTGCGTCCTTAAATGAGGTGATTTTAAATATTATGCGATTACGATCAGACGGTAGTTCCGCAACGGAGGCGGGCTGTGTGACTTCGCGTACTCCCCTATTTAACACTTGGTCGATGGTTGATGGGGTGCCGCCGTTATGAGTTGGGGAGTCAGTGTACTATAGCGTAATATTATTGTAATTTATATAGTGATAAAGTACGTTGCCATTTGCATTATTGCGGAGGCAGTTCCACGCGCCATGCCTAGCATTGAAATCTCCTACGACTATGTTTTTTGCCCTGCTTTTACTATGCTATCAAGATGTTTGTATGTTAGAGCAATCAAAGGCCTGATATAAACCGAGGTGATTTTTAAACCACCATCAAGTTTAACACATGTAGTCTCTATGGGAACATTATGAACGAAACTGTGCGTATTATGTGCAATGTCTGTTTTCAGTAGGATGGCCACACCTCCAGCGCCGCGGCTGTGTGCACTACCTTTCTGTCTAATCGATGTATACCCATGGAATTTTAACTTATTCTGTGGTGTCAGTTTAGTTTCATTGAGTAGCATAATATGTATTTTGTGCCTCGATAAAAAACTCACTTTTCAAACCCTGTGTTACAATTTTCTAATCTAACACTTATAGACTAAGAGCTCGCGTGAAAAAAACGCGTGATAAGATACCAAAGGTTTGGCTCTAGAAATAAATATTGTACCTATCGTTCGTTAAATGCGTAGCCGCTCGTCTGCCATTTGCAAGTGGTCACCCAAATGAGCAATAATGGAATAAATTTTGTAAAAAATAATATACAATCTCGTTATTTATACCAGCCTAAATTCGGGATTCAAGCGTGTGGAAATCCAAGAAACCAACTAGGCAGACGCATTAGCTGATAGCACTTTTGAAGGAGACGCCATTGAAAATGCCGAAAAATCAGTCACAACCGTGTGATCGCCTGCCAGTACTCCATTTATATCAGGCCGCAAAAAGCAGCATCTTCTAAAAAAATGCGAGTGAGCCTAAATTTTGTTTATCTTAATTTTATCATGGAGCTCCTAAGCATATCTATGGAGCTCCTAAAATAGAATTATCTATTGAAAACTTTCGACATATAATATTTGCGAAATTAACAAGACTTAATACCACAGTGAAATTGTCGTCACCTACTGCCGCAGTCAACTGCGTGCAGTCAACATGACTGCATGTCAACATCTAAGTCGAGTCTTAGCAAGTACAGAATTGGCTTGGAAATAATTGAAATCCTAAACAATAGGGATGGACGATAATTAATAACATTTTGAAACCCCTTGCACCAGATGCACCAGATGTACTTTTAAATACTATTTTTTGCAACTGCACCGAAGGATGCAACACAAATGGCGTGTGCAGAAAAGTTGGACTGTTCTGTTCAATACTGTGTGGCCATTGTTACGGCCAGTCATGTCTCAACACAAATGTCGACTGTAGCATTATTAAAGAAATTATTTAGGATGAAGAAGATGAACAGTTCAACAAGATCAAACTCTTGACACAAGATATAGAAGAAAAAAATGTTGCGGAGGACGACGAGAATCTGGAGGCGATGACAGAGGACGAAGACGTGGCAGAGGGGACAGATTTCGAGAATGAGGATGACCTGTAGAACAACAACACTCGGAGTAGTTTCCACAAACACCAAAACACTTTCACTTCGCTCGACGCGCGTTTCGCCAACCAAGTTGGCATCATCCGGAGACGATTAAAACTAATCTTAAACTACAAAATCTACCATATTTATACTATTTTCATGGTGACGTCACTAATGATATCACCGTGAAATTTACGCGTGACTAATCACGCTTCAATGATCGGTTACTAAGCAACGCGTAAAGCGGGCTACGGTATGATATCACCGTGAAATTTACGCGTGACTAATCACGGTTCAATCATCGGTTGATAAGCAACGCGTAAAGCGGGCTATACGGTATAGGTCCCTTGTCGCTATTCATACTATTATTACATTTTACAATTTCTATGCTCTCAAATGCATCCAACTGTCTATTATTGGTCACATTTCTAACTAATCTTAAATTACTAATATCTATTCTATGATTGTTGTCAAAAGCATGTTGTGCAACACTAGACTTATCTGTTCTTCCATATTTTAGATGAGCCATATGCTCTTTAAATCTGGTGTTAATTGATCGTCTCGTTTGTCCAACATATTTTCGATCACAATCATTACAACTAATTTCGTAAATCCCAGACCTTTCATTTGGAACAATTTTATCCTTTGGATTGTCTAAAAGTTGTTGTAATTTGTTGCTCGACGAATGAATCGCTGTTATACCCACGTTTTTGAATACCTTACTCAAACCACGAGTAAACCGGGGTTCGTACGGGATGGATACATATTTTGAAGCCTCTATATCCTTTTGAAAGGTCGTAGAATTACGAAGTGTGTCCTTAAATTTACGCTTCCTAATTAATTTTTCAACTATATCTCTAGGATAACCATTACTCACAGCTATATCTTTAATTAACTTGGTTGGCGAAACGCGCGTCGAGCGAAGTGAAAGTGTTTTGGTGTTTGTGGAAACTACTCCGAGTGTTACAGTTACATCAAAGTTTCCAGCCTTATCCAGCTGTAGAACAAGCAAAACCATGGATTAGGTCTACTGGGGAAAACATGTAAAAAATTACCTTGCACTACCTCTGAGGTGGTGTGGAAACAGATGTACCGCTACCCTGTGTTTTTCTATCTTATACTGTGAAAACGGTTGTTTAAAGTAAGACATGTCTACATTTTTTGAAGAGGGTTTTTTAATATTTATTCTTACATAACCAAAAAAGTCGTAGGACTGACAGGAAGCAAAATATTTGCGAAAAAACAATTTCTGTGAAATTTGACCTTGAATAACTTGAAACGTAAACGAAATATCGGTGGAGACTTTTGATATATTATTATAGTATAATGAAAGTAAAAATCTATGCAAAGATTCAGCTCACTCGGATTTTTTTAGTAGATGAACCTATGTGACTGTATTATAAATAAAGTTAGCTCAAAATGTAGGTAAAATTATGCTGATGAAATTTTCTTTTCATATATTGATGAAAAGAAAATTTGAGCAGACGGTCCCATTTTACTGGCAGACGCTGTCAAAGATTGTCTTGTCTCTCTAAGCTAGCATTGTGATACAGGGCGATTGTTTCAAACAAATAGCAGTCATTCTACAAATAGTAGCAGTAATATTTAGTATTTCTATCTAGAAAAATCGATCCTGGCCGAGTTCAGTCAGATCAACACCTAATTATTTGAAACCAGGCATGTCGCCTTAGTGCTCGGTTATAATTTTCAGGGGCTACACGTTGCGCGTTGTGCTAGAATGGTAGAATAAGACTTGATAAAGTGAATCTCTAGGTATAAATAAAGACATAAAGGTTTATAGGTACCTAATTAGTAATTACTTTAATAATTTTACATAACATTTGATGTACCTAAAGATTTAACTTTTTGCATCATGGAGGATAAAGGTGGCGCGGAAAGATTGATAGAAAGAAAAAGACAAAAATTTGCGATAAAAAGAAAAATATGTTACACACAGAAGCCGACAGTTTATTAGTAGACAGTAAATTAGACAGTTTTTTAATAAACCTAGTTCGGTGACGGAAAAATTAAACATTATTAAGCCTTCAACTCCAAATGAGCCTTCTACGAGCAGCATTCCAGATGAGGTTGACTATATCACAGAAGATCTTAAGATCGAGGCAGAAGAAATGGCAAGAAACCACCAGCCTTTCATGTAGTGATAGTACAATGGTTTATACCAGCCTAGAGCCAAATCAAACAATTTTAGAAAACTTTCAAGTGGAGGAAGTGCCTAGGGAAGTGTTAAACTTATTTGTGAAACCAAAAAGATCTGATATAGATTTATTTTTTAAGAAGCATCCACGACAACCATTTAAGGATGCGACGCTTCCATTATCCGCAGAAAAAGCTTTTTTGCGAGAGAATGTGTCTAATCGGAAGTGGTTAAATTATGATTCAGTAACATCCAAACTCTTTTGTACTCTATGTTTCTCAAAATCAGGCGATAAAAATTCTTTTTGAGACGGGGCTGACGATTGGCATCATATTTACCAAAGAATTAAAAACACGAGTCTAGTAAAACCTACGAAAATTGTGTTGATTCATATATTATGAAGTCAGAAAATAAAGACATCAGAAGTCTTTTATTTTATGATCAAGAAAACCTTAGAAACGAACAAGTTAAGAAAAAGTGCCTAGTTCTAGAAAGACTCATTGATATTTTAAAAGTTATTGGAAAACGAGGCCTCAGTTTTGGATCGAAGAAAACTGAAGGAGCTTATACATTGGACGATCCCAATTTGGACCATGGCAAATTTTTGGATTTAATGAATCTTCTTGGTAAATACAATTTTCTACATTTTTTGTCAATTTTTACTGTAAATTGTTCCTGTCCCTACTTGTAGTATGAATTGTAGAAAAAATCTATAATTATGTGCATCCTTACAACGTTTTTTCTTCAGTGTAAGTCGGGCTTTGCATATGCAAAATACTGTGCACAAATATTAAATTTTACTATGAACAGGTATAAAAACCGAATGTATACCCAATCTGAATTAATAAAAGAAATGCAACCATTTTCTATTTCAGTGAATTAATCTACTGGCAATGTCAGAGCAAGGTTTACCTTTATTTTATTTAACAACGTAAATACGATTAGACGCGCAGTTTATCCAGCAAAGTCGTGCACAGAATTAGTAAGTAAATTATGATTTGGCAAAGTACTAACTGAATCACGCAACTATTTACTATTATGATTAAGATTACAAGAAGATTTTAATGGACGTTGTCAAGAGTCTATTGCAATCGCCTCATAATTATTCTTGAAATGAGTTTATTATCTATTAGATAGTATATTTTGAAAATGCAATAAAATTTAATTAAAAAACTTACAAATCACATCTAGATTAAAGATCGCAGCTTCCCAAGCTTAAGTATATGTCTATTCTGCTGTTGTTTTCAAAAGCATGTTGAGCAACAAAATATGCCGCAGCTATTGACTAAGACTTGGCGCCGCATGGACCAAGATACAATCTTCTTTGTTTATAAATATTTTTCTTTATATATCTACCTATACAAAAATTATGCATAATATATAAAAACTATACTGTATCCAACGAGAGAATGGACTTGCACTCGAGCGAAAATTCGTCTGTTTTGGTCAGATCTCCGCCCCTTAGAACATTAGTTCAACGCCCTCAACGTCTTAATTGGCTCAGCAGGTAGCCAGGGCCGGCGCCTGGGTCCGATACCTACCTGTACGGTTACGTACCTACCTGTACGTCTCGCAAGTACGGTTATTTTAGTTGTGTTGTTTACGGTTGTGAAATAAGTTTTAAATCTATTATAAGAATGGCAGCAGCCAGAGACGAGATAAATCCACCATTATCGCCAATTAAGAAGAATAAAAGAGGCCAGGTAAAGAAATATAATAATAAATATTCACCTACTTACGAATTTATTTCATCGAATGACGGTCCTGCGTAGCTCGTTACGGAGCCTCTCCTCTTTAGTCGCCGATGCGCAAAGCAAGTCCATTCTCTCGTTGGATAGAGTAGTCAAATTATAAATAAATATACAGGATGACCCGGATTTAAATTGCGTATACAGAGTATGAGATCTCTGTATACGCAATATAAATCCGGGTCATCCTATATATTTACCGCAATAGATGTTGGATTTATTATTATAAATAAGCAAAAATTGAAACGTCTCGTCTCAGTAATTATCAGTCATGGTCATAATATCAACAGTTCTCCAATTCCACTATATACGAATATACGATAATATACTTTTCGTTTACTATTCACTCTGTTCGTAATATTTAAGATGATATTTTATCATTAAATCAACTAGTTACATTGTGTTTTATTTAAATAGCCCAAAAACCCAATAATAGATACAAAGTTGGTTAAACGGGAAAAAATGTCCTATTTTGATGGGTAATAAAATGACCCATAAAAGTTCAAGATATTTCGACGTGTTTTGGAGATATTCCACAAAATATGAAAAAGTTCATTTTAATTTTTTGCCTATAGCATCGTTAGTTTAAAACATATAGGAGCAACCTCCGGCCCTCCACCAGCTTCAATCCGGCTCGCGAGAGATTCCGAAAATTTAAGTAACGATATCAATTCAAATCAACAAATAATATTATTAAGCGTACGCAGTGGAATGGCACAGATCGAGTCAGAAATAGTCGTTACATAGAGACAAACAGATAAACATTCAGGAAGCCGCTCGTGCACTTGAAGCACTCTCGTACGATCGAGAGTATTCCAGTTGCTTATTGGGGGAATATATAAACCGCTCAGCGCGGGTGTCATCTCATTACTTCTTAAGAACTGATCAAATTCGGTTAGCATGTTCGCGTACGGTCAAGAGTACGACGCGAGAAATATGCAAGCAAATTCTATCAACATGGTTTAAGAAAGCGGAAAGTGGACACAGAATGTCGTCAATTCCAAGACAAAGGGAATGGTGAATAGTTGTGCAATGAAACAATTTCTGTTTTAAAAGAATACAATATGAAGTGGCATTAGGCATTACTCCAGCAAGCATATCACTCATACATAATTTATTCAGGGGCCAGTTAAGAAAAGATAAAATTAAAAAACTCATTACCGATTTAGGGAAACAGTAACAAATGTTCCAGTCACAAAAATCAAATCTAGACAGTGTTGTTAGAGCTAGTTTTATAATTAGTTCAAAAATAGCGAAAACATCGAAGTCCTTTTCTGATGGACAGTTTGTTAAAGAGTGCCTAGTAGATGTTGCAGAACTTTTGTTCCAAGAAAAGAAGAAAGAGCTTGAGAAAGTGAGCTTATCGCGACATACTGTTTTTCGACGTATTGATATGATGGCTAGTGATATCAAAAAAGCTTTGACCGATTGATTGGTTGATTTTCAAGCATTTTCGATCGTTTGGATGAGAGTACAGATTTATCTGACACAGCCCAGCTAGTTATTTTTAAACGAGGTGTTGATGAAGAATTTGCAGTGACAGCGGAATTACTGACTTATTTTTCCTGTGAAAAAATCGATAAACACGTTGCTAAGCAATATTTTAACAAAATGCATTCGTGCAGTTGTAAAAATGTTGCTTGTTGCAACCAGCACTCATAATTCTTGTTAAAATATTACCTAGCAACGTGTTTTTTCGATTCTTTTCGGAAAAATTAGATGCCCTTATGATATTACTTAAAAGAAACCAATTATAATAATAATTAAATCAAATATTTGGGATGTTTTCAGTGATTTATAACACCTATCAACTACTTACTAAACGATAAAATTCTTATCAAATAAAAAAGTACATACATCGCACGATTACATCACATTAGACTAGGTACGTAAAAAGAACAAATACCAAACTCCTAGAAGCATTATAAACCTTGGACGATAAGAATATTTTAATTAGTCTCTGTCTTTTGGTTTAGTCTTGTATCTATGATTGTGTTTAATTGGTCTTTATTTTTTAAGTATGTATTTGAGTCTACCCAACTTATAAACAACTATTAGTGTGAATCGTAATAAATCATCAGTGAACACGAACAGTGATCAGGCTAAAATAATCTCTAGTAAATTACCGTCATCATTTTCCTTTTTAAAATTGAAAAGCACAACATAATGGGTAAGTTTATACACTAATCATAGTAATTGTTGATTCTTATAATAAAACCGGTGATTTTATTTCAGTAAATTGTATATTGCCGTTACGAGCGTATTAATATTTAACAAATAGGTACATACTTATATGTAAAATCGATTTGGTCTAAACTAGTAATTAACCTAAACATTTAACTTTTCTGAATACTTATTGGCATATTTAAAAGTTATGTTAGCGTGAGATATTTGTGTTGAATGTTAACACCTGGACGGTATAATTAAGACCGTATTTATTCAATTGGTTAGTGTAGGTTGAATATAATTTGCTGTTTGGGTAATATTTCCAATTGATTCAGTTCATTTTTCACTAGCTGAAAAATATCTACCAAGGAAACGGTACATTTTTTCCAAAGTAATATAACCATATTTTCTTTTAGAGATACATATTCAAAAAAAAGGAAAACGATTATTTTTCAATAAATAATAGCTTTTTCCAGTGTACAGTGGTGGCTCGTGAAGTATAATACTAGGTGGTCAGAGGCAGATGAATATATACTTGTTTATTTATACAGTGAGCTCGTAAAGTTTGGAATAAATTCAATTAATCGTTATTGAAGGATTTTCACAGGAAATCCTCGGACACGTCAACTTTATTTTATAAAATGTCACTTTTTTCGGCCATCGATTTTTTTTTTGTTTTGTTCGTTTTTGAGCTATGACGTCACCGACAATTTTTTTAAAAGACAACCCATATTTTTTTTCACGGATTTCGATAGAGCACATTTTTCTGAGTGCGAATATGTCAAAAACATAGTACCTTTAACATTAAAGTGTTCGAGATATTCGGTTGCAAAGTTTTAAGAATGAATTATACAAGCGATGACCAAATGCTAATCATTTATCAAGAAAGCGCAGGAAAAACAACAGTTTTGACAGTTGTCACAATTTTGAAGTTTTTCCTCGCAAGTTTGTGTTTTAATCAGTTGAATAATATCATTAAGTAAGTTGATTAATCATTATTCCATCATAATTCATTTTATATAAAAATGGTCCGTCGTTTGAGTGAAAGGGAAAGAATCGAAATTTTGATGATGATCGGTTACGGGGACAGAGCTCGCACACAAGTAGAAGTTTGCCGTTTATTTAACAACAAATATCCAAACAGAGAACCAATTACACAGTCCACCGTTAGCAAAATAGAACAAAAGTTTTTAGAAGTGGGTCATACGAGAGATCGCCCTAGAACGGGTCGTCCACCAGTGCAACAAGATGTTAAATTGAATGTTCTACTAGAGCTTCAAGAAAATCCCCATTTACCCACCCGCCAAGTGGCGGCAAACAACGGAATAGTTCAAAGCTCCGTCTTGAAATATTTGAAATGGAACAAATGGCATCCGTATAAAGTGGTTTTGGTCCAAGAGTTAAACGAAGATGATCCTGACCGTAGGTTACAGTTTTGCCAAACCATGTTGCAACGCCTGATTGATGACGACGGATTTTTACGCAATATTGTTTTTTCTGATGAGGCTACCTTTTATCTCGACGGCACAGTTAACCGGTTAACTGTAGATATTGGTAGATATTGGAAAATCCACACTGGAAAATGGAAACTCGTAGTCAGTTTCCACAAAAAGTTAACGTTTGGGCTGGTATTGTAGGTAATCGTATTTTGGGCCCACTTTTCTTTGAAGGCGTATTAACAGGTGAAATATATTTAGAATTTTTAAGAGACGACTTAGTCCCTGCACTTGCGGTACTTTACCCAAATGACGTAGATCCAGATCTGCCCCATCACACGATATGGTACCAACAAGACGGTGCACCACCCCATTTTGCAGTGATCGTTCGCGATTATTTAAACCATGTATTTCCTAACCATTGGATTGGTCGCAGGGGAACTATCGAATGGCCCCCTAGATCTCCAGATCTCACTCCCCTAG
The DNA here is from genome assembly GCA_964058915.1 of Tetropium fuscum. Classification (NCBI taxonomy): domain Eukaryota; kingdom Metazoa; phylum Arthropoda; class Insecta; order Coleoptera; family Cerambycidae; genus Tetropium; species Tetropium fuscum. The sequence goes on from CAXKVY010001092.1 coordinate 279,608, forward strand.
ACTACTTTTTATGGGGCTATTTAAAGAGCAAAGTCTATTTCAATAGACCAAATACCATCGAAGAATTAAAGGACAGAATTCGCAATGAAATTCGAACCATTCAACCCGATACTGTTGGTAAGGTTCTGCAGGAGTTTCAGTGGCGGATGGGATATTGCCAGGAAGTGAATGGAGGTCACTTTGAAAATTTACTCTGATTTTATTTTTTACTTTAATTATTTATCATTTATTTGTTAAAATATTTTTTTATTTGTTTAAATTGTTGTTAAAAAATTAAACAGATTACTCCCAAATCTTTCAAAATGTTCGATAAGCTACCAAAATAATTAATATTACTCCTTAATCTTTTAAAATGTAATAAGCTATAAGCTATTAGAATCAATAAGCTATTAAAAATCTTGACCCGCCCGATAGCTTATGCATGGTGCCATGGTACATTTTATAAACTTTGCAACCGAATATCTCGAAAACTTTAATGTTAAAGGTACTATGTTTTTGACATATTCGCACTCAGAAAAATGTGCTCTATCGAAATCCGTGAAAAAAAATATGGGTTGTCATTTAAAAAAATTGTCGATGACGTCATAGCTCAAAAACGAACAAAACAAAAAAAAAATCGATGGCTGAAAAAAGTGACATTTTATAAAATAAGGTTGACGTGTCCGAGGATTTCCTGTGAAAATCCTTCAATAACGATTAATTGAATTTATTCCAAACTTTACGAGCTCACTGTATATACTTTCAAAGTAAAATGCTTTAAAACGAAAGTTAGAAATTTGTAGATACGTCGAAAATGTTGTTTACGAAAAATGGGTTTTGTAAAACACATTTTCCTTTTTCTAGGGACGTATACCATTTGATATAAAATAGTTATATAATTATATATGTATCTATATTAGGGTGTTTTTTTTTAAAAAAATTTCGCTCCCATTGGCTAATGCTTTAGCAATGGACCTAAAATAATGTCTCTCAAAGTGTTAGCTTTCTAGATCAAACCTGTGAACGGCACAAACCGAGTTTGTTTCCCATTTAGTTAACATGGGAAAATCAACGTTTTTACTCAAACATGGTAGAAATTAAATAGCTGGTAGAAATAAATTTTTTTTTTTTAATTTCTGGTAGCAGTATGTTATAGAGAAAAATTAAATTTCCTATAAAAAAGGTCCTTAGTACTAAATCCGTGAATTCATTATTTTCGAAGATATGCTCGTTTAAACATTCTCTTAAAAATCGGATTTTATTCAATTAATTTTAAGGAAAATTTATTTTAAAATTTTAAAGAAAGTTTAGCTTATAACGAATATAGAAGAACTAGAACTTCAATCTTCTGATTCTGCTACCTTTCTTATCTCCGTATTCAGTACATATGGAATGTTTCGTCGCGGTTACGCGCACTACGCTTCGTCGCGCACTACGTTAATTTTTAAATTTCAATTGGCAAATTGTACATTATATATTGGCATCTTCTTTGCCTCGTAAACTCTCTTTCGTGATATTTGGCGATCTGTCGCGATTTTTTCGTGACATTTCTTGGGTGAAGTTGAAGCTAGGTAAATGGGTGTCACTTATCACGTCAAGGGATTGGGGATCAGCCTCCATCTGGGCTTCTTCATTCGGTGAATAAAACTTCTGTAACTGTACGTTGCTTTCCGAGATGAAATTTTTTCCCCCTCTTTCTTCTTTCATCTTCTTTACTTATTTCTCTGATTTCTTAATTCTATTAAACTCGAATCAAGAATCTCCCAGCTTCGGTAGCATTTTCTGTTTTTTCTTGCTTGCCCAAGAAAATTTTTACAACGGCACGTATGTCACACTTTGTTAATGGAAATGGAAATGCCCTAGCAACCTGAAGTAGCAACCTGGCCGCGATGATGCTCTCAATACACTTGTTTATAATAGTTTACCGTGAGATTTTGAACAATATAGCCGCCTGTTTTTTAGATAAGCCTTTTTAAATGTCCTCGAACGCCTTCTTCAAATTTTCTTCAGAATAATTTTTGAAGATCCGATTTACCGGAGGGTTTCGTAATTTCTTGCTGTGGTTAATTAGTCAGCACCTCTGCTGTCGACTCTGAGTCGACTGCAAGACAAGCAAAAGAATGAACTGAAAGAAAAACACAACAGATAAGAAAGAGTGCGCGCATAAGTGTTAAAGTAGCTCTAGGATGTCAAAGTAGCCCCGGTTGACGGTACCATTTATTATGTCAAATCGGTGGTCAAATATTTTAATGAAAACACTATTTTGTAGTGTACTAAGTATCTTAATGTTATTTAGCCTCTCCAGATGTACACATTTGTTATGTTTTCCAAAGAATTAAAAGTCAAGTTCGTTGGCAGATTGATGTACCTATTGTGAAGGTTTAATATAGTATAATATGTACTTACTTCCTTTCTACCTATCATAAATACCGTTCCCAAATTCACTAATATAAAGTATTATAGTATTGGTGACCAGTTACCTCTTTTAACAGCAGTCAAACGTAAGAGTGGTCCATTATTTTCACATTCTGCCTCAAACTACTCTTTCAAATTTGCTACAAGCTCTTTGCAGCGGCTACCCGACTGCTTCGGCAGTTTCGTATAAACTAAAATCCATTTGCAATATATTTTCTGATTAAACACAATAGACTATGAAGACAGTTTACATCTTAGACGGCGGTCTTAACTTAATTATTACTTTGTACCGTAACGTTTAGCCTCGGTCCACAGGTGGCATCTAGTTTGGCCACAGCTTGCGTTTAGTTGTATACCAACAGATTTGATGCGAGCCATAGTGATCAAGGCCAATTCTACTAGATGTAGATCTAGCGGTGGAAGACACACTACTTCCATTGCTCTCGTTGGTGTTGTTCACATAGCTATGGTTATGCTCAGACAGGCAACTCTTTGGTAACAAAATATTGGTCATTTACGCACTAAACACACGTGTTTCATGATAGAAGAAAAATAGCCCCTAAAACGGAAAGAAGTAAAGCATTTGTCTCATTTAAACAGTGCTTTTTGAAGAAATGCAGGGGAGTCAAATGGTCAAATGGTGGAATGTATTCGAGGCAAAATTTTGGGTGCCGCATGATGGATTCGTGAATCTTTAAGCCGATGTTCAATTTTTTAATCATTTTAGTATTTGCACTGATGATACAAGATTGATGGGTATTGATAATGACATAGCAACTGTCTTAAAGGAATTCTAAAGCAGAAACTCTTTTTTCTCACGTCATGCGTATCCTAGAGTTGAGTACATTTTATATGGAAAGTTTTGTTGATATTCTATTATTATTTATCTATGTTTATGTTTCAACAACGAACGATCTAGAATGTTGAGGCCTACAACCCAACAACATTTTACGACGTCCAACATCTATTACATAATTAAAAGGCGGTCTTAAGAACCTGCCAGAAAATAAGTATGTACTTTTTACCTACTAGAAAGTAGGTACGTACTTTTTTTTGTTGATATTACACCTACTTTGTTTTTAGTTCCATCTAGATATATATGAGTATGTGAATTAATTAAAACACGTGCTACTTGTAACTGATAATTTTCATATTAGTATCTTATTAATTATAAAGATATAATTTATAGTATCATTTATTTTCGGAGTTTATTTTCATGGCCTACATGGCCTATAAATTAAATTGACTCATTAACATATAATAATTAACACTAATAAAGTGAATCGTGGAAATCCTTTGATGGAACGGAAACCATAATTTTATATGGTTTAAATTGGATGACGTTTGAGAGTCAATGTCAGGTTTTTACATTGTACCTGTTACCTGTATACAGAATGAGACGGAAAGTGTTTTTAGCGGCAATAGTGTTAGTATCTTTAGAAATGTAGTATCATTGTATGGTTGAAATCTAAACTATATTGCATTTATTAATTTTTAAATACTAAACTAGGTAACACTGTTTTAATATCCTCATAAATGAAAATTGTTGTTCCTCGAATGTACCGTCTCATGAACCTTTTTAAGGGGTAGTTATTAAAGAAAATTTAAGAAAATATATATTACTAATAAAAAGGGTCTATGGCGACTCATGGGGTGAATCAAGTGGCCCTTATTTTAACAATTTATAATGGCAATTTTTCATATATTGCTTGGAAATTGTAGCAAAACTATCCGTCCGATAGATTCAGGTTTTTGCACAAATAATTTAAATATTTGAAGTTGCCAAAAGTATACCAAATGAGCCCAGTAACCTTAAACAACCCCAAGTATAAGTTTGAGACATATTGGTTCATAAATTCGATAGTGCGCCCTTTTGGATTGGCAAAATTGGCAAAATTGGCAAAATTGGCAAAATTGGTGAAATATCTAAATAAACCTCAAAAAATCAAATTGCTTTCTGTTAATTATAACATGTTTTAAAAAAACAAAGGAGTATTGATTGAGGAGTAGGTAAAATATAATAACTAAAACAAATATAATTTCACTTAGCTTCATCTTTTGAACACCGGAAAAATGGTAATCCACTTCCACCCTTTGTTGTGCAACTATCTACTGAACAAGATACCGTAGACGTGTTGATACAATTTAATATCGCTTCACGTTTCTGGTCCACTCCGTAAAAATCACCACTAACTGTTCCCTGCGAGAACCTGGCGCACTCTGTACGCGCTGGCGTCCTGGTCTTCCACGGGGTCCTGGTTATCCACGGTTTTAAATATATTAAACATTATTACTTCTTTTAAATAGATTTAATAGATTTAAAACGTGTGGTTATCAAAGCTTCTTAATAATCTGTTATTGAGTAGTAGTCTACCATCAATAATATTAACCCTTCAATCCCACATATTAACAAATAGTACTCGTTACCATACTTTGATCACCTTAGTGATCATTTACTAAACAAATTTTCGATTTATACCAACATCAAATTAGCTTTTCGTAATGCATTAAACATTAGATAAATTTTTTCCCAAATTAAAAACAGAGACAATATTAAATTCTTCAAATTTAATCTATAGTATCCCCTGCAATGACTGTCCTAAAACATACATTGGCCAAACAAGTAAATGTCTAAAAGACCGTATTACCTCACATAAGAGTGGCGTAAGTAACAATAAACTTTCTTGTACCTTAACAAAAGATAGTTCAGATTTAAACCATACAATGTCTTACGACAACGTCAAAATTTTAGACGAAGAAAAGAATTTAATACATGGTTATTTTTAGAAATGGCACACATTTCTAACGGGCCTAAAACTATCAACTCAAAAAAAGATATCGAAGGCCTTAGTATTTTGTACACATATCTACTTCATGTGTACAAAATAGTAACAACCCACTCTTTCGTTCCCCAGATAGTACTTTAGAATAGATTTTACATATCAGGAAGATATTTTTTTCAACATTCTTCATCCTTGTTAGCCCAACAGTTTGGTGTTACTAACGTTATCGTATTTTTATTCAGTAGGAGACATACATTTTCAATTAACCCAATTTATATGGTGGGTAAAATTTATAGTTGTCATCTCTTTTCTTTAATATCCATTCGCACTTCAATTAACAGTTGGTAATTCTCTTCAATGCATATGTGCTTAAGATATAGTTTATTTAAATCCAAACCTTTTCTACTTTTTTTGTTGTTTTTACATTTAACACAATACTTAACCGGTAACATGTTTTTTAACTATAAGTGCATAAAATTTGTGAAGACTTGTCTGTGCGGCAAATTGGTTATTTGTTCCTTAACTAACCTCACTTTCATAAGTACTTTGTACTTCTCTTATTTACTATAATTATCACAATTGGTTTTATTTATTGTAATCTTCCTGAAGAGGAATCAAAATAGATTCGAAAGCATGAAAAGAAAAAAGAGTTCATCTCATTTTTTACCCCGACCCAATCATAACAAAGTTAATCCTTAACGTAAGCTATAAAGCTCAACATCTTCTAGATAACTGTATGCCTAATGCTATGTAAAGTACCTATTAATATTTTAAATTCAAGTATAAAAGATCAATAAAACAAATCGTTCATCACTCTGAAAATCCTCAATGAAGGTGAAAGAAGTACAACGAATCCAAGATTTCTTTTCGCAAATATATATATATATATATATATATATATATATATATATATATATATATATATATATATATATATATATATATATATATATATATATATATATATATATATTGAGCGTGGACGAAAAAGTGAAAATAAAAAAGCGCAGATAGAAAAGGGTGGTTAAAAAAGGGTCCTAACTTCACATAAATATATGCTGGCTTGTTTTCTTGTTGAATTAACATTTCAGTACTCAAAGTTCGATTTATAGACTTTAATATAAGTGTGAAATTGCCATGGTGCACCTGTAATATAAATAAAATGCTCTTTTGTAATCGCTTCAAATGTTAAACCTTGATCTTAATTCAGTACAGCGTTCGAACACACCGTATTTTCAATCAGGCGAGAACACCTTTTTTCAAGCCACATATGAATAACATACTTAACACATGTCTTCGATATACCGTAATTTATATTAGATAGGTATACACTGTTGTTAGAATAATAAAATAAGAATCCTAATCCACACATGTAAATGAATCATTTTCAGTAAATAGTTCGTAAAAGAAAAGGCTGACAAAATCCCCAACTGGTCCTCCTGGGCAGACCTTATTCCTTTATGTCCACGTATTTTCAAGTATGTGATAAAAATTTACGTAAAATTTCTATTTGTTACAGAGCGTTCGTTAGATACATTATCGAAACTATATTTTAAGCACATAAATTTTCTACCGAGCATTCATTACATTTATCGACGGTCCACTATTTTTATCGAATATTTAGTTTCTTGTCATACTTTTTATAAATTAACTGTAAAATGTAATGTATTCCATTATTTCCCAATTATCGAGCATTTAAATAGTTCCCCAAATTTTTGCCAAATCTCTGGTCCACTTTGAAAGATCTTTTTTTTGCATAGTCTGTTGGTATCTAGATAATTTTATTGTCTTCGATATTTAAAAAGAAAGTTATTTTTCATTTCATACGGGGAGTAATAAAAATGTGCTTTTTTCGAAAATTAGTAACATATCCTTTGGGGTATACTAGCAACCGTAACGCAAATACATAAATCGCAATTTATTTATATCGCCTGTTTTACCTGCTGATATAAGTGTTTTACCTGTTAATATTATTTTACCTAATGGTGTTTTAAAATAACAACTACTGATGTGTATATTATACCCCTCAATAATTTTATATGTATTAAACAAGTAATGAATAGTACTTTGTAATATAACTAAATATATTTTAAGGAATGGTATATAAAAATAAGTAAACAGTATTTAATACACATGTTTCACATATTATATTACAACAGCACACAATTCGGCCTACTGTGAAGCAATAGAAATAGTAATAACAATATATTGTTGTGATGTATGATGTAGTTTTATCTTAGTAAGTCTTTTCGTTGGATGGTCAACGTTGGTCTCAAGACTGTGTCGTGGCTGTCGTCTTAAAATTGTGAAACAAACATTAGCCTCAGAAACGTTTTCAAAATGTTTATAAGACAGCTGCAAATATAAAATTGGCACCACTTTATAAAACATTTCAGTTTTGGTTAGTATTTTGTAAAAGCTTTTGGAGACATAATAAAATTATTTTATTAACATTTCGGCAGTCTTATAAAAACTTTATAACGCATCATAAAATAGTTATGTTAAAATTTTTTATACTGCGCTATAAAATATACTTTATAAAAGTATAAACGTTTCTATAAAACAACTATATAAAAGTTTTATAATAACTTCACGGGAACAATAACAAGTAAGAAAGCATATTGGAATTACAGTATTATACAAATTTTTTAAAAGATATTCTGAATGCTTAAATAAGCAATTTTGATTTGGACCAAGGGAAATTGAATGACCCGAGGCCATTATCAAAGAAGCCTTTTTAATAATACATCAAACACTATATCTACTATTCAAAATTTTATTTGTGCTACAGAGATTAAAGTTTTTGTTCCCAGGGAAATTTTATTGAGAAATATATAGCATATTTCTCACAAAATTTAAGGGCTAATTTTTGTCATTATACGTGTCATTATTATAATAATTGTGCCATTAGACGTGTGATATTTACTATTTTCTATATTCTATATTCTATATTTTCTAATTCAACTTACTTTGATTCCTTGGGTTGCACCAATTTTAAAATGGCGTTTTTCTATAAAACAATTTACTATTAGGCGGAACCATTATAAAACAATTTAAATTACTAGGCAATATTTATGAAATATTTTGTTTAGGCTAATGGTACATTTTTGTCACAGGGTCGGACTTTAAATGTGAAATTTCTCGAATTAAAAGGAGCTAATGACTTTTTTCTGTTTTAGCCCTTCAAAAATAGACAAAAAAATATTGGGTGTTAAAAAAACAATTAAGAAAAAGATTGATTTAAAGCTTTTAACGCACCCTGTATACACCCTGTATTTTGAACTTTTTTTTAAAATCGGATTTTGCTAAATATCTGAAATATCCTTTCTCCAATTTTGAAGAAGTTTGGCAGCATATTTGCAGTAGTAAGGGGATAATTTAGCCCTAATCAGATTTCAATTATTAATTAGGAAAGCTGGTATTTAAAGCATTTGCTCTATTTCGAGCAAATTCGAATTTTAATTTTAATCCTGCCCGGACGCCACTGGACAAAATAATTTAAATTAGATTAAGGCTGAATTAGACATTACTACTGCAAATAACGCCCTCAAATTTCATCAAAACTGGGCAGAGGATATTTATGATATATATCTAAGAAAAACCGATAAGTTTAACAAACGGTCTTTTTGGCGACTCTAATAAAACAGATTTGTTGCCCCTGATATATTTTGATACCGCACGCGACACTACTATAAGATACGCAAATATTTTCCCTATAAAATTTAAAACGATAATCGATAACTACTCTGTTAGATCGTTTATAGTAACGAAAGTTTTTTATTGTTAAGTTTCAAAGTGAAATTTAAAAATAATAGCAGATGTTCTTTCAATTATACCTAAAATACACATAACAGGTGCGTTATTAAACTCTTAAATAATGTTTAGGCATGTTTAAGTTAGTGCAAACTATTGAGAAAGGTTTAAAGTTTAAAGCAACTAACAATAGTCCTTGTACTATGGGTTGAGAACAACCAACTTTTGTGGCAAAAACTGAGGGCTGGTAAACTTAAAAAATCCAAATTTAGTACCAGAGGGTAACTGGTTTACAATGCAGTATAAATTTAAAAGAAATCACATAATAAGTTATGAAATTGCGGAAGAAGAGCTAGAACGAATATTAGAGAATGACGACACCGAACAGGAGGAAACTACAGAAATTATTCAGCCCAAAAAACGCCCAAGAATGACATTTCCAAGAATGATTACCACCACATCACCTATTTTAACATGAATTTGTTTCATTGTACTCATTGTATTTTATAATAATATATTTATAAAAGTCTTAATAATATCCGCGAAATTTACTAAAAACAATTATAAAACAATTTTATTTTATAGGCTTGACTTTGCTGTGTTGCTCATAGAATGGTTTCCACGATAAATTTATAAAACACTTCATCTTTAACAACAGAATAATGTTCATCCCCCATCTAATAAAATTAATTGGTATTTTGGGAGTAATAATAAAATACGAATAAAATAAAACAGTCGCAGAGCAATGAAATTATAAAATTACTTTACTGGTTGGATAAAGAACGTTCTGGTATTTACACGTTATCAAAAATATTGAGTTATGGCTGATTGACTGTGCCAATTTGGGAACTTTTTGTCGTGGTTTATAAAACGCTCCCAGTGTCGTGGCATCCACTTTTATGCAGCTTTTTATGCAGCATGCAGTAATATGGACATTTTTATGAAACATAATGTGGAAGCTTTTCCTTGTTTTCTTTACCTTCACAAAGAAAATATCGTACTCCATTCGGCTGTTGAATATGTATTAATTTTTGTAGTAGATACAACATGCAGCGCGAAAATAATCAAGAATTCATCAACAGCCAGCCTTCTGTCGGTCATCAGTCTTCATCGTCGTCGTTCGCGCGAGATCCACTTATATACCCCGTGCACTTGAATACACGCACAGATTATTTCTTGTATCGACATCGTAGGAACCTGCGTGGTTCACTTTTACTAACTGTTTCGCGAACTTCATTCATTCGCTTTGACCGACATTTATATCTAGACATCCATGGTATAGATTTATTGTTGTTTGACAACTGCACTCTCGCGCTCTGATACCCGCAATCGTAATCGGTGTACCTCTGGATTCGGGCTGATTACTGCTGGAAGGCTTTCTTCGGTTTATTTTCGGTTCGTCTGTTGTGCTACTTGGACTGTTGTTTGTTTTTGAGTTTGTGTTTTGGTTTCGAAATGGTGAAAGATATATCAAGTGAGTTTATCAAATACATTTGCTTACCATAGGTTTTTAAGATTTATTTTCGGATGTTCTGCGATTGTTTCCACAAAAAAAGGTGTTTTACATTTTGCACATTGTGAGCTGCGACACTTCGAGTAATGAAATCGATGTCGTATATCTAACCAGATTTTACTTTATCCTTATTTGCTTGATTTTCAATATTAGATAGTGATTTGTTAACAAGCACTTTTGGGTATCGATTAGTCACTAGATTTTATAATTTCTTTTTGAATTGTAATTCCACACCTGTAGTTTTTAACCAACCACAAGCTTGATATTTGTTTGGTTACCATGTCAACCCAAAAAAATTTCCAAAATTATTTTTCTCCTAGAAGTCAGCAGGATGTGAAATTTTTTTCATGTTACAATTTTTATGTTTGACAATCAACCATAGATAAAATAATTCAATTTTGAAAAACTAATGTTTTACCGACTTTAGTAAACAAAAATTGATTTTAATACAAAATGTATGTGATTTCTATTGACCGTGAGATAGCGTACTGTTGAGATAAGCAATTTTTTTCTGTCATTTTGAGAGCTGAATGTGGCTAGTTACCTGATGAAAATAAGGGTGGTTTTAATGCCTGCCCCCCGTTCGAAAATTCGGAAAATCCATTTTCATTTACATGAAACTTTTTGTTTTTTTATGACCTTATATTGTGTGGCATTTGAATAACATATTGACAATTGAATAAAAAATGCCAGACGGTTTTCAATTGACGAAAAGGCGTGGAAAGGGGGTTATCTTGCAAGAAGAAAGTTCAATTTTCCTCGTTTTCTTTTTGTCTCAATCGAGAGAATGAAAGGTTTTCTTGTGAAAATTACGCTGAATAATTGCCAGACGGTAATCACCGTTCGAAATTGAGCTTCCCGCGAAAAAATATGCGGAAATTTCGAACATTTTTTAGCGATTTCAATTTGTCTGGCATCGCGGTAAATTAGAGATCACACATACATTGATAAATAATTTTTATTTGCCAGGTGGATTGGAAATTGGAAAAACGGTGACAGAGGAAGGAAAATTGACAGAAGAAATATAAAATTTTTCACGTTTTTTTTTCATTTGGTATTTCGTATTTCTAATTAAAATACGTGTACAAACATAGCTAAAAAATGCAAGACGTGCTTGAAAATTTCTTAATAAATGAAAAAGTTACAAAGAAATATAAAATTTTCCAATATAAAGTTTTCGTCTGGCATTTAGTATTTCTATTTAAAATTCGTTTACGTGTACAATATACATACACACCTAAAAAATGTTGTTTACAAGTTGAGTTGTTCGAAAAAAAGTTTTTAAAAAATAAGGAAAGATTTATATTGGAATCACACCCAGTGGCATGCCCACGGGGGGGGTTCGGGGGTTTAAACCCCTCCCAAGGCTCAGAATTTTCAAACAAAAAAGCGAAAAAAAAGAAAAACCGAAAAAAGATACATCTACTATACTAAACAAAAATGTTATATAAATTTATTAGAATCTTTAGAGATTACTAAGACAAAGAAATCTGGAACTATATTAAATGTATAAATAGAAACAAACTCATGTCCTTTATTAAATTTATTTGAGTACGTATACATGCTATCCAAACTGTTAAATTTTTACCGATACCATTTGTTGAATTTTATAACTTAATTACAATAATTTAAGACTAGGAATCACCACAGTAATAAACCTAGAATTACCATTACTATTTAAACACTGTTTCACATTATAAAAATTAGTCTTGTACTCAACATCTGAAGAAGCCACTGTGTTGGCGAAACAATTGTTATGTTTAACAAATAAAAAGTGAGAATCTAACTACTGAAGTTTTTAATATTGTATAAAAATTTTATATTTTACGAGGATAATAAATTATAAACTTTTTCCCTTTTATACGAAGTAATTTCTGACTTGGCCAAATCCAAAAAACGAAGACATGATTTTGGATTGTAGGTTTTTTAAAATCAGTTTTGTTTCTTTTTAAGAATAGATTTTTCCTTGAATTCTTATTATATTTTTTAATTACAGATCTTAGATTTTTTCTCCCCCTCCCTCCCCTCCCTCCCCTCCCATACACTTAACCCCCCCACAGACGAAATTTCTGGGCACGCCACTGATCACACCTACGTATACAATGGTATACATAGTAAGTATACATACTTAAATTAAAAATGACATACAAGTTAAGTCGTTCGAAGATTGATAATAAAGAATTGTTTTGCTGGTAATCGAAGAAATAAAGCAATGAACTTTTACCGATTTTTACTTTTTTATTGATTTATAAATAATGAATAGCCAATAGGCATCAAAACCACCCTTATTTTCATCGGCTAACTAGCCACATAAACACATAAAATTCAGCCCTCAAAATGACAAACAAAAAAGTGAGTATTAATATCTACTATCGTAAAATTTGAAGTACCTACTGTCGTAAAATTTAAAAAGATATTAGTTAATTTTATTTAACTAAAATTGGTAAATAGACTTATCAGACTGGAAACCCGTATATTATGTATGACATAACCCTTTTATAGCGTAATAACATATTTGATAAGTTTGTGAAGGTTTTATCGATTTTAGTAGATTAAATTTAGTTAACAAAACCCCTAATATGAACAAGATAGGGTATCTATATTTCAAACTATTTTCAACCTCGTTAATAACTCATTTACAAATGTTGATATATTACATTCTAAACCATTAAACTAATAGTATACCAGTACATACAGTAGCAGCAGGTATTTAAAAATGCGCTTATGACAGAGATGAACCCAATTTGAAGTAGCACAAAACCTACTATCATAATCTAACCTAACGACATTGTTATAACAACATTGTTATATATTTATTTTTTCATTTGTTTCAGGTATGAAATTTTCATTCCGAATCTGCTTAGTACTTGAATTAATAACAATAAATGTTTCCTCAATCAGAAATATTTTAAGAAAATTTTTTATAGGAAAATTTCATTTCAAGCACTAGGAAGGTTACAGTGAAAAATTTTCATTAAAAATCATTGCAATAGAAAAAATAAGGTCTGCCCATGTCATAAATATATTTGGCTACTCATTTTTTAACCTAATGTGCTGAATTGAAATTTAAATGTCTATTAGTCTGTTTCTTTCCCAAAAAATATCTAGATAAATGCATGCTTTTATATATCAATATAGATATCAAATATTAATATAGATTTTATATATCAATATAGATATATATTAAAATAGAACAAGTATTAATAGTAGACTAGGTGATTAGTTTTTATGAATGTGAGTTGCTAACAAAACTAGTTTCACATAAAAATGTCACTATGAACTTAGCAGGTACCTATTAATAATAAAGTCAAGTGTAAATGACCAATAAAATAAATCGTATATAATTCTGAAGAGTCTTTATTAAGATTCTTCGAAAGAACTTGTGCAACTTCTAAATGATTCGTTTCCATTTATATTTCCAAAAACAATTGGTGAGTGTTTTTCATTTGATTTCTCTTTGTATTAGATTGCTACCAGCCCAAGATTACTTCTTACATAATAAATATAAATAGCAATAATTACGTAAGTAATCTTGGGTTGGTATCAATCCATTACAGAGGAAAATCATATGAAAACACTTATCGGTTGTATATCTGGCCATATTATATACGGAACCTAACCATATATAAGTTTCTTTCGCCTTTAGTGAAGACCTGTGAGGATATTTACGAAACTTGTTTTCTAATGGGCTTTTTCACTGATTTTTTTATTGCTTTATGTAATAGTCAACAAAATGATTGTTGACAGTTGACGTTGAAATTGACATTGTCGACACTTGACTTCTGCTGATTAGTCATCTAAATTTGACATATAAAACTCGTCCACCATGCTAAAATCAGATTCCAGTAGATTTTGTTCACTTCCTTTAGAAAATCCTGGCTCCATTTTCTTAGAATTATATACACAAATCAAAACACAATTCGTAGAGAAACGCACAAAACATAACCACAAACCTAAGTGTAAACAACTACAGTTGTGGGCGAGGGCTATTTAAGAACGAACACACAGTTCAGAACAATACTGTTCAGAATAATACAAGAAAACAACACGTGAAATGCGAACAATATAAACAAACAACTTCGATAAATAGCAACTTAATATTTTGACCTACCAATTTACCTCTGTTTGTTTTGTAGCCTACAAGTATGATTTTTGATTAGACTATGAAGGGCCTTGGCGGCAGCCTGCCTCTATTTTTTCTCTTAATATTTCCCGTTAGAGAGAAGAGGCGGTTTGCGTTGACTTTTTGGAAATTTTGTGCTCTATGTAACTATGTAAAAAGATGTATAGCCTGCCGTTTAAAATTTTTATGCAAACACGCAATAACTGTTACGACGTCAAACAGCGCCCTCTAGCTTCCATGACAAAATATATTGTGATCAAGTTGATTTTGCGTATTATTAAGGAACAAAATATCTTTTAAACGAGCCTCAGTTTGTTTAATTCCGTTAAACAAAACCAGAGTTATCCTTATTTTAAGAAGAGCAAGTTTAAGCTTCCCCTACCACTTCATTTTGTGAGATAGAGCAAAATACGTTATATAAAAAAAATACGAATTTTCCAGTTATTATAATAGCAATATTTAAGATACCTCTTTACGTGTACATTTTTGAGAAAATCCCGTTTTCTGATTGGTCATAACAATTGCGCCCTCTAGCGGCCATTTTCGGAACTTGAAAATAATTTCCAGTGATTTTTCTTGGCCGATTTGCTACGTATTTTTTCCCAAAGTTATACGATAAGTAGTTTCTGAGATACAGCCAGCTTCCATTCGTAGTACATACACAATTTTTAATATTCACACAAAGGGCAAAAGTTCGGTGTATTTTATTTTAATATCTAAAAAGTTCATGGTATTGTCTTTTTCTGGTGCAATTCTGAATACTTTGGAGTGATATATACTAAATTTATTATATTTTATTAACTAATTTATTATATTGAAAAACAAATAGCACATAAATGCATTACAGATGTCTCACTGCTACTTTCCTAACTACTTTCCAGTACCTAGAAATCCTCTGCCATATATTTTATTGATATGTCCGATAAAAATAATGCGAATCATCGCCTAAACCAGACTATCATCAAAGTTGCAGTTGAAATATTTTATAAATGGCATTGAATACAAAATCGACCAAAACGAATATTGTACAATAGGTAAGTATTTTATTTTTTAAATTAATTGGAATTTATTGAGCATATATTTTTACATTACTGTTTAAAATCTCCACAACTTCTGCAATATTTAAAATCCCCATATCTCCAATATTAACGAATTTGTAACCTTACTAAGCAATTTAGATATTAAAAAAACCAAAGACATGTTTTCTTATCTGGAATGAATAATTTATGTATCTCTCTAGTTCTAGTGTTCAAGTATAATTTTTGTTTGAACCTCGTACTTAACTATTTTTGATTCTAGATTCTATATTAGTTTTTGGTAAGCATATAATACATGCATCTTTATAAAAAAATGTTTTAGGACATTATTTTCTAACTCTTCCATTACTAAATTTGCTGATATTGGTAAACCCATTGCAGTTCCGAATATTTTAGAAAATATTTTATTGTTATATATGAAATAATAATGCGCGGAATTTTATAACAACGATATGGCTGTACTATAAGAGTAGCTTACACGCAAGTTCAAAATCATCAAATACAGTGGCGTAGCTATAACAGGGCTCCGAGCTTGCGAGCCTCCACAGATACCACAAACCATAATCCCATTACAGTAAAAAAAATGGCTTGAAATATGAAATAGTTAAACTTCAATGATCTCTGATCAACAATGGATCAGAGTAGGTGATCAAATCTGGTTTTCCTAATACAGTAAAATTATAATATATATATATATATATATATATATATATATATATATATATATATATATATATATATATATATATATATATATATATATATATATATATATATATATATATATATATATATATATATATATATATAATAATAATATATATATATATATATATATATATATATATATATATATATATATATATATATATATATATATATATATATATATATATATATATATATATATTGAGATAAGTGGATTTAATAGAGATATTATATTGAAATAGTATGACAGAGAAATATTTAATTTTGCTTATTGGATACTTACTCTTACTACTTCCCTGTTGAATCTTCCTTATTTTTTTATAGGCGCCAGTTCTATGAACATAAATTTCTTAATTTAATTGAAGGATCACTTTAGAATCATGAGCAGTCTCTCGTCTTAGAGGGGGTCCAATTAGGCTTAATAGTTCTTTTGCATGGAATTTCTTTCAATTATTCATTAATATTGTAAGTGAACGACTCATCATCATTGAATTTAAACTGTTTGCAATTTTTTTTTAATATGTGAAATTTATGTGAAGCTTAAAGTTGTATTAGTTATATTAAAACTAGATAGGGCTGGAACCTTTGATGTAATGATAACACTAGAAGTAGTTGATCAGTTTCTAAGCAAGGTTCCTTGCCGCTATTCATACTATTTTTACATTTCATAATTTCTAAGCTCTCAAATGCATCCGCCTGTCTGTTATGGATCATATTTCTAACTAATCTTAAATTATTAATATCTATTCCATGATCGTTGTCAAAAGCATGTTGTGCAACACTAGACTTACCTGTTCTTCCATATATTAGATGAGCCATATGCTCTTTAAACCTGGTGTTAATTGATCGTCTCGTTTGTCCAACATATTTTCGATCACAGTCAGTACAACTAATTTCTTAAATCCCAGACCTTTCATTTGGAACAATTTTATCCTTAGGATGGTCTAGGAGTTCTTGTAATTTATTATTGATGAATGAATTGCTGTTATACCCACGTTTTTGAAGACCTTACTCAAACCACGAGTAAACCGGAGTTCGTACGGGATGGATACATATTTTGGAGTCTATATCATTTTGAAAGGTCGTAGAATTACGAAGTGTGTCCTTAAATTTACGCTTCCTAATTAGTTTTTCAAGTATATCTCTAGGATAACCATTACTGACAGCTATATCCTTAATTAATACTCTTTCTTTTTCAGACCTCTCCAATATAATATGTATGTATGACAGTAGCGAGTAGTTGAAAGAAAACGATTTTATTTACTTCATGTAATTGTGTATTTAAATTTTTTAAGTAATATGTAGATAGATGCCTGTGAGTTTATTAATTTGATATGTCAAAAGTGCCTTGTTAAATTTATTTCCATTTCATAATATTACACCATGGTGAGGCTACAGATGCGGAAAAGACACGCATCGTTAATTATTTTAATGCTGGGTGGTGTTTAAGTGCTATTGCCATCCTTTTCCAAGTTAAAATTTGCATATTTAAATTGAAAAGAAAATGGCTGGGAAATGTGGATTGAGATTACTGCCGAACGTTGGCTCATTCGATGCCAAGTCGGTTGGAAGCAGTAATTGCTAGCAATGGAGCACTAAATACTGATTTTATATATTGATTAAGAATTACACCCTGTTATAACTTCATTCGATTTTTTTCTAATACCAAATTATAATTTCGACATCAAAACGTTATCTAATTGACCATAGATTCATGTCTCTGTACTGTCAAAAGCCACAATTACATCATGCTAAAATAACAAAAACATATTTCCAAGAGTAGTTTATTTTCAATTGCTCGCGAGTGTACTTATTAGATACCCATCTATGGATATGGCTATTACTGAAAGGCTGAACGGGACGTTTTTATGACTGAATATCGATTTTTTTGTTTGATTATATTACTGTTTATATTTTATGACAAGGTTAATATTTATTTTATTCATGTTTTTGTCAGTACACTACTACACAATATTAGAAAAATATTTATTTGCATTTTTAATGGCGACACAGGAAAATATAATAGCTTCCTGTTATGTTTATTCAACTATATTTTCCTTTGTATTAGGGGCATCAGCGAATATTTTGCACCGGTACCAAATCAACCCCGCTACGCCGCCACTGATCAAACACCTGTGAGATCATCCAAATTAGCGGGGTGGGTTTATATGGTAAACATGCCATTTAGATAACTATTCTCCAAATCTGATGGTGTTAAGTACAGGGAACGAGCAAGCAAATTAATGGGACCGTATAGGGGCCTACGATATTATATACGGTACCTATCTCTAACACTCACTAATATGTGGCAAACATAACAGATTTGTTGTTAGTTTAATGAAATTAGTATGTATCTGTTTCATAATATACGGCTGTTAAACATCTACTGTTATGTAGGTAACAGAGTTCTTTTGGTTCTTCATGATATCTTGTAGGTAGGTAAATTGTTATAATACCGTTTTGGTGTAACGTTCAATTTTTGTTACGTATCTACTCTGCTTGTGTACAATTTTCATTTAATTCTTTATCGTGTACAATGTCAATATTTAATACCTACACTATTTCACGGTTTTTAATACGGTTGTGCATACGTTTTTTGGAAATATATGATGGACTGTCTGATTCAACAGCTGTACTAGAGCAATTGAAAGCTCAAAGAATATTAGTAATTATAGCTTTTTAAGCTTTTATTATGACCACTAATAAATATAATTAGTTATGAGTAGGAATATTTATTGTTTACAGTGATATTGCATATTTCAGATACAATAAATATGAATATGTTGAATCCTTATTTATTTAGCTATTACCGTTGTTTGAACGTCTGAATCATTCAATCAACGCTATTATACAAAACAAAAACAAGTATTCTGGTAGAGTTAAAAGTCCTACTATCGCATAGACTACCATACCAAAAAAAAAAACAAAAAAATCCATATACTTCATTTGATTCCATTGCATTTTGTCTTCATTAAATTTTGTTTACACAAGGCTCTTTCTCTTTTCGTGTCGACGCCTCGCGGCGGCGTCGGTACCTTTTCTGTAATTATATAATATGAAATATGTAACGCAATTAACAACAGTTTCGTTTCCTCTCTCAGAACTAAATATTTAGACATCTAGGATCAAAAAGCAACAAAAACTTTTTTTCGTACAGCTGTATTACTTCGAGAAATTAATAGAGTAGTTAAGTGAAGAACTAGTAACTACTTTAATTTAAAAAACACTATAGGTACCTTCCTAAATATTATTGGCTGAGAATAAAGTAAAAACTATTAAAGTGAAGGAATTTTCTAATGAAAATTTGTTTTAAAATTGGTGTGATATCTGAATATACACTAAATAGGCCAGCCATATAGTGCATTAAATCGCAAACTAACGGCTAGTTCTGATTTTTTAATATGTTAATGACCACTACCAGTAGTGTATATTCAAGTTTGCAGCTTCAAAAGACCTGTGCTAACTTCGTGGCACTCTAAAAAAAAAGCCATTTTAGCGATTTTTACTGTACTATTTGACTGGCCTAAACATTCAGCATAATAATTCATGTTAAAATAATAAATTAACCCTAATTACGCTGTTTTATTAGTGCATGTTGCCACTTTTAATACCTACTAACTCCTTCATGAAGATTGGCAATTATGATTCTAACCCTTATAGGTCACTCAATCTAAATTTAAACCCAAAAGGTGACCATCTGACAGCGTTCAAGCTCTATAATCAAGCCTATAAAAGATTGGTACTCCATTAAAGTTTTATTATATCACTGATATTCTAACCGTATAGTCATGACTTATCATGTAATTATATGGTAATACTGCCAATAATAACCTCTTAGAATCGCACTTAAATGGCATATTAGATTAAAAATTACGTTAATACATATATGGTATGGCGATTAAGGACTGCGCCATGTGAGACTGCAGACTGATTGCTGTTGTTGCTTTAAGTACTTACGTTATTGTGTAATTTTTTTCTTCTCTTCTGAAACTTTTAAAACATTTTTCGAAAGGTCTCGTGTTTTTAAACTCTTTAACTTTCCACAGCCCAAAGGCTATAACGTTTTTCTATTTATTTCCATCATACCATTATATTGGGTATAGGATTTCGTGATACATTGATATATTTTTTTGCGTCTTACTTATATAATAGGTTTCAGTATATTCATTATATGGGTTTCAAAGCTGCTAAGTAACTTTATCTGGAGTCCCACAGGGATACATATTAGGACCCGTATACTTGATAATTTTTATTAATTAACTACTATCCAAGTGGCTAGTGGTTTTACGGTTATGTCACTCCTTTATGCTGATGGTTTATAATTATTTACAAAATAAATAACGCAAGATTGTATTGTTTTGCAGGAGAAATTTAATTACTTGATTGATTGGTGCACTACCAACAAATTTGTTCTCAATGTGATAAAATGCAGAACGATCCTTATTCTAAAAAAGTAAATTTATTGGCTTCTTTAGAGACTGATTGTTGTTGTTGAGGCTTATTCAGTTAGATCTGACGAACTGACGAGATCTGATCGCATTTTAGATTTGGGCGTTGTTACATTAGACAGTTATTTGATAAATAGATAAATAATATTGAGGGCCGGATCCACCGGTTCTACTTACGGGTTATTAAGTGCTACTTATAATTTTTAAGCTCCACTTATGGTCGATCAAATGTTAAGGGTCACTTAACAACACTTAGGATAGAGTGTTGTCAGTTAATTAATAACTTATTTTGAGGGTTATCTTTGTGTTTAAGGGAAATACCATAGCCTAAATTTGAATAGTGAGAAAAAGGTTTTCAAAGCTATCATGGATATGAATTTGTCAGCTGATGCTTTCCAAGATGGTTTGAAGATTATGGAAAATATGCGACATGAAATTAATTCTTTTTGTATTGTGGATTTTTTTTGTTTTTATAGCAGTGGGTCTATAAATTTAACTGCGAATTAAACTGACTGTGAATTAAAAGTTTGCGCTACTTTATTCTGTATTTATTTATTCCAAAATGTATTTAAATTGTATTAATTATAATGGAAGTGATTTGATAAGATAACATACATCATACGCACAGGCTACCTATGGATGAGAATCTATCGATAACTATATATCTATCTATATAAATAATCTGGTCAAAATAGACATTCAAGTTTACAATAATTTGCATACAGCTGAGAATTGGTACCAATATTGGGAACACCATTATAAATGAAGTGTGGAAAATTCCCATCGATCCCAGATCTGCAAATAAAATTATTCAAGTTCAAAGTTCGCAAACATAAGTTTTTTACATTGTTCAGCCAAACGGTATGTTTTATGTTGATTATGTCATATAGAAAGGAACTAAGACGGTCACGGGTTTTTATTCAAGAAATCGGTCAATGGTTTATTAAAGAAGAAAACCTAGGATTGCTATTAAATTAGAGGATGCAAATTGGAGATAGTGGTGAAAATTGACCCTTTTTGGTTTTTTCAATATATCGCAATCGAAGCAAAATTTCGATATACTTTGGATTGAACTTTTTGTAGAAAATTGAATTCCTTATGTCTTATATATCTTATGTTATCTGTCTTATGTTCTTATCTCAGTAGGGGCAGCTCTTCTTCAAGGATATGGCAGTATGCGTCTCCATTTAATCTCATTGTAAGAAAATATGGGCCAATTAAATAATCATCAATGACACCAAGCCAAACATTTAATGAAAACTGCTGTTGAAACTTAGCTTCAAAAATTTCTTCTGGATTCTCTTCAGCCGATATGTAATTATTATAGAAATTTCTAATAGATTCCGTTTAAAAATTAGCCTCATCAGTAAACAAAATCTCGAGGTAAGAGCTCTTGTACTCGTTGGATGTGGGGAACTGGGGGGATGTGGGGACTCTAGCAGTACGGTTCTTACTTCTCAAGCACATCCGCAATCGACAGTTCTTCTCAAAAATTACCATTTTCTCGTAGACGTTGATGAATACGTGTGAATATGCCATGATGAAGTAATGTTATAAAATGCATATCTGCCATTTCGGCATTTGTATAGTTTACCATTTTAACAAGCTGTACCTATTTATTTTAACTGTAAAATTGCTACAAATTAACAAAACTATACTTAAATGTCATAATGACTTAAATAGTTGTCATAATGACTATTTGACAACAGCCTACTTGACTCTGTTTCCGAATTAGAACCCCTCAGTGAATTTATTTGAGTCAATGAGGCACACAATCAATTTCTCGAAGAAAACTCAAGAGACAAAAATTTGCAGATTGAGGCTATATTTGCAAAACACATTTTTAAACAAAGAAATATCGACGCGTTAAAAGTTCTGAAGAAAAATATTATTGTGGTTGGTTTTTTTGCCGCCTTGTAACTAGATCTCAGGGTTACAAAAATCGTCACAAACTGCCATTCTATTAGTGCGAGTTGTTCGCCAAATTTCATTCTCCTAAATTCTTCCATAGTGGAGAATATAAATAAAAACAATTTCCCTCCCAATTTTAGAGGGCTGTAACTTGGATGGGAAGGCGTCCTGGAAAACAATTTATATGAAAGACTCACCTTAATCTTTCGTGTCAAAAATCTTTCGTATCAATTTAGAAATACCCTCTGTATCACGCAATCTTATAGGGCGTTTATGTTTATATCGTGGTATTTTGAATCCCAAGATTAACTTGAAATGTTACAGAGATTAGAACGTGTAAACTCTGCTAAGTGGAGTAAAAGCCAATGTGTTAAAACAGTCATAAATAGTCAGATAAAAAGGTGCATATTTTGATTCAGAGTGGAAATAATATCGTATATAGAACGCTAAAATTATGTAGCCGTTCAAATATTATAAATAGACAGTATTTACTTTTCTTTGACCTAAAAAAGCTTCTGTTGGAACTACCGAATTTACTAGATAAAACAAATAATGATAAGTAGTTACAACAGGTACTTTTATCCAGCGGGCTTATCTCGAGAATATTATATCACGTAAAATTACTGTTTAATTAATATACCTACTCGTCTGAACCAAATCAATTTTTTTATCATATCTAATTATTATTAATATGCCTCATAGTATTAATTAGCAATATATGATCGCGAATAATAATTCAGCGAATAATGAAGGCAATAAAAATGCTCATAACAGTACTTAAAAATTAAATCAATAGGTAGGTAGAATGAATAATCATCATTATTGTTTTTTAAAGTTTTTTTTATTTAAAATTGAACAACAACAAAATATTGTTTACTCACAATATGGAGTAATAGTAGACGTAATAATAGGTATGTATAGATAGTAGTTGTAATTAAAATAATAATTAATATTTAGTTATTACAAGATGGTCTCTCGGATGGTTTTTTGGGTTCTCGTTGAGATACTTTTCTGCTGTTGAGATGGCGGTACGGGAGCAGTGGCGTATCAGAAACTGAGCGTCCCCTTTTCTAAACGAGTGGAAAATGGTAATTCTTATCTTCAGTACTATTAGGTTCAGATTTATGAATTTTTGAATTAGTTAATCGTGCGATAAAAAAAATTAAAACAGTATGATGTTTCTTATAATGTACGGTAGTAGCGGAACTTCTCGTGCCTCATTGAATCTAAAAGACAGAAGACAGTAAAAGACATAAACACTCAACAAGTCAGCACAAACAATATGTCACCAAGTACTATTAAGGTAAGGTATTATAAAAAACCACCTGGATCATCGAAAGTTTTTTTTGCAGAAAGTTTTTAATTTATAATTTCCTGTATATTTATCAAAAACAAATTTACTATTGAAGTAATTCTCCAAAATAACGGCTTCTTCTTTAATATCTATATCTGCAAAGTTTGTTCTCATACGGCGATTGAGTTATTGATTGAGAGAAATCAAGAACTATATATCTGATTTTTGCAGTAATTTTGATGGCAGATCTCTCTCGCCTTCCTTCGGCTCGCGACGCGACGTATACCTCACCCTGCGTTAATAGTGACTCAATAGTTGCTCGGTGAATAATACACTATATTAATAGATACCTTTCGAAAATTAAGTATGTACAGTTGCAGCCACCCAAATGTGAACGGCAAAATTGTATAGTGTAATTTAGATTTTAAATCATAGCCGGCGTAAATGTCAAATATATCTGTCATTAATAAGTTTAAAAACGTCACTTAAAATATGCTGAGGTACTTAACTGAGGCACAAAGAGCAGGAGCAGCACTATCAGAAGATTGGAATGTCTTCTGGTCGGAGAACACTACGTTGTTCCAAAATTCACTACTTTGAGACAATAATTCGTTTGCAAACTGAACGGCTTTGTTTATGCTCGTCAGTTAAGACCATATTGTTTTAGACGTGCTGTTCTCAGAAACTCTGGAAATAATATTTTTCTTCTTGAGCTTTCACAGCAGTTTCGAAACGATGTGATGGATTAAACCAGAGCATTGACTTCGTTCTCAGTGGAGACCTTACCTACACCTTGACTAATAGGCCTTATTAGTTAATATAATACAGCTGTACCTAGTTGACATATTTATATAGATAAAAATGAAATGGAAGTATCCCTTTAGTGTTTAAAATATGTATTAGGTAATAGGTAGTAACTTTTTTTAAGGCATTATTTTTATGCTGTTAATGCGTTGTAATATTCCACGTGTTTCTCCTGCATCTTCTTTCAAATATTTGTGAGAACAAAACGAAGTTCAAGGTTCAGGTAAATCTGAGTCGTATATTTCGTGATACCTCGAAGCGAGTGCAAGGTTACACAAGGCTTATTCAATCCAACTTTACAGTTTTTCATGTAAATTAATACGTTTTATGTAAATTAGGTAATATAGATACGTTCCATAAAGCAAGTATAATACCAGAATTCAATACGATAATAACATCAGTCATGATTCTTACACAATAGTCGTAAAGAAAATTCCTATATTTAATTCTAAAGGTAATTTTCATGGAAATGGATCATTAATTTAATAAAAATATGAAGTACTTAGGTAATAAAATTATATGAAATTAAATTTTAGTACCCAGATATTTTATTTTAATATTTTATATTTTTATTAAATAAAGATCCTTCTATGAAAATTTTCTTTCCTATAGGCAATATATTGCTTATACATTATGTTACGTTCTCTATTGTCACTTGACCATTTAAATATCAGAAGTTTGTTTTAGGTACATAAATCTGAATAAATCCATTAGGGAAATCGACGCCTCTCTTCCTTTAGCATTCTTTATTACATCTCAAGGCATGTATGTTACGAGTTTCTATGAGGCACATATTTGTGTTGTGGTATTCTGAACCTTTTCATAGAACATTATTAACTGGTGTAAGCGCATCTAATTATGTTATGCCCCGTTATGTCCCTATTCTTTGTTCTCTGACCTTTTGCTCCTACTGTTTCCATGGTTAGCGCGCTTAGGTTTTAAGGTGCGTGAACTGATTTCAAGGCCATCGTCTAGGGCGCGTGGTACGAAGCCCTTTTCTTTCCTTTTCCCTTTGGCTCGTGCAACGGGTAGTAACGCTACTTATAGTTCAAATTTAAAAAGTATTTTCTTATAAGAATAAATACGTTGTCATTTCCATGATAGCGTTGGATTTAATAAGAAAATCACTGTGGTATGTTGTTGTGGTTGCTTAACCTGCACGTCTTTGACGGTATGTCGGATACAATTGCTTGAAATGGGTAAGAGATTGTTTTTTTATTCGTTGCTACGAGGCCATTTTCTGATTTGTTTATTTTGTCTTCCCTAGACCCTGTGTTACTTTGATTGAAGGATACATCATTGGGCAACCCTTCAAATTCGCTTCCATTGACTCAGTAACTGTTTCAAGTAGATATATTCACATAACCTAAATTTTTCTTAACCCGTAAAAACGTATTAGATATGACGCTTGCAGGGCTTCGCACATCGAGCCCTTGTAACTTGGTAACTTTATCTGTACCTCCACCTCAAACTGTCGTTGGACTTGCTTCCACAGCGTTGAAATCTATCAACTTTATACGTAGATTTGCTGGAGAGATCCACCTTACTGGAAGACTTGCTGCTACTTTACAAATACGATTAGTTTAAGCGTACTTTTAAGCGTACTAAGGGACGATTCCCTCTTTTAATGATTCGTGATACCACTAGCATGTACCAAATAAGTCATTATCAGAGGACGCCAGTCATATCTGAGGAACTGTATGACATAGAACATAGAACATAGAACGTTAGTTAAAAAAGATCTATGACAAAAGTGGACCAGAGAAATCGCTGGAAATTATTTTTTAGTTTGTAACATCACCACTAGAGGGCGTTACAGTAAAGTTAAAATAGAAAAATTAAATATCTCCATAAATTGCTATGATATTTAAATACTTTCGTGTTTATGAATGTATTTAATAATTAAACACTTTTTTAAAGTATTTGACTAGCTCTGTCAGGGATATAGGTTAAATTTTAAAAATTCAGAAACTATTAAATATGAATTTCCGTTAAAAAATACACGTAATGTCATAACTCAAAAACTGGTAATTACGTCACCAGCCATGTAAAGTAGATAAAATTTATCGGCACTAAAATTACTTTACTTGTTGCAGAGTTTTTGTGAAATATTTAACGTTTTGGAAATACCTAGCTACTGAATTAATTCTCAAAGTAGGTAGCTCCGCACGGTGTAATTTTCAACTTTCTTCGTATCAAATATTATTCTATAGGTTTACGATGCCATGCACTTTCCTTATAGCTAATCTAATTAATTAAATATAGCAAATTATCTGATTACGAACAGATAAAGTACATAAATACAATCATTAATAAAATAATGAATAACGAACTTTATTGCTAGCTGTCATTAAATTTCCTTTATGATGGACATAATAGAAATTAAATCATAAATGCATCATTCGAATCACTGGATTATATACGGATTGATATAGACAAAAAATATCCTCGTTACAAGCAATTTTGTTTTTATTATATTAAATGTATGATCAGTGGCTATATTAAAAATGAACCTACATTATTATCAATCAGTCGTCCGTGAGCTTGAATTGACAGGCAAAAAAAACCGTGAATACCATATTCGAGGCTTACTTAGAATCAGGAACTCATGATAAGTAATTTACTATTCATTTGCTATCTTATAAAAAGAATTTATATGGTTTAATGCCCTCACCACACACTATTTTTAAAATTAAAATCCATTCGTATGATTTTGCAATACATATTCATATTGGACATTTCAGGCATCCGTTCGCCCTCTAGCGACCAAATACTAAACTTAAAACAGACGAGTAATGAAATACGGACAGAATAATCCATCAGGATTGTTTCATTATTTTCCCAAGAAATACGGGACAGTTTGTTTATATTGCAACCAGTTTTGCCGTTGTTAAGAAAATAAATCGTAGGAAAGCATGGGAAAAAGCATTGTTAATGGGAAAACCAGGAACCTTGCGAAAACCAGGAACCAGGACAATGCGTGTATGTCTGCTTCATTTCAAGTCAGAGGACTTATAGTACGCGTACAGTTTGCTAAATTGTTAGAATAAATTGGCAATTATTTACAAGTGTCATTATTTTGAGGATGCAATCAGTACACGGTTGATGTTCTGCTCTTACTTCTTTAAATTTACTCTGTGTTCAGAAAACAGAGGAAGACCGCATCTTCGTTAACAGAGTCTCGAAGGAGGAAACCTATAACGGAAATTAATAACGCATTAAAACCAACAAATAAGGAGATTTATGTATGAATATTTTATGTGAGCAAGTACTGAAGTGTAATGTTACTTTACGAGTCCTAAATGTTGATGAAGGTATATGCGTTGACGGTTAGTTGAAACTACATAGTGCAGTAGGTGGTGATTATTCTGTGTTTCACGTCCGTTAGCAAAGAAGACACTTAATTATTCAGTGGGATGGTGTCTTAATTTGTACAGTTTTATGTGACATTAGTTTTGAACTTTCATAGAAAACGACCTAATCTACTATTTATAAATGTTCTCCCTGAACATATTGATATGTAAAAGCAGTAGGCATACATTTATCTAGAACATATATGGGCAACCCCGGCCCCCAGGCCGGATCCGGCCCTCCACCAGCTTCAATCTGGCCCGCGAGAGATACGGAAAATTCTGCATTCGCGATCTCTGTTTCTCATTATATCAAAATTGCTTTCCGCTTTAGAACACTTGTGGGGGATCGTTGCCCAAGTCAAAGCTGCATTCGATATCTCTGTTTCTCTCTCTCTCTCTCCCTCATATCTGTCATATGCTTTGTCTCACTTGCGAGACGAAAATGTTATAAAACGTGTCGTGACGCGACCTTGAAACATCATTCTCCTGCGGCTAAAGAAGTATTCACTTAAAAATGACGTAAAAGTCCTGCGGGCGGAGTCTGAGAGCCCTCCCGCACGGACCGCCACTGATTATTATAATTATATTTATTATATCGTGCTATTGCAGCAGAATGCAGAGCAGCTTCGGCGCACAGTAACAATTTGTATACACGATTCACGCTTATTGTTCTCCCGCCGCATGCCGCGCGCCGTATTCTCATGCTCTCGTTCTTCTAACTAGAAAGGAGAAATTCTGCGTGAGTTTACACATTTTCATAAATTACATCGTTTTGCTTTGTGCATGAGGCAAGTAGAGTTTAATTGTTGTATCGTATGGAAGTAGGAATAATATTGCCGTCAACGCGCTGTAGAAAGTAGCCATCCCATCCGCATGGGAAAGATAAAACGGTACATTTGAATGGCGCTATAAAAAATACCGGTAAAGAAAACGTTTGCTTGATACTCGATATCTCGATATTTGTTATTTTAATTAAATATAAGTACATTTTGTTTCCTAAGCTTGGCTAAATAGATTCAAGCCGTCGAACTCTAATAACGGTTATGCATCGTACGCATTCTTTAAGGTTGCGTTGTTCCACGACGCCATATTTAATTTAAATTGACAAAACATGATATAAACATGTATAATTTCCTTGGACACAGGGCCGTTCCTATTGGGTTTTGGGGCTATTTAAATAAAACACACTGTAACTAGTTGAGTAGATTTAATGATAAAATATCATCTTGAATATCACGTCTTAACACAGCAACTAGTAAAGGAGAAGTGTCTCGTAACTTACTCATATGTAGTGGTATTTGAGAACTGTTTATGTAACCATGCCCGAAAGAACCTTTTAGATAAAAAGGGACAGGCCGCAGGCACATGTGGTGCCACTCACAAAGTATAAACAATAATTTCATTACTGAGACATTTTAATTTTTGTATACATATTTATATATCTAATAAATCCAACACTCCCATTCAAAAATTAAAAGTGGACTTCTAGGTTCTCAAAAAAAAAATATACTCACATCTTAAGCATACCAAACAAAATTCAGGACTTCTGGGTTCTCAAAAAAATTATACTCAATTTAAGTATAACAAAAAAAAATGTTCAGATAACTGTTCGATTAGTGTCATAGTGAAGTCAAGAAACCCTATGAACTATTCTATTATATATTCTAGACTATATTCTAGACTAGACTGTTTGATTAGTGTCATAGGGAAGAACAGTCAAGAAACCTTATGAACTATGCTAGACTAGACTGTTCGATTAGTGTCATAGGGAAGAAAAGTCAAGAAACCCTATGAACTATTCTAGACTAGACTTTTCGATAGTGTCATAGGGAAGAACAGTCAAGAAACCCTATGAACTATTCTAGACTAGACTGTGCCATTAGTGTCATAGGGAAGAACAGTCAAGAAACGCTATGACCTATTCTAGACTAGACTGTTCCATTAGTGTCATAGGGAAGAACAGTCAGGAAACGCTATGAACTATTCTAGACTAGACTGTTCGATTAGTGTCATAGATAAGAACAGTCAAGAAACCCTATGAACTATTCTAGACTATACTGTTCGATTAGTGTCATAGGGAAGAACAGTCAATAAACCCTATGAACTATTATAATTCTCCTTCTCACTTTAGTTTTGTTTATTTTAATACCATGCGGATTAATAGTACATTCATTCTATATTAACTAATTTTAATCTTATCTAATTTAATCTGCGATGTTATGTTAGTCTGAATACATCATTGGTTCACCGAATATTGTGTAACGTGTAGGTACTTGTAGGAACAAAAACATATTAATTTCTTGTTGATTTTTCATTTACACTTTTATTGGTATTTTTAGAGTAAGCATATTTTACTAATGAATGTACACGTTTATATTTAAGCTTCAATCTTAATATATTGCTATATTTACATCATATAGAGTAAATTTAATACTCCTACTGTATATTGATATATACATATATAGATCAAATGTAAAACTCACACTGTATATTGATATATACATTATATAGAGTGAATTTAATTACTCCCATTGAATTTGATTTTTCCTTGTTTGTTTTACTTATTCTAATTATGACTTAAGTTTCATCGAATTCTCGAACCAACCTCTCTCTGATTGTATTAGGGCGTATAGTGATTTATGTAATTAATAGACATAGTTGTCTTTGGCTTGTACACCTTCGGAAACTGTCATATATATATATATATATATATATATATATATATATATATATATATATATATATATATATATATATATATATATATATATATATATATATATTTCATTTTTAGGGCTCATTTAAAACTGCTGCTTTTACATCCATATTTAAGATTTGCTAAATCGTCAATCATCATCTAAATCATCAATCAAAATATTCATATTTTACTATATTTTGTTTATGGGTTTTAGTACTAGAAATCAGGTAATTTTTTATTAAGTTTAAACGAATTTATATCGTCCTTTATTGCTTGTGGAAGCAAGGGAATGAACATGGAAATGGAAACTAAAAATTTCACATAAAACAAAATAATATAGGTATATCTAATTTTCTAAAATCATCTAATTTGTATCGTTGTCAATTAATTCAAATATATAGCTCTGGAATTGTTAAAATCGGCTTTCTCATTAAAACTCACTTTATTACTATAATATTTATTAGATTTAAAACAATTATTTCCTATAAATAAATATTTTTTAATATAACTATTTCTGATTTTTCGATTTGCCAATGTTTTTTTTAATAAGAGGGTAAATTAATTTTATTAAAACGAGCGGCCTTCATCTTGTTTAGTCTTTTATAATTATCTCGAGCGCTTTGTCTCCGTCACGGATGGGATAGTATGCTTGAAATTAGAAAACTTTTAATATCCCATGTTGCTGATAATTTTTGATAATATGAATTTACGATATGTGAAAATGCTCTATACGTTGTTGTTTTAGATTTGTATAAAATGAGATAATGTAACATAATAGTACGGCGAAGAAATATCTATCAGAAGAAATATCAGCTTACAGTATACTTACACTATTTTTTCCCATTGAATCATTCTTGTTTTATGGGCGCCAGTTCTTTGAACACTAATTTGTCACAATGTATCATAAAAATTAGCAATTTGAAATTGTTATTACCTTAGAAATGTATGTTAATCCTTTTTAATTACGATGCACAAAAACTTATCACTATTCTCGAACACTGGTTGGAACACGAACTAACAGATGCTGCTGGGCTCTGGTGGTGTCATCTGGCGGATATCGCCGTACTACCTCTGGAATGCTGCTATGATAGCTGGAGCTCTATTATCGGATATATTTACCCTCGAACCTTTAATTTTCGGCTTCTGCATTTATATTCTTTCATTCCTTGAATTCGCTGAGAAAATTGTTTCCTTTTCTTCATCTTGATCACAAAACTCTTTGCGGATGGGGACACTACCAAGCCTCTATACTTCTCACTTGCTAATTACGACGAAAACACTTAATTTGCAGTTATTTCTGCTTGTAAACCTTTTCCACTGGTGTTTTTACTTATTTAACACAATTTTAAATATGTTTACTTTAGTTTAACTATTAATTTCTAACAATTTTTAATAAAATTAGGAGCGTGGCTGTTACCTCATCGAACGCCTTGGCTGGACTCTCCTTAATTGTTATATGTTACTACGGATATGCCGTATGGGAAAACATCTGCATTTCCTGGTTACCATCCTTGTTTCTTGTTATTATGATACAATCTGACCAATCAGATTGTTGCCTATTTACGTTCCTATTTTTTTCATATACTATGTTTTGTTCTTGGTTTCTTACTACGCTTTACACTTAGTTTTCTTGAGTTAAGTTGTTCATTGTTTACTGTATTCTTTCTAATATTGCGTCTTCTAATTGTTATTTTCCATGAAGCAGTATGGTATTTTTGTATACTCGTACAGTTGTCATGATTACATTTTTATTAATACGTTCATACCTCTGTTTCTCAAAATAAATATAAAGTGTGCTCCTATCTACAAGAATCCGCCGGGAAAATATGATGTTGTCATTTAAAAAAATTATCGATGACGTCACATCCGGAACACCTAGAGCGCCATCTCATTGTGTATTCCATCAATTATATATTCTTATTTTTTTATTACAGGTACGTCGGCGGGCGGCATCTTGGGCCTCTCTGAGATAACTGATAACAAATCGATATGGAAAATGTTGGTCGCTGAATGCTTGGGTACCCTCATTTTGGTCACAGTTGGTTGTGGATCCATTGTAGGCTTAAATCAATCCCCAGATTATGTTCCTTACATTCAGATCGCACTTACCTTTGGTCTCACAGTTGCTACATTAGCTCAGGTATGTCACTAGATTTATAAATTTACTTTACATTTTTTTATATTTACTGCAAAAATTTGTGTGTAACACTACCGAACGCCCACAAACAACATCCCAAAATTTCATTAAGTTCTGCTGAATTTTTCCGAACATACAACTTATATGGCGACTGCCCTATAATTGTTGTTTGATTTTCCCGGACCTATAAACCCACGAAAATTTACTTAGGGTCATAGGTATTTTTTATTTTAGTTAAAGGAAATTAAATATTGCGATAATGTCAGACATTAACTGAGGATGTCTCTTGTTATTTTGTAACATTAAAAATAATTATTTGTATTCCTAGGCTCTGAATTCCGTTTCGCGTACCGAGAGAAAAATTATTGCCGAGGAATAATCTCGAGTTCGCTAAAAAAAAATTCGCGGCCGTGGTGTACACAGTATTTTTTATGCCACCGTGTACATGGCTATAAGTTTTTGTATCTGATAAAACTATAGATAGAATTTAGTGACAAATGAAACCACGATTTATAATATACCTACTTCTGGCGTCAGATCTCAGCGTTTCTATGGAAATGATATAAAATACTGACGGTACACTCATTGACAAATCGTGAAAATGTCACTAAGTCACTGTCACTATGGCACTTAACCGATTTCTTGGGCACTTAATTTGCATCAGCTTGTCTAGCAACCTACTATAAATCTTGTGTGATCGACAATAATCAAATATTGAAATACGTGTACCTAAGATTATTATGGTAACGACAAATTTTGATATGGGATTTAAGATTTGATCAGACAGGGATTAAGGATATCTCTATTGTCTGTTTAACTTTTGATTATTGTAAATACAGATAGCTAGACGTGAAAGGAATTAAAGAGAAGCTTACGGGGAAGAACAATCGATATATCCATGTTTAATGAAACAGAGATAATCACGTTTTGAAATATGAAATTAATATAACATTCAAACGCCATGTACTACTATGACCTTAAAATTTTTGACTTAGGTATATTAACAACCAAGGTTTTGACAATTAGGTAATATATTTACAATAATTATCTAAGTACCTACACTTTTTATTATAAATTCATAGGCAAAAAGGGGCACAAATGCAAAGTAACATAACACCATAAGAGGATGTCCTAAGAAACAGGGAAAATTTTATTAATTTTAAAAAGTCCATCTAAGAAGTTTAAAAGTTGAGAGACTGGCTGCACTCGTAAGGTTGGTGCTAGCCATGGGCATTTTGTTTTAGGTGGTCGAAAGTAGAAGGTTTTTATATGCAGACTTTGAACACCACATCTGATATTGAATGCATGTTTCCACACCACTCACGAAGTAATGCTTTCAGCGCTTTACCACAAACCGCATTTTAGTGGGTGGTTCCTCAGTAGCCGTATTTCCCGCTAGAAACAAAAATAAATATATACAAAACAGCTAAGTAGCCGTGAAGAATAAACTTGAAACCCGAAAAAGTAAAATACATATATATATACCAAAATAAAGCAATAAAACAAACAAAACTCTTCTTTCTCAACAAAAAATAAAAACAACAAAATAAATTAAACAAATATATATTCCAAAATAAAGCAAAGAATTCACAACAATAAATAAAAACAAAATAAACAAAGTAAATACACCTATATTCCAAAATAAAGCAAAAAATTCTCAACAAAAAATAAAAACAATAAGATAAATCAAATAAATACACCTATATTCCACAATAAAACAAAAAATTGTCAATAAAAAATAAAACCACCTTAATCCCTTATACTTACCTTAAAAACGTGTAATTAATATCACTATCTTCTATGTCACTATCTAATAATCACTAATAACACTATTTTCAGTCACTTTCCACTATTTCCAATATTAATCACAATAGGTCCTATGGCTTGATCCACCTCCAAATCCACATCCCACATTATCTGCTCCTCTTTAATCACGTGATTAATACACTTCCGCCAATTTTCTGCTGTGACTTTCTCCATTGCTCCTCGAAGATGGCTCTCTACGTCAGCTAATTTAAAAGTTCGATTCACTCTCGCCACTTCCCCTTTTACTTGGGGCCCAGATCAATTCAATGGGGTTCAATTCGCAGTGATAAGGAGGTAATCTCAACAATGTGACTCCATGCGTCAATGCCAGTTCGCCCACTGGTAGTTTCTTATATTTATGAACATGTACCTTAGCAACTTGCAATATTTCCGTCTTCAAGTAATTTTCTTGGTAAGGAATATAGGGATCCCTATATAAAATATATAGGGATATAATATGAGGAAGCTAGCGTTTAATGTTATTTGTTATAGATTTATTAATATTTTCGTTATAATTCGACTGTTACAACTGTTTTAAATATAATTAAGGAATAAATTAAATTCTATATTTATATATCAAACGCGCCCCAAAATGTCTGTCAAGTTCTCTCGTATTTTTTATTATAATACTACAACACTCGGAGTAGTTTCCACAAACACCAAAACACTTTCACTTCGCTCGACGCGCGTTTCGCCAACCAAGTTGGCATCATCCGGAGACGATTAAAACTGTTTTAATCGTCTTTTAACTCAGTTTTAATCGTCTCCGGATGATGCCAACTTGGTTGGCGAAACGCGCGTCGAGCGAAGTGAAAGTGTTTTGGTGTTTGTGGAAACTACTCCGAGTGTTACAGTTACATCAAAGGTTCCACCCCTATCCAGTTATAATACTACAGACCAATAGCATTGAAAATAATAAAATAATAACAATAAATCTATTAAAAAAATGAACAATATTAAATTAAACTTAAGCTTGTTTTGGAACCCAGTGCACTGACGTTTTTATAAATAAGTTGAATTTAATATTGTTTAATTTTTTTAAATAGTTTTATTGTTATTATTGTGTCGATACTGTATTATTATAGTATAATAATAAGAAATATAACGAAGCTTCTGACAGATCCTTTTGATGTGCCGAAGTTCCCTTAGGGCTATAGACATATAGCCCTTAATTTATTCCTTAATTTTCCACAAATAATTTTTAGATATTTTAATAAGGAGTGGTACTAAAATCCCAGTGTTCTAGATCTTATTAAAAATGCAAAATAAAGAAAAAGTGTACTCAATCTAGCAATTTATTTATCGAAAAAACAAATTTTTACATTAACAATATTTCAAGTTATTTTCATACAAGGAATTTATGTGCATTCAAAGTTGTTATTCGAAACTAGGGATGCAAAAAGTTAAAAAGTTAAAATACATCAAGTTTCGACCCATAGATAACGCATAAACATTGAAACGTAGAATAATTGATCGATGTTGAAAGAAATATAAACCGAGGAGTATAGATGAATCGAAAGAATTTATTGATATGTTTTTATTGGAATAATATTGTAAAACGAAAACTTAATAACTGTTTTCAATATTAAATTTGACTATTTTTGTCATTGTGCACTTTTGCGTGTTGGAGGTTGCTTTGACATTTTTATTACGAATTATTATTTTGAAATACATTTTGTGCATTTGAAAAAGAGGTTTTTCAGCAATCAAATCGACATTTTTTGCTGTTAATTAAATTCTTATGATAGTTTCTTTCAGTTATTGGCAGTTAGAAAAGTAAAATATCTGCAACCGGACGAATAATTTTTACTATTTTCAACCAACTTCAAAAAAAGGTTCTTAATTCGGTTGTATGTTTTCATGTTTGTTACCTCAGAACTGCGTCATTTATGGATCAATTTTAAAAATTCTCTTTTTGTTGGAAAGGGGGTATTTTCAAGTCGGTCGCATTTTAGTTTTATTGGCATTGGACCTTGGATTCAGAAGATATACCGGTGAACTCACTAGATATAGCATAAGAAATGGCGAATGCGCCGGTCACAGCCCTTTTAAATTAATTAAAAAAATATACTATCGGATCACATTGTGAGGCTGATAAAATATTTTTAACAAAAAAACAAAACCGACTTCAAAAAACCTAGCTTTGGCTGGCACCGACTCCAAAAATAACAATAATTGTATATTATTGGCCTAATAAATTGATTATATTCTAAGTAAGAATGAATAACGTAATTATTTCGAATTAAGTCGGTTTTGTTTTTTTTGGGTTTGTAAAAAATATGTTATTTCTTGCTCATTAGTGAATATTGCGTTCTGTGTGTAACTTGTTTATTTTTTGCTTTTCAGTGAACATTACGTTGTATATGTCACTTATTTATCAAATACTAATATGGGTAGGCCTAGTAAACAGCGGGGCCTGGTGACATTGTTGTTTGGGAGGGCGTTTGGCGTTTTTTCACACCATTTAGTTTTGCTTGCAAATATTTTCTACATACGCACTACTTAAACTAGAAGCAATATTAGTTGTACCCAGTACCTGAAAGCTTACACTATTATTCATATGCTTGGCCGATTTTTCGTGTTTATTATCTTTTCGCCGAGATAGAGGATACCGCTTTAAATCACGTACCCCTTCTTTCGTCCACTTATTATCGCCACCAAACAGTTAACAAGCAAAACCAAAAAACGCATTTGTCTCTTCGCATCCGCACAATCATATAACGTCTTTTCATGGATATTTGCCTCTATCTCTCCCGTAAACCCTCCTCGATTTTGATAACCGCGTTGCACTTGACTTAGATTCAATATGGGCACAGGGCGTACGTTTTTTTTAATGTTTCCCTTGTGCGTCAAATTCAGAGAACTAATTAATGAGATCACACACCCTCATTTTTAATATTACAATATTACAAAACAAGAGAACCGGCGCGTGTGCATCATCCGATTGAGGGTAAAGTATCACTGTGCTCATGTCAAGCTAGCCCGCAATCCCGTTTAAAACGCGTGACAGAGAGTGACGTTTCCATGGCATCCGACCACTTGCTACGAGAAGCTTGGCGGGCGGTCAGTGAAACCCGCCAGCGCGCCAGCTTGTCACCGTTCAGCCTCGGTAGCCGGCAATTGTAGCCGATAATTGTATATTATTGGCCTAATAAATTGATTGTATTTTAAGTAAGAATAAATAACGCAATTATTTTTTACTTTTTGTGCAGTTTTTTAGAGTAATTTTTGAGGTCGGTTTTGTTTTTTGTAGAAAATATTTTAATTGTTATTACTGGTACAACCTGTACGGTAAACCACAGTACAGTAAATCACTGTGCAGTAAACCATTGTTTTTACTAAATCACAGAAAACAAAACACAAAAAAAATTACAAATAACTAAAATAACGTGTTAATTAACGGAATTAAAACAAAGTAAATGTGGAAAATAAATTAAAACATCGCAAAAAGAGAGAAACAAGAGGTATTGTGCGCGTGAATTTATTTATCTTGTAGTGATACTATCATGGCAATGATTTCATAGAATCGTTTCAGTACATACGTCAATTAGACATGCAAAGTACATTTATATTAGCACTCATACGGTTCAATGGGTCATTGTAAAAAATAATTTGTATAATATAAGTGCATGTCGACCCAGCCCACACAATTTCATTACGATAGCGGCGGACCATTCTGGCTCTTATGTCAGTCATTTGCAATGTACGTAGGGTTTTACGACATTTGGGATACATTTAAATATCTTGCCCTTTAAATACACGCCCTGCCCTTACATTAAACAAAATAGGTTACATGTTTCGGTTTACATTGTTTTAAAATTGTAAATATTTCTCATGATAAGATTCTATTAGTACTATAAACTTAACAAAATATAGACAGTAGTATTATAAGAAAAGTGTGCATGCGTTTCTTGGTTAGTTTTTCCTTCATCAATTATCAGTTGTTACACGAGATATATTCCTTTTTCAAACAAAGTATTAAAATTTAAAACGCTGGGACATCTTAAAATTGATTTAGGGAAACAGCAACAATGTCCCATTCACAAAAATCAAATCTAGACAATGTTGTTAAAGCTAGTTTTATAATTAGTTCCAAAATAGCGAAAATAAGTCATTTTCTGAGGGACAGTTTGTTAAAGAGTGCCTAGTAGATGTTGCGGAACATTTGTGCCCAGAAAAGAAGAAAGAGATTGAAAAAGTGAGCTTATCACAACGTACTGTTGTACGGCGTATAGATGGCTAGTGATATCAACAAAACATGGATCGATAGATTGGCTGATTTTCAAACATTTTCGATTGCTTTGGATGGGAGTACAGATTTATCTGCCACAGCCGAGTTAGCTATTTTTATGCGAGGTGTTGATGAAGAATTTGCAGTGACAGAGGAATTACTGGTTTTACGGCAGCTACAAGGGACCACTATTGGAAAATATATTTTTACAGAGGTGCAAAGTACTTTTGAGCGATATAGTTTGCAATGGTCTGTTCACGAAAAGGTTTTATCGGAATTCTGAAGGAAACATCAACCGCTATGAATGTGCAAAAATGTGGTTTAATAATTCTGCATTGCATTATTCACCGACAAAACTTGTACTCTAAGTCCATTCGACTGAAGAATGTTATGGATGTGGTAGTAAATACCATTAATTTCATTAGATCCCCCTGTCTTAACCATCGCCAGTTTAAAGCATTTTTGGATGAACTCTCTACAGAACACGATGATGTGACATATTATTGCGAAGTAGGGTGGATGTATGTATGTATGTATATGGGTCGGAGGATAGTGGAAGGTAGTGTTACACTTTACACTCCCATTCCACCACAGCACTTAGGCCTCATTAGGCCCTTTGTGCATTCCTCCTTTTTACTTGACTACTTTCCTTCAAACCATCCTATTTATTACGGGTGGCCTGGTGGCAAAGTCTCTACAATTTGTATGTATGATAGTATGGTTCTGTGTTACCGAGATTAATTACTCTGGTCCTCATTACCATTTATCTGGGACCACGCGTCCGCGGCAGATGTGTTGAGTGTTCCCAGGTCTCGGGCAGACGCCACAGTCTGGGCCCAAGCCTGCCTAGGTCACCCATCCAAGTGCCACCAACGCCCGCCCAGCATAACTTTGAAGATCTTACCGGTCAAGTTTAAGCGGCTAGGCGGTCCCATTCAGTCACCTTAGTCGCCTCTTACGACAGGTAGGAGGTAGGGTGGATAAGCAAAGATAAAATGCTAAAAAGGTTTTACGACTTTAGAAAAGAAATAGCTTATTTTATGGAAATGAAGGAGAAAACATTGCCGCAAATTTGTGATCCAAATTGGCATTCCTGGTAGACAACACAGTACACTTACGACCTGAACTTAAGGCTTCAAAAACAAGTGCAATTGGTAAATCAGCTGTTTAGTCATCTTAAAGCTTTTCAAAACAAAATTCTCTTGTGGGAACACGAACGAGAAGTAGAAACTGTTTTCATAGTTTTCATAGATGTTTTTAACATTATCCAGTCACGAAACATTGAATACGATCGCTGTGCTGATGAACTGGAACTACTGTCAGAGCAACTCACTGGTCTATTTTCCGATTTTAAGAATATGGATAGCACTTTCAATATTTTTGCAAATCCTTGTAAGTGTAATGTGGAAGATGCTCCGCTTTACTCACAAATGGAGTTGATCGAGCTTCAAGAAGATTCATATTTGTCTAGATTTGATGATGTGGAACTAAGCGAATTTTACAGAACATATCTTTCCGAAGAAAAGTATCCACACCTGAGAGTTTTCGCGCGAAAAATAATTTGCACATTCTCAATCAGCTTTTTTCAATCACGAAAATTTAAAAAAATAAGCATCGCACTCTGCTTACAGATCTTAATTTAGAAAACACTTTACCCCTAGGTATTACTAATTTTTCATTTGATATTTCTATCTTTTTTATTAATGTGCTTTTTATATGTTTGATTATGCTATTATAATTAATAAATAAAAAAAATGTGTAAATTTCTGTGGCCTTTTTATTTACTACTACCTACTTATTTCTTGCCTATGGCCCTCGACCCGATTAGGTTCCGAAATTACGCCCTCAGCTAAGCAAAGGTTGCCCATACCTTATCTAAAGCTTCCTCATTATACAGCAATGGCAATTCCACTAATTTTTGAATTCTTGAAGAGAGATAATATTATTTTTAAGAACATAAAATGGAGATTTATTTCCGACTTTAGAAAAACCACTAGTGGTGTCACAACTTGTAAAACATTGAAGTGTCAAAAGAGAAAA
Organism: Tetropium fuscum; assembly: GCA_964058915.1. Lineage (NCBI taxonomy): Eukaryota > Metazoa > Arthropoda > Insecta > Coleoptera > Cerambycidae > Tetropium > Tetropium fuscum. The sequence goes on from CAXKVY010001092.1 coordinate 320,641, forward strand.
ACAAACTGTTGTTCCTAAGTGTTGCACTGCCTTATTTATTGACAACAAATGGTGTGCTAGTGGGCGTCCAAGATACATACCTAAATAAATTAGTTCCATTTAAGCCAGAGTCCGAACAAAAAAAGTGAATAAGTAAAATTAATATATCCCTATCAGTTGACGTCAGCAATGTTTGTTTGCTAAATTTACTACTACAGGCAATTCGTCCGTCCGCATCATATCCTTCATAAGAATATATACATGCAGTCCTCCAGTATGTGTATAAAAAATTGCACGCAAGAAAATATTACAGGTATTTGAAGATTGTACGTCATAAGGGTAGTAAATGATATATATGTACAGACGTACAGCTAGATTTGCCGTATTTTTTTTTATAAATGACCATTTTCTCCAATTTTTTACCATTACGTTTTACAGAAAAGTTGTATTAATGCAAGTTGTATTAAAAGACAGCAAGTATTAAAAAAGTTGGTAGAAAAAATACCTAGGTCTCTCTTTAGTGTGCAAAATTTCAGGGAGATCGGTTTATAGTTTATGAATAAATGTATTTGTCTCCCAGAGAGCGTTAATATAAACAAGCGTCATAAGGAGAATAGGTAACGGATCTAGAGTTGTTCAACAAAGTGGAATTGATTTTTAAATAGTTGAACAACAAAGCAAGTTGAAAAAATAAACTATTTGTTCAAAAAAATTTCGTTGAAAAGTCCGTTTAAAAGGACTTCTCAACGTTTTAAATGTGTTTTTCTTAAAAACAAATAGAATAACTTTGTTATTTTCTATGGTAAATGTTCGTAATTGGGCACTCAAAACTTGGTTGAAGCATCTACGACCAAAGGCAGCCAAGAGCGCAAATTTAAAAAAAAATCATGTTATTTAACAATAGGTACCTACCTATGTAGTAAACCAGAGAGCGTTTCCAGATTTCGTAAATCCCAATAAAATGCCTAACTTATATCGTTGTATTTATAACCTAGCGGCCTCAAGCACTGGGATATTTTTTGGATGAAATTCTTTGAGAAATGTCTTAAGTGGAGGAGGTACCTATTAGTACCTACCTCAGTATACGTCAGTACCTACTGCGAGCAGCCCATAAATCAACTTTTTTTTTGTTAAAGTCTGCTCTGCTCTAACCCCCACTATAAATTTTTGCCGTCAAATAATATTTTCCTTACATTTTTTAACATACTTATCCTATCTCGTCAATAAAGCGAGGTCTGGTGGAAATCTGCGTTTTCAGGTTTCATACAAAACAAACAAAAATTTTTGCTAACCGCCATTTTTTTATTGCGACTCTCGTAGTGTATACCTACATAGGTAGGTATATAATTAATATATAGATAGGTAAACGTCTTGCTTCGCCGTTTTGACTTTTTGTATATGTATATGGTGTCCCGCTATATTTTAACAAGGAGAAACACTGTCGTCCTGTAGAGATAAACAAAATCAAATTGAGAGGTTGTAGGGTCTTATCGAAAGTACTTTTTAGGCTATTAATGTTTCAAAATTTCCAACAGCAACAGAGCTACAAACATAACCTCATTTTTTTTAATGGAACACCTTGCATGTTATGACTTAAGTCTTAGCCTTACAGCTTTACTGTAGTATATAAAAATTTTCAAAAATTAAAAGTTTATCCATTATTGCTGAGAATTGTAATGCAGAAAACTTAAATACTTCATTTTCCTGATTTGCAGAAAAATAAAAATCCGAATTGTGTAAAAACGTTCGGTGCTGTTAAAAGCGTAATAGTGTTCATTTGAAAAAAAATACATCGATAGCTTTATTAGGTTTAGATATAGGAACGGTGGAAATAAAAAATAACAAATTTTATACAAATTATTTTTTTTTAAATTTTCTTTCATTTAAAAATTCTCAGATCATGAAAAAATGTAAAATATGATTTCATATGTTCAGTGAGTAACTACAGTGAAAAACTAACATGTTTTATCTGGTTCTACGCAAAGAAAATTACTTATGACACCACTTATGATTTTGCGAATTTTTGCATCTTTACCTGTCTGGTATTGGCTCTGCGAAAAGTTCTAATGGACTTGTATTTTTTGTCCAGAAATGTACAAAATAAGAAAAAGTATCGAACGTAAGTACATTTTTAATTACCTTTTGTGCTTGCTCTCGTATTGATCCTTGTGGAACTCCAATATTCAGTTTTATAATAAATGCCAATATGTATCACGTTGTGATTGTTGTTAACTCATTGATTGAAGTCGTCTGTATGGTAACAGTTAAGAATGAATGGCGAGACTCGAAACATATTGCGATTACGAAATTATGTAAACGTGTTCGCAAACCTTCGTTTTTACCTAGCGGTCAATGTATCAATCATTCGAAAAGATCTCTTATATCCAGCGCGCGGTTCCTATCGCAATAAGTATATGCTAAATGTCAAAAAAGCATTTACTATTCTCGGGTCGGTTAATTAACGTGAATTCAAAGAGCTACGTTTTTCCCAGTCCGTAAAAAGGTATAATTAAATGTAATTGATATGAGCAATAACTTACTGCGTTTAATCGGTGTACATATAATTTCAGTTACTTTAAAAAAATATTTATTTGCTGTGAATTTATGGCATGTCTTTCATATATCTGTTGCACCATAATGTAGTGACATGGTTTTATATCGTAGGGAAATCAGGAGTCATTCAGAGTAGGCTGATATTAGCAACTACTTGATATTAACAACTACAACAAAAACTATTAAAAAATCAACAATTTGATATATTTAGACACTATTATCTAAAAAATAAATACAACTTCGCATATTACCTAATTTAATATGATTAATTCGATTCGCATTGCTATATCTAAGTATTTCTTTTTGGGCAAATCTAGCTGGGACATGAGAGCTATAAAACTTCTTGATGCAAATCAGTAGACATAATTAAAAGACTGTCCCACTTTGTAGATAGCCTGCGGGTAGCAAAAGTAACTTGTACCTATTTTATGCTTACCAACTGAGTTGACGTGGGAAAGAGGCACAAGGGACCATATAGGGAGCTCTAATTCCTCAGAAGCGTGAATAGCATTTTACTGGTATTTAAATCGGAGATTAATATGATAATGCTGACATGAATACGATATTCCAGGTTTGTATGATTTGTATAATTCTATGTCTCTATATGATGTCGTAGGCTTTCTTGATGTCGAAGAAAACGACTAGCAATTTTTGTTTAATGGCAAATGCCAATTGGTTTTGGTGTTTATTTTTACAGTATATGATAAGGTCATCTGCGTATAAGTTTGCTCGGACTGGTAGTGAAATATTGGTTATAATGTCATTTGCTACTATCAAGAATAGGGCGGTACGGAGGACTGAGCCCTGAGGGATCCCATTTTGTAGCAGTTCTCTATATGACAATGTGCTGTTACTTTTGACTTTATAGGACCGGTTGGAAAGAAAGTTTTGGATGAATGCTGACATGTTCCATACGATATTCCAGGTTTGTATTATGTGTATAATTCTATGTCTCCATGTGATGTCGTAGGTTTCTTGATGTCTAAGAAAGCGGCTAGTAATGTTTGTTTATTGGCAAAGGCCGTATGCATCTCGGATTATAGATTTATTTTGTTATCACTTCTTAATATGTAGATATCAATGAACGTCACTTCGATATGGTGTCCGTATGTTGTGGTTCTCTAAGTACCCCGTTAGTCGTTGATTGATGGTTTTTCCAATACTTCGCACATTGTACGTTTATGATACAGATCTATAGGAGGAGACGGTTTCTTTGGATTTGTTCGGTTTCACTATTGGAATGATGAATGTTTCAGACAATATTTCTGGGAAGCTTTGAGAGGTGAATATTTTGTTATCTTACTTCAATAAGAAGTGCCCTACATTCGGAAGTAGATCTTAGAATTGGGATGATCCCAGGGCCCGAGCTAGAGTCCTTGATTTTGTTTAAGACATTATCTAGTTCTTCTTCAGTGATTGGAAGGTTCAGAGGAGTTTTTCATTAGCGGTGTCATGAAAATTGTTGGTGGTACGTTTGTATTGTACGAATGTTTCATCATAGTTGTCATCACTTGATGATTTGGCGTATTTGTTTGCAAATTAGGCGTGATGTCTCCGTCAGTAGTGTCTATAACATTGTCGCATCTTTTTTGGGATTTTTTTATGATGTAAAGTGCCGTTCAATTGAAAGTAAACGAATCTTATGAGAAATTTTGGAAATTTTCCCATTGTGAAGCAGGCTTTTGTAAACAGATCACATTCACAATAATTTTAGGTTGAAGTATCTGTCAGTTATAGGGTGACAGCATTTTGTATACAGTATTTATTAAGGAAAATCTATATGGTAAGGACGTCTCTTGTAAAAAAATCCATTAAATTAACAAACTAACTGAGAACTTATTGAATTAATATTTGGTCCAAGCACCATTCGCGTATATAACTTTTTGAAGCCTATTTCCTATAGACAATATTAGTGTCCTGGTGTAATCCTCGCCAATATTTTCCCAGGCATTTTCAATCGCCAACCACAGTTTTTCTACGTTCGCTGATCGGAAATTTCTGCTATACATGTCTTTTTCCATTTGTGCCCATACATTTTCTATCGGATTTAAATCCGGCGACTTAGAGGGCCAAGGCAGAGTGTTAATATGGTTTGTATTCAGCCATTCAGTAACAACTCATGATTTGTGAATAGAGGAATTATCCTGAAATATAAATTTAATTGAAATATGGAAAAAGGAAAGAGGAAATAAAAATATTTTCCTGCTGGAAAGTGAAGTTCTCAGGATATAAAATGGAAACGGAAGGTAATATAACATATTCCAAAATGCGAGAGTAGCTTTGACCAGTAAGACGCTCTCTGATTTTTCAAGTAACACCTGCTCCTTGGCAACATATCCATGCCCACACGTTGATAGAGAAGCGACCACTACGAGCTGTAGGATTTATATAGCGCTCTTCATATCGGCAATTTCTTGGGCGGTATACCCGCCCAAAGCCATCATAGCAGGATTGAAAAACTTTTTCGTCTGAAAAAATTGTGTTGTCCCAAAAGTCCTGAGGCACACCGACAAATTGGTTGGCAAAGTTTAACCTCTGCTCCTTATGTCGTGGCAACAGAGCAACTTTATTTGCAGCCGAAAGATTCTTCAGCTCAGATGCTCTGATACGCCGTCTTGCGGTTTCCACCGAAGCAGGAAAATTTGTTAAGAATAAGGCAGTTACTGCTGGTTCAAAAGGTGGTCAAGGACGAGTTCGTCGTCCTCCATAGTACTGAATTTCTGACGGCCCTCTCTATGGACGTACTCAACAGTTCCTTCTGCATTCCATTTTTGTTTAATTTTGTAAATGCAACCTTTACTCATATTCAAAGTATCTGCAACTGCTTGCATTGACCATCCGTTCTGCAGTATCATCACAGCTCTCATTTTTTGCGGTTCAGTTAAGCGCGGCATAATAATAATAATAATAATAATTATAAGGAAAACCTCAAAATATAGAATAATTATTAGTAAACCGACAAATAAAATTGAGAATCAAGTTTTGATTACCTGAACGCCTGTTTCACATTAATTAAAAAAATCGTTTACTTTCAATTGAACGGCACTGTACCTTGTTCTGTCTCTAAGTCTTTTAATTTAAATTTTGTTTTACATTGTGTGTTGCCTTCTTAGTTGGTAAAAGGCTCTTTTACTTGCTCTAAGTGCGTTGTTACACTCGAAGGTAAACAACCATGGGACGCTATAGTGTTTTGTGGATTTCATAAGCTTCTTGATGTATTGATGTATTGATGTGTTCACAATAAACGCGGCATCCGGACGGATATTTTGAAGGTCGTTAAAAATTTGATGAACACATGGTGAATACAATGGTACAAATTAATTGCTCTTCGACGAAAATTGGCGATTTATTTTTGCAGATTAAAGTCGACACACTCTTTGGGTTTCGTAGCGAACAGTGTACAATGACTTGTACACTGAGATAAAATTATACTGAACAACATTACATTCATGGGGTTGGGGAAGCCAAACGTTACATAGCCGTTGAATAAACTCTTAACATAATATATGTTGGATAAAATGCCACCCTGTGTACTTCGTCTATTTTGCAGGACGATTTCTTTTTCCCAAGAACAATGTATTCATACTCCCATAATAATGAATCTTTAAACATCCACCTTGAAACGCAGCCGAATAGGAATAAAATCACGTGTTTCAGAGAACTCTGCAACACGTGCTATTACTTAATACCCTAGATCGCGAAATAAACTCAATATACCACTTCACTGACATACAGTTCGCGATCTGCTGATGTATTACATAAACGCACACATGGCCTTAACCTTATGACTCATGTTATTGTCATATTCCTATTTTATTATTTCAAACGCATCGCTGACCCCGTTCTCGTAATTCTTCTAGTATCCTATAAAAATATAAAATATTTTAATCTCGCTTAACCTAACCTTTCTCAATATCCACCGTTTTTCAAATGATTATTATAATTTTACAGTAAGTATAGGTTTCTGGAAATAAATGATCGTCTCGTGACGGTAAAATCGGTGAGCTAATATTGTAATAATCATAGAGCCAAAGTATTGATTGTATTTTAGAGATGTATGCTAATAGTTAGCAGTCGATAATTAATATTAGTTAATTGATGGGTGTGTGTATTGTTTAGTAATAGCTTCTAATTGCAGTATTAAATGTAGGTAATGAGCATTGTTTGTTTGTGTTTTTACTTTGAAAATAATTAGGGCGAAATGGAATAATTCTAAAAGCATAATCAATTTTCTGCTTAAAAAGTTTTTGCTATTTTAGTTTTTAGTCTCTTTTGGTTCAGCTATACTTAATTTCTCAGTATGTAATGTTGGCTAAGAGATCGATTAAACTGCATACTGTACAAGTGTAAGACCAGTATTTTTTAGTAGTTCATGAAATAATGCAAGGCACTTTATATCAAAAGCAGCAAAGTTTTAAAAGGTTAATTTCATCACAACCGATATAACAAGAATTAGCGCAATCGGTACGATTTGTAAATCTCCAATTCCCCAAAACAGCGAATTTGCTTCCTACGATCCGTGCAGTGACGAAGAAGACTGATTTGCTTGTTTATTTACCTATACAGATTATTATGTTTTGTTCGTTTATTTCAAATTTTATGTACATTCCTACTTTATCAGTAAGTAGATATATGTGATGGAAGGATTGTTTTTGTTTTATCCATTGTTTACGTTTCGTTATGTACCTAGGTATTCTTTAGATACCTGCCAAATGTTTCTTGTTTCTTTGCCTTTTTTATTAAATATATGTACCTATTTAGCCAAAATTATATTATTTTCATGTTTTGTAAGGTATTTTATAACGTCTGTGATATTAATAACATCGTCTGCTTGAAAAATATGTCTACCCGTGGATGGTAGACACAGTGAGACAGTCAACCAGTGATATTTTCAAAAATTTTAGTCCAAAAATTTGGTATTTGTAAGGCAGGGCCGTTTGTTATAATAATAGAGCGTATTTTTTTTAACTTTGAGCTCGTCTGCTCGTTGAATGCGACCGTCTGCTAACAAATGCTTATTGCAGATCAAATAAGTTCACCAAGAACTACATTTCTGCAAAAACAATTTATTGGTATTTAACACGTTGATGGACATCCGCGGCATATGCCGTCAGAGAGCAGAGGACTATTGCAGAATTATGCACAAAAAATATGGGTGTCATATTTCAAAAAGACGCATTGATATCTTAGTAACTTTTAAGATAAAAAGGTTTAAATTTGTACGTAAGAACTTCTTGGATACGGTAATTTTTTATTGTGTAAAAAAGATAGCGACGTCATATGACGCCATGTCCCATCAAAACCAAATTGTGTTTTTCAGATGGCTGACGGCAAATGCCGACTCCATATTTTCTAAAATAAAATAGCGATTTTATACGGATTTAGTTTTTTATTACTGACCATAAACTGCAAAGATATAAATCTACTAATAACAATAGCATAAGATGAGAAAAAAAGACTAATTATTAGGTATGTCATATGTCAAAACACGTCCCAACACATGATGGAGGATTACCAATACACTTCTTGCATTGCCATGATGTTTCTTTTCATTTTTTCTCGATAGAACATTGTGTACATCTTTTATAATATATGCCTTTTCGTTTCGAACTGTCTATTAGGAATAGCCTCGAAAATGTGGGTCATTGCCACCTCACTTAGTTGCTTTTTCTCTGGTTTTTACTGGCACCTCTACTACGAATTCCCTACCATCTTTTTTTCCTGCTACTCCTACTAATTTTTCTCTTACTTCTTCTCGAAAATATGAAAGTGTCTGTTCTTTGTCTAAATTATATTTATAAATATGGCAAGAATTCCACTTGGCAATATCCAACAAGTGAAATATTAGTTTTTTGTACCATCTAATGCTCTAATTTAAGACAATTACTAAAATGGGTGTCCGTCAACGTATTAATGGGAAGTTGATGGGTACTTTTTTGACATTTTCATGGGCGTTTGCTTCAAACGGATGCCCGCAAGGCGCGGCAGACGCTTGGAATATATATGCAGCTTATATTTTTACTCATTTTCGCACGCATTTAATGTTGGTAGTTGTGAGGCGAAAACACGTCAAAATACACATTTTTTTTTTAAAATCCGTATGTAACGTGACCACACCTGGCGGGCAGACGGGCGGTTTGATATAGCCTGTGAATAGTGCAATCACTGTAAAATGGCAAACCTTTGGTAACAGATGAGGTGGTATTTTTTACTGCCGGCTCTTGGTCTATAAGGTGAATATATGCAAGTGGCCCTTGGAGCATCTGTGGAAACGTGCGTTGCATTTTCAATAACTTTGGAAAGCACTGGTATTACTGATACAGCGTAACTCTATTTATTCGTGCAGTCGACCAACATTTATGAAGAACATAAATTGGCTTGCTCTTCGAGACTTGGGACCTAAGACTTTACAAAGTGCAACAAAATGGTACAGTCTATAATTTTTTCGGGTCGATATCATACGACCCAAAACCGTTTGTCATTTGTTTACTGCCAGAAATTCTAAGAAGGCCTACATTAAATGGGTAATTTATGTTGTATTGTGTTTCCTCTTTAAGTACTATATCACAGCTAAATTTCAAAACGTAAACAGATTTGTGACGCCGACCTGTCAAAAAGTAAACTATCTAAAATCTTATTGTCCCGTCTTTAGGCTTAATTAGGTGACCCGGCGGTACGTCTCATAAAATCAGGGACTCTTAAAGATTCGACAGCTAATCATAAATTGTTATTCCTTGGGTCAGTTGGCTGTAGAAGTGTCACTTAATTTATGGTTCCCGGTATGGGCAAATTAGTATTCGGTATAATATTCATTAGCTACAAAACCAAATCAAACAGCGAAATGGCCAAGCATTACCCCGAGATAATATTAGAATAATACTCTCATAAAACGTAGGAGCAGCTAACTAATTAATTAATGCAGAAAGGGTACATCAGAAATATCATAATTGTATAGTTTTGGAGAATGAATGATCTAAGCCTAAGTTTTTCTGTGGGTCTAGGGTATCGGCTTTTCAAGTATGACCATGATATTAAATCTTATAGAAAATAAATTTAGCGATTAAATATACACAGATGTGATTGGCAGATTTCTATCGTAATTTTAAGATACTTTATTTTTGTACATGAAAAATGTAGTCGAAATACGCATAGCGTAGGTGTTATTGCGAAAAAATTGGCGAAGAATCTTATTATGTTATGCATATTATCCAACTATTATATCATTTTCGAACAATGCAACTTCACAAATCGTTCACGTTTCGCGGAATTTTTCACTGTTATATGTTCTTACGTCATTCTCTTGTCTGAAAGAATTAATCGACAAGGTTTTATTACTTATAAAAATATTTCTCAAGTTGTAAACTTATACAAGATTATTATTTTATTACAGCATTAATTTGTCATATGATTATGAACAATGAGTTAGTTGCATTCTGCACCATGCATTTTTGTTATTGTTCTAGGATTATGATTTTGATGTTCAATATGTGTATTAAGAAGTGCGTCTGGGTTCAATGATTGGCTCTCATTGTTTTTCTTCTATGATGTCGAACTTTCTTTAAATATTTTTATATAATTCCTTTGAAAGTATGGACTTGCTATATTTCATATATCTATAAAATACACTGTAACGCAAAATTGAAGGTTATTGATTTATAATTGTTGTCTTCTATACAGGGTTTTTCACGAAAGGTTACCCATTAAACGTATCTCGTAAACGAATTGGAATTTAAGGTCACTTTGTTAATATAACCCTATTTAATTACGTGCTTTTATTTTTTTCTGAGATATTCCGTTTTTTATAATTTTCCACATTTGAAAGGTGAAATTTAAATTGTTTTTTTTAAATACATGTCAACAGATACATTTTTTTCTGATATATGTTAAGACATGAAAAGGCCTGAAAAAAAATTTTAAAATTGCGACTATTTTTTTCCGTAGCTTTCGTAGCCTTGTGAGAAACTAAAAAAAATGTATAATACATTATCTATCTAAAATAAATACTTTATTAGAAATTTAGTCCAATACAAAAAATTAACCGTTTTCACGTTATTTGTCTATTACAATACTTTTTGAAAATAGATTGCCATGGAAAAATGTGGAAAAAAATGTGGAAAATCCGAAGCCCGGTTTCATACATTTCGCAACCTTTAGTCCGATTTTAATTATTTTTTTTTGCATTCTAGGTTTATTTCTTGAGAATGTCTCTATACTTCTTGTATTTGATATAACCTTAAATTTCGGTTTATACCGAGCGTAATAAAAGAGTGTGTTCTTTTTTCGTATTTTCGTAAATTTGTAACACCCTGTGAGGTATACCAGTAACTCTAACATATCGCAATTGAAATGAAATTGTAGCCCCATCTTTTCTTAACATTTTATTTTTTTTCTCACTATTATCTCTATTATTAAGAGTCCTATACAACACGTGACTTTTCAGTCATTTTTCATCATCACCACGGGCAGCAAACAGTTTCTAGTGGCGACATAGAGTTTAGCGAGTGCATACGAACTCAATTTGACGAATTCAAAATTCTGTCCATTCAAAATCCTTTCCCTCTGGAAGTGTTACCACAAATTAAAATTAAAAAGGTTATAAACAATTTAGTAAAAAAAAGATGGGGGGTTAAGTTTTTTGCCAAAATCTCAAAAACTATTGCAGATATCGGAAATCTAAAAAAAGATCCTTAAAGAACAGGAAACACCCTAAAACATCCCCACGTTTCGGAACTATACCATTAATATTTATAATTTTAATTTAGAGGCGAAAAACGGTTAATGTGACTCCCGCGCGCGGCGAACGATTCTATACTCTATCCAACGAGAGAATGGACTTGCTCTGCGCATCGGCGACTAAAAAGGAGGGGCTCTGTAACGAGCTACGCAGGACCGTCATTCGATGAAATAAATTCGTAAGTAGGTGTCTCTTCGTACGACATTTGCGGATTGTCTTCCTTTAATTTCTTATATAAATTTATTATAATTATTTTTTGCCTTTGATGCACGACCTAAAATTAAAAACAAAAATAAATCATTGACCACGGTTACTGGTGGTGAATAATATGCGTATTAAATAAAACATATTTATTATTATATTTCTTTACCTGGCCTCTTTTATTCTTCTTAATTGGCGATAATGGTGGATTTATCTCGTCTCTGGCTGCTGCCATTCTTATAATAGATTTAAAACTTATTTCACAACCGTAAACAACACAACTAAAATAACCGTACTTGCGAGACTACAAATACAAACTGTGAATAGTTAGGCAGTAGTAGGTACTTTATATAATTAGGTACCAGGTAGGTATCGGACCGAGGCGCCGGCCCTGGCTACATGCTGAGCCAATTAAGACGTTGAGGGCGTTGAACTAATGTTCTAAGGGGCGGAGATCTGACCAAAACAGACGAATTTTCGCTCGAGTGCAAGTCCATTCTCTCGTTGGATACAGTATAGACACTTTAAAATGAAAATTATTTAAACCTATTAAATATGAATACTAAAAAATTTAAAAATTCGCATATCTTTGGCTACTTGAACAAATGATAATCCATTGGAAAAAGATTTTTCCATAATTTTTTTGTTATATATTGTTAATTAACTTTTTTTCTCAAGTTTTAAATTAACATAATAATCCTGATAACTGTCAAACTAAAAACCTTAGATTTTTTTTTACTTTTTGGAGCTATACTTGAAAAGCTTTAGAAAAGATCCCTGTTGGAAAAATTTAAAAAGTTTTATTTTCCACTTTGTTATTAACAATCGAAGGCATTAAAAATAGAAAACGTAAAAAGCAATGAAACAATTTTTTTTCAAACACTTATTAGATTGTTTTAATATTATTAAAAATGATTTTTTATAATTTTATACTCTTATTGTTTAAATAATTGTTATAAACAAATGCATTGTTTATAAGATAATCTAAATATTGTTATTTGGATTCTAATCATCAATAAATATAATGATTTTTAAGAGAAAAACCGTTTCTTAAAAAAAATGTTTATTGCTTAAAAGCCCATTTGTTAAGTAACAAATTCTTTTTGTTGCTAAATATTAGTATTAAGAAACCAATTTTTTTGTGAAATCAACATTTCTCCTATATTCTTCTCTCTTCTATGTATATTCTGAAAAAAAATATTTTTGTTTACTTAATAAACAATTTGTTATAAACAGATTAATTTTTGTGGTATATTTTTTCATTGCTACAAAAAATAGTAAAACCAATCATGTGCCGTGAAGTAAAAATGAAGTAAAAAAAATCTAAAGTTTTTACTTTGACAATTTCAGGATTTTATGTTAATTTAAAACTTGGGAAAATAAGTTAATTAACAAAAGCATATCTCACAAAAATAAAACGGGAAACATTTTTTTCCAATGGATCATCGTTTATTGCACTATCTAAAAGGTATGTGATTTTTTTTTATTTCTTAATATTCATATTTAATAGGTTTAAATAATGTATATTATTAAAGTGTCGGAATCGGTCAACACCCATTTTTACCCCTATTTTCACCTTTAAATTAAAATTATAAATATTGATGGTAGAGATCCGGAAGGTGGTATTTGTTTTTAGGGCGTTTTCTGCTCTTTCAAGATCTTTTTTTCGATTTCCGATACCTGCAATAGATTTTGAGATATTTGCAAAACACGTAACCCACTCCTTTTTTTGGTAAATTGTTTGTCACTTTTGTTATTTTTACCGGCACCACTTCAAATTTTTCAAAAAGTTTCTAGATGTCATTCGGAATCGCTAAATCATAATTTTCGCTAAAGACTAAGAGACATTTTTTTAGCCTTTTTTAGCGTACTTCCTAAATCCTAAAATAAATGACACTTAATGAGATACTTGTCATTTTCTTTATTTAATGAAGTAATTATTTATTGTGAAATAGTTCTCATCAAAATACCATAGTATATTTACATTATTTTTAGGTACCTACCTAATGTATGTACAAACTCTGTATCCAAGACTATGCGATAGCAAGATGATTAAAGACACATTGAGTTAAAGGCCGTTTAAGAGATAATAAAGCGCATAAAAAACCAAATGTTAAGGAAATATGGGGCTACAATGGGGCGATATGTTAGAGTTACTGCCCACAAGCCACAAGGTATTACAAATTACCAAAAAAAACTATTTTTATTACGCCCTGTATAAACCGAAAATTGTCCAAAAACCACAATGAATTTATTTTAGATTGATAATGTATGTTACATTTTTAAAAATTTTTTGTAGGAAATTCAATGATTAAAAAAATAGGGTTGCTAATTAAAATAAATAAGCTTTTCAGGATTTTAGTAGCAGTTAAAAAAATATATAGATATACTTATAATAGATATACCTATAAATAATATAGAATACAGTACAGAAATAAATAAACAGCTATTTATGAGTATTATGAGGAGGTATATTATTATTAGAGCTTAGATATGCTGGCATTCAAACTTCAGATGCACGATACAGATTCGGAAATACTCCAGACAATCTAATATATTATATACCTAGCAATTACGTATTGAGAGTGACTGTATAAAATATGCTTGAAATGTATGTACCTACGTGCATATTTCTGTTATCTTCTTCAGCAGGTGAATTTTCTTGCATTTTATCGGCAGTATAAATAATTGAGTTGCAAAGACATTCAGCAATAAATTTTATGAGTAATTACTATGCTGCATATCCCACAGATAGTCGATAATGTCATGATTTATCTATTTGTAATCATTTAGTTAAATACCTACCCATAACGGAAAGTTTATTTTATACGAAGTTATGAACATACAAATTAATCCAGTTACTCACTGTATTATTAACAATGGTTTGATATCTATGTCTAAACTATGCATTTACATAGAAGACACAACAAAATATCAGGTTTCACTTACCTTTTCGTGTGCCTCGAAAGTTTATAAATTTATGAATAAATCTTGGATGTTTCTAGAAAAAATGCGTGACTTATAATAGTAATTTTAATACTTTTATCTCCCAATACTTTTCATCTTAAAATTGTCTAAGCTTGTTTTACAGACATGATGTATAATATGCTTCGAAATAAAATAGTGTTCAAAAGTTCAACCTGTATTTAATCTTATGCCCTACATATCCTTAAATAGTTTTAATACATTTTTAATATCGATTATAAACCCTAGTTAGTCATCATTATGATTTTAAAATAAATAATCTGTCAACACGTAATTATTGTACTAGGTAATCCATTAAACTTTCATAATGTCCATGTCTGTATAGTATTACAAAACCTAACATGAAAGACAATATCCACCTGAAAGAGCCGTAATCATTATCGATAAATAGATTAAATGGCAATAACGTTAACGAGGTGTTGTGGAGTAAAGCATACATAAATCATATCTTTAAACGGCCCGGTTCGACCACACATAGTATACTCTCAGATTAAATAATAGTTTAGTTACCCTTGACCATAAAGAGAAAAAGCGAATTTCGTCACCGGATGTGGTACTTTATTTAAATCCATCTGTATAACGTTCAGGATCACCTTAGCATATTAAAAGTTTATTCCTCTGCACATAAAAAATTATTTGGCAATTGCGAAAATAGGTAATGGGTGTTTTCGTGTTTGAAGATCGTTAGGCGGACGATTTCGCATTTTAAATTATAGATAAATGCAAAGTAGATTTGTATCAAGGTCCAAGTGATGAGACACATCTTGTTTAGATTGTCCAACCACTCGCCCATCTCATATATGACGTATACGATGTATGGATTTCGAAGTTTTACTCAAATTAGAACTAGTGATAAATTATGTGTGAAACATTATATATCATACGCTTATTAGGTGGTGATAAGGATCATGTTATTAACGTAAGTTAGTAATCCAGTAATTGAAGGTAAAAGTAAGCTATTAAGTGCCTCTGAATTCTTTGAACCTCCATCGATTTTCATGAAAATTTGGCATTAGGTTCATCTTACCCTTAACTTCAAAAGAGATATATGTCCGACTTGTGCTTTTTGCTTTTAAGGAGTAAATAAATTTAAAAAACGCAGGTTCAAGCATTTTCTGGAATCGGGAATCTGGAATATGCCCGTAGTGCGGATCAGAGATCCGCTGCACTTAGGCCCCATTGGGCCCCTTGTGCTTCCTCCGTGAGGGAAATGTCTCCCTAGGCCATCGACCAGACCAATGTTGTACAAAAGGTGATGATGTTGATGTTGATGATGAAAAGGTGATGGAAAAACCGCGTCCATTCCTTTTTTGAATGAGTTAAATCGGCAAAGGATAAGTGAGATAAGGAGGGTGTCAATCTTAAGAGACTTACCCTGTACCTACTACAATTTATATATGATGGTTTAACTGCAATATATAAACATCAGATAGAAAGTTGCCCACATCTCTGGTCTTGCTTTGTTTTAACAATGAAAAAATGCGTTGCTAAATCCATCGATCGCGAAGACAAAGGTCTCTTGTATTTTTTGCATTGCTATGAATGCGAATAAAGGACAATATATTTCGGATGGAACTGGAATGGAACAGAAATTAAAATATTTCTTACGAATATCTAGGTATTAGATACCTACTTATATAAAATAAATAATAAGATTGCTAATAACATACCAGAAAGTTACATACAATACCAAGTTCAAATATCATTATGCTAATGGATTTATAATAAAATTGACATATATTGCTAACTAGAATAATAAGCATAATAAATGAAATTGTAGCTATGCTGGTACAGATAGATATTTGTCTTTCTGTGTTCTTAATTGTTATGTAATCCGCAGTATTAGAACTGGCATTTCATTCAATGTACGACGACATAAGGTGTGGGCTTATATTTTTTGCACGTAAGAGGTCCATTGTTTATTATGTTGTGCAAATGAGTGCAGTTTCATAATTGGATTTGCAGATTATCGAAATTAAATCTCGTGTTAGAGTTACCAAATAAATGTTTTACACGGAAATGTGTTATGTTCGGTTGAAATACTTATAGTTAAAAAAGTTAAAGTCTATGTAGTATACCTGCTCCTCAAATTTGCTTCGGGACACACTAAAATTGCCCATGACACTTGACCAAGACTGGCAAAAATTGTACTATAAAATGATTGGCTTTCGCCTCACTTACTACCTTTAACCATCCGTCTTATGCACGCCAGTCCATGCGAATATATGTAGAAATGAATGATCTTTTAAGTTTTTTTTTGGTATAATAATTAAATCCTAGGTATCTCTCATACGTATAAAAAGTCGTATGTGACTCAATTTGTGCTGCAAAAGCAAAAGTAGTTTTTAGTTACAGCAGCGTCTGCACTCACATGCCTCACCCGTTCGAATATGTAATAATTTTCCAAGTGATTTCACCCTATCCACGTTATAACGACGGAACTAACACTCGTGATACAGTGTACCTCCCTGTGATACGTTGTACCTCCTCCGTAGGATAAATGTCTCGCCTAGGCCATAAACCAGCCTAATGTAAAAAAAGTAATGATGTTGTCTACCTAGATGCATTTCCCTCAATCTGGCAATGGAAGAATAACGCTTTCCTAAATAGATTCTCGGGTTGATGATATGGCAGTACATTCACAAAGCACATGTTCGACCGTCTCATCTTATTCACATCATCTAGAGATGAGTGTCATTTTCCCTCATATATATTATGGAGCTGCTTCCTTAACCGGTAGCATTCAGATAGAATTCCTATCGCGAATCGTAGGTTTCCCCAACACATTGCCAGATAATTCCTTGATGTCTCTTCGCTACTAGGAGATTTCTAGCCAGTCGACAGCTACTTGTTTCATCCAAAAACTTAAATCTTCTATTTTCATGGGTGCTTTCCTTGGTCATTTGTAGGAGCAGGGGGGAGCAGGCCCAAAAATTTTCAGGTTGGCTGCCTTCCTTATCCAACTTTCTTCAGCTTCTTCAGCAATTATTCAGCATCTTTATTGCCGTAGCACTGTGATTATCATTTGACAATATAGATCTATTATTAATCTCACAAGTGCTTGGCGATTTTCCCATGTTGACCCTTCAGTTATTTTATAATTTCTTAGGGCCCATAGTGATGATTGTCTACTATCTGTGTAGATTTTAATTATTGTCTTGTCCGATATTTATCGACGAGCAAAATCTCTCGAGTTATGCATGCCAGTTCTGTTTGTACTGGCATTTTCATCAATACTCTACTTACATTGAAATCGTAAAGTTCTGGAATATAGTTATGCCCATAGACTTATTTTAAGTCTATGGTTATGCCACAGTGTGGTATATACCTACCAGCGTACTCATTCCTTCCTCTTTGATCCGTCTATGATGACATGGATTACAACTTCAACGACGATCTCATCTTCACCACTAGTTTTTTTGGCGTAAGGGTAATCAAAGTCAAGCCGAGGCGGAATACCATCTGCACCATCTTCACGTTCCTGTAAAAGAGGTATCATATATCATACATTGTTTGAACATTTCGTTATTGAGAAAGCGTGTTCCGAATGACGTACAGGCGGACGGACCAAGATATAGACGGACGAACATTTTGAACGTTTTTAAAATCTGATTACGATTACAATGTTACAAATTTAAAAAAAAAATAATTCGACGGAAATTGGAGATTTTAGTTGTTTAGTTTTAGTGTTAGCAAAAATTAACAAAACTGCGGTCCTTAGTTACGGCTTTTTCGTTAATAAATTTAATTTGTTTATGGAAATATTAAAAATTGGTATGCTGTAAGAAACTGTTATTACTACCTATTGCAATAATTTTCTTCAAGATCGGTAAGCTGTGACAGGCTGGGGAGCGTTCCGAAATGTCCAATTAACAGTGTTAAATAGGTCGCTATAATAACGTTTTTCAATCGGACGCAGCGTATGTTTGAAGTGAAAACTTCTTTAGGCACACTGCACTTTTATATTTGTGGGGTTGATTGAGATTGGGCCGTTACGCATCCCTTATTGTGGTAGAAACAGTGTATACAACCTCCTTCGTCGGTGTGGCATCGAGTATACGCCCAAAACCCCGGCAAATCCGTAAAAAATGCAAATTAAAAAATTTTTTACGTACATGTCACTTCCTGCTACGGGATCTACAAAAATGGACACAGGCCCTGAAAATAGCAACAAAATTGAAGATGTGTGCAAACTTGTAAAGAAGAGACGTATCACTGAGCAAGGTACGTCCTTCACACACCCTTCAACAACCAAGAAACCAAACATCACAGCTACAAAATCCGCTGCGGAAATAAAAAAGCAAAACAAGTTCAAAGGCCTGAACACGGCAGGCAAAACCAACGATTACCAAATACCTGAGACCCCACCGGCCAAACTAGCAAAGATACGGAGCTCGAGAAAGGAGAAATCGAGCCAAAAGAAGTAAAACCGCCCCCAGTCATTGTTCATGGGGCCTTGTACAAAATACTATATGACCAAATACTTAAAAATCAACCTGAATTGACTGGAAACAAGCAATCAATAGGACCATTTTATACGAGCCCCTTCCCATTTCAGTTGGCCCACCTAGGGATTAGTCAGAAATTTCATCTTATGGAGCAAAAGTAGAAGAAGAAATATGCGACACGAACTTCCAAATTTATTTATTCTTTTGACAACTTCTTTTAACCACAAAAATACATCTTAGGTGACTGAGACTGATAACTAACACAAAATGAGAATAAAAAGAAATAAATGTGAAAAAATACGTTAAATTAACAAAACAACAATTTTATAATTTACCACTGGGTAACATTACCTTTATTTTTTATTATAGCCGAAATTCGTTGGGGCATAGTATTAACCAAGCCTTGGCATAATTCTGGTGTAAAAGAATCCCATATTTCCTGAAGCCTTTGCTTCAGTTCAGGGATTGTTCGAGCAGGGTATTTCCATAGCACCTTTTTCATCTCGTGCCACAAAGTTTCAATGGGTGATAGATCCAGACTACTAGAAACCCATTCCAAAAGTGGAATACCATAGTCCTCCATCCATTTTAAACTTCGTTTTGAGGTGTGGCATGCTGCGCCGTCCTGCTGAAACATAAATTCTTGGCCTGATGTCAAACTCTTCCATGACCGGTAAAAGTGATTTTTCTAAAATGGTCAAATATTTGGTTGTATCCACGTTTCCGACAATAAAATGGAGTTTTCCTACTCCTTTTGATGACATGCTTCCCCACACCATGACGGATGCAGGAAATTTAACTTTTCTTTTAAGACAGTCAGCATGGAATGCTTCATTTTTTTTTTGCGAATAACTAACTCTACTTCGACTATCTCCAACACAAACTTCGAATCGGGCCTCACCGCTCCATTGTATTGCACGCCATTGCTGAGATGTCCAATCCTTATGTTCTTTTGCCCATCTTACCCTATTTTTCTTCTGCCGCGGTGTTAAAAGTGGCTTTTCTTTGGCCTAATGCAAAATTGTCACTTTTAATTTTTCTAGTTCATTTAAAAAACTTACCTTGTAAGTCCCAAATCCTAATTTGTGAGCCTCTCTGTGAGTTGTTGATCTTGAAATACTCCGCCGTCTTCCAACGGCATCACTCCACAGAACACTTAACTCGAGGTAATTGGCACGTCTGTTTTTCTGGATAATTCTTCTTAACGCTCTTCTATCACAATCTGTAATCTTGCTTTTTTTTACATATCGGGGCTTTGCAGCGACTGAACTCGTCATTTTATATCTTCTACCTATATTTCTTACACTATACCGCGATAATTCTAATAAATTTGCAATTTCCCAGTTTGACTTCCCACAATTGAAAAATTTAATAATAAGTGAACGAATTTTGTCATCCATAACCTTTCCTCTGCCTATTTTTAAAGAACACAACTACTTTGAAGTTGTATCAAATTAATTCTGACAGCTATGAGTATTAGCAATAATTGTTTAATTGTTGTGGCGTCTGTTTTCCACGGCCACCTTCGAATTGTAGGCTTACTTTGTAATGAATAAAAAAACGGGTTGTTGGCCTACTTGCAACATTTTGCTTCTTTGTTACACATTTGAGTGAAGACCAATAAAGTTGGGTGTTTTCTACTGCATAAGATTAAATATGCCCTATTAATTACTTTGAGACCTAAACACAGCTTGTAGTATTTATTATGTTTTGATGCTGACCAAAAAACTAAGATTTCAATGGGTGGGCCAACTGATATGGGAAGGGGCTGGTATACTGAAATAATACGTAATAAGCCTGTATTTGTTTTTTTTAAATATTTTATTGTATTTTAATTTTTTCGCATTTTTTTAAAATTTTTTTTAACTTTGGCACTAAATATTGGCACAGCGAAAAAATTTTTCAAATTTTTTTAAATGCTTAGGTAATCTTTAAATTATCCACTGAACAACTTTTGTTCGAAACTTTCTTCTCTAAATTCATTACTTTATC
Organism: Tetropium fuscum; assembly: GCA_964058915.1. NCBI lineage: Eukaryota > Metazoa > Arthropoda > Insecta > Coleoptera > Cerambycidae > Tetropium > Tetropium fuscum. Next base: position 341,533 of record CAXKVY010001092.1, read on the forward strand.
AATTATTGAGAAAAAAGTGAAAAAACCAATGACTCATATTTTTTCCAATAAAAAACCATGACGTGTATCTCGATAATTATAACTTTTTAATATCTTACTATCTACGTTAATATCTTTCATTCAAGCCCTATTTCAGCGGAGTGTCCAAAATCAAAATCAAAACCTCTGACACCCCTAACTCTTATACCTATAATTGGATAGGTATGTATCGGTATACGCCTTAAGAGTTATTAACATATTCACAATTTTATTATGCAATATTGATATATTTTCTTACGAAACATGTGTAAATCTCTAGTAGTACTAGAAACATGTATCCGAACCATATTTACTTCTATTATCAGATTTACTTGTCACCATATCTCACCGCGTTATAAAGGCGAATACTACCTACCTACTTGATTCCAAGTGTCCCAGATATGACTTATGTGCTCCTGAATTGGATTGCTATGTCAACTACATTGAAAACAAATATTTTAAGGTCTTTAGAGTATTTAAACGCCTGTAGCATCAATAAAATTGTAAAATGGCAATTTTAAGAATAAACATCCTTTATTTGGTATTTGTCGAAGATGCACCGGTGTAGAAGGTTGCACAGATTATGTTGAAATCGCTATAACACCGTTATGTACCTAATTAATTCACCAGATCAGGTATCGCGGCATTGAAAATATATTACCATCAGACGAAATATAACCTATATTTAGAATAAATGTAACAAAATCAAGGTCAATGTACACTTAATGATTTTCTATGATTTGTAAACATATGATGTAGTTGTTTAAAATTAAAGCGGACTTGACAGACGTATTGATTGCGCGGTTTTAATATTTTCAACGGCATATTACAAATTTTGTGATCTGTATAGTAATGATTGACGACTTTAAGTCGTGATATATCAAAGGTTTTAATAATGTTGTGAAAATAATTATTATATTCCGAAATATTTATTAAACTGGAGTGGGGATAAATGATTAACTAATTATTTCATAAAGTATAAAGTTGATTGATTAATTGGTTTCTATTCGTGTGTACTATCGACCTATTTTTCATTAAGAAACTAGTAAAATATTGTACAGGCATTTAATTACTACTAGATTATTTTATTATGCACAAGATATTCTATTGAAACTGTATATTAAGACGTCAACCATTAAAGAGTTTCTTCAGCCAAACGAGGGTTAAGAAAAAAGTATAAAATTTTATAGGATTGTTTGACGCACCATTTTTTTATCTCATGTGCGCCGTTTGGGAGAAAATTGATCTCAAAGTTGAGTTCTCAAGTTCACTCAGAAAATTGAGTTCCTTCAAACAAAATGCCAGAAAAAATAGAGACATAGGATGAAAATTGATTGAGCGATAGATCAAATCTTCATGAACAATTAATTAAAGGAAAAAATCGGAATCTTTCACTACGTATTTTCGATGCAACAGACGAAAATTTGAACAAAAATAGCGAATTTCTCGGTTGGTTAAAACATGGTGGATACAAGGAAACGCGGCAACACTGTATAGCTTGACCAAACTCAACTTAGCCCAGATATGCACAGATAGAGAAAGAGCAGATAAAGAAGACAACAAATAAAGAAAAACTGGACCTCAAGGTCACGGCTAAGATGAATTTGGTCAAGCATTACACGCACACATTAATATATGTACGCAGCATGAATATTTGAGCGGCGCGCTTAAATCTTAATTTGTTTATATTCAATTATTATAAAGTAAATAATATTCATTTATTCGTAAGTAATATTAATCACAGGAAGCATCTCTTCAGTTTGTATGTGGCCTAACCCCGCATTTAGAACATGCGCACCTTTTCATTAGATTTCATTAGAAAAATATTTCAAATATAATTTAACGGATATTTAAATATAAACGGAAGTTAATTTCCTCTTTTCTTTATTAGAGAATTATTTTTAAATTACTAATGTGTCAAGAAATTAGTAGGTAAAAAGTGATCGAATAATAATAATTATTCAAACTGTAAGATGAGGCTTTTCAAAAGAAGTACTTCTTGTTCGTTCTCAGTAGTTTATAAGTTATGTACATAATTATAGTATATTTCCAATCGTCCTTTATATCGCTTTGTTTATGCATGGCGATGGTACGACGTTATTATTAACGGCCGCTTATTACTAATACCATCAGAGAAAAACGAATATTTGTACAAATAAATAAAATCAAAAATAAATCTAAAAATACATCCAGCCATCTCGAAGAATTGCATCGAAGAATTTGAACAGCTTAGGTGGGTACATTACATCATCAGATGTCATTACACGTTGCCACATATGATCTAAAAAAGCTCTTCTATTGCGGCACCGTCTCTCCAAGTACCTAGCTGAAAAACCAACAGTCACACCACATGTCACACAATCGAAAAACGGATCGTGGGCAAAGCTATTAACTAAATTAATACTAATATAATATGCTTCTACACGACCGAATTAGTAAAGTTGAAGGCCAAGAGAATAAAATGGGTTCTTATGAGCATCTGTATATAGGAGCAATTTCGCACTTGAGCAGCCGGTGGGCATAGGTGATAGTTCTATAATTTATTTCGACCGTAAAACGGATGTGAGCATGATCATCATTATGTAAGAGGAATAAGAACACGCGCTAATTGAAATGCCTACATGCGGTGTCATGGAGTAATAAAAACAAAATTAATAGTGAACGTCTTCACAGGCGTCAGAAGAGATTTTCTTTAATATTTCTAACGTGGAAACATGTTTCTAATGTGTTTTCAGATGATATTTTTCATTTTCAATGACATGTTTCCAATCTACAGACAGTGCAGCTTCATTTTGTTTGATTTTGGATCGTTTTCTTCAGATGAAAAAATATGATATGCCTATATAGTCCAACAATCTATATAAACCCTTGTTAAAATTGTTAACAGGGTACAAAATATGGTCATGCAGAAAAAGACAATCTAAGGAGGTATCTAACCTCAAAATCGGCAAGGTTTTTGGGTTCAATTATAAACATCGAAAATTAAAATCAACTTTTATTTATTTGCACATGTTAATTAAGGCAGATTTTGAGCTTTTATATACTCTATGATAATTCCCCGACCAAGAGCATTATTTTTAGAAGAACGTATTTGCAAAAACGTATTTCAGGAAAAGTTTTAAAATGTTTGCAACTAAAAAACTGCATTTTTTAGCTAGCGAGAAGTTATATTTTTACCAAGTAACAAATTTGTATTATAAAAACTAATTAACAAGTAATAATATTGTATATTAAATTATTATTATTTATACAATATAATTATTAATATACAGTATAATAATATTGTATTTAAAAACTAATTAACAATTTTTTTAAAAGTTTTTTCCGTTTTTCTCTATGTACTAACCTATAACTTAATGTACGTCAGTCGAAAGATAATTTTAATACCTTAAGTGTCGAATACCTAAGTGTCTAATTTAATTTTTTGGAGCGAGCTCAATAAAGAATTATTGAGCTCGCTATTACGGCAAAAACTGTTTTGGTTTACATTTACGAATTTTTGAGTGAAAACTTCTTTAGGCGCATTTAGACTGGGGAGTGAACTTAGTCACGCTCGGGTCGATGAGGCTGAATCGGGTTTATTCGGCTCCACTCGACATTTGAAGTGAAAACTTCTCGTCACGTATCACGTCGACGCCATCACGCGTCACGCTCTGGTCGGTTTAATCATGTAGGTATATCAATATCTACATTTAAACATTGATATTTTTAAATATTACTTTACGGGTACACAGATAAGAATAAATATTTTCATATAACAACATCAATATTATCTTGTTGTTATTCACCGAACTAATCCATTATATAACCATTGATATATTTATTAATATATCCATTAATATATTTTTTAGTTGGGCGTTTTATTAAAAATTTGGAGAAATAAGGCATTATTTTCCCTAGATTTTCCCTAGATTGCGATATTTTGTCTGTCCTGTTAACAATGTTTGCAAAATAATCATTGGGATTTCGTAGATTGTAACGTAGTATATTCATATCCATTCATATCCATTAGTACCTTTAGAAGGATGAAATAAATGGAAGATAATAGTGGATAGGTACAGGTATACAATGAACTTATATTCATATCTTTAAATTTTGTAGTTCGTTCTTATTTATTTGATATTTATAGTTATTTTTAGGATGTTACAGTGATTTTGACCCATATAATATATTCTTTGGTTACGAGGACGAGTTAATTATTGTTACCTAATCAGATATTAATTAAATAAGCCAAGGCAATTAAGCTATATTTGGACTGATTGGAGTGTTATAAAGGGAAGAAGCATTTAAAAATTTACCAGAATCCATACATGCAAATAGTGGGTCGAGTATAAAATATTGTGAAATATTTTATTAGATTTGAAGTGGGCTTTTAATCTACGGCAACTGTTTACTGAAAATAATAATACACAATAAATGTCATATAACTGACTACATTAATTTTTTATTTGCTTTAAATATTTGCATTCGCTATGATCACATTAATTAACGCGATGTATTAAATATTTACTTAATAGAGTGTTATCGAGACAGTCACGATATCATTTCATAACAAGTGTATTGTAAATGGCATACAGTGTCCGACATAAATTTGGCACCATATGGATCGGGAGGTTTTCAGAATTTCCTTGGCCACCGTGTTACCCAGATTTGATCATAATTGATTTTTCCTTTTGGAGATATTTGAATGAACAAGTGTACAAAATATGCCTTGTTAAAATGTGGGTCATTTAAAAAATGTTATAACAGAAATATGTACCTAGAAATATTCCTAGGCAGTTCTTACTAAATTCTGCCAGGGAATTTAACCGTGGGACTGAAAAATGCATGGAAAATAAAAGCACACAAATAAAGGCACACAGAAATGTATAAGGTTTATGCAACGGCATTCCATGGCTATTACTGATTATAGTATATTATAGCAGTTTCGTGTTAAGATAGCCAAATTGTAATTAAAACCATTTTTATACTAACAAAATAAAGTTTAAAAAAATAATGGGTAACTTTTTAAAAAAATAATGCAGCAGTACCTTTTTTTCAATTAAGAATATCAATAATTTTAAAACCCAATGACACTTATTAATATTATTAGCACATTATGCATTGCATTGGCAGACTTGATGCTGCTTTGAAGAGTTTTAAATGTTCTCAGATCAGTTTCGATATAAATTTTTCTGAAAATCAAAATGTTTCGCTCAAAATCGCCATTAGGAACATAATTTCTCAGTGACATTTTTCGAAATATGAACAATTACGACCATTTTCTAAAGATTTTTTTTGGAAAATCACAAATTTGACAGTTGCCAATGTTAGCTGTCAACTTTGAATTGTCGCATATTAAGTTATTTTTGAAGCAGAAGTGATTGTCAAAAAATTTTTTATCAACCTAATATTTCAAAAAATCCCATATGGTCAAACTTTATAGCGGGCACTGTAAGTATATTCCCGGGTCGTAAAATATCCTTTTTCTCCAAGTGACATTAAATGCACCTTCTTCTTGACACTTGACGGGCTTAAATGTTGTATTTTTAATGCCTAGTGAGAAAAATTCACAGATTTCGCAATCCTTGCAACTATCGGAGACATTGGAAATGATAACAAAATATATGAAACATAATATACCGATCCTTTTGAGTTGTTTCGAATACGTCAAATACTCTCGTGCGCGTGCATGCTTGTGGCAATTTCCAGATTGGCTTTAGCATGCTTATGTTTATTAAGTGTTTATTACGTGTTTATTACTAATGTTTGGGGTACGATTGGGTCCCTGGCATTTTATAAATTTAGATTAACACGTTAGCTTGCTCTGACTGGATAGGTCTATAAACATAATTCTTTAGCATTTTATTTTTGAAAAACTTAAGTATTACTAATATAATACACATCTCAATTTACGAGTTAGGTATGTAGCAAGAAATAATAAACATAATCTTTAAATAACCAACTTATATTGAATTTCTAGTTAAACTTAAAAAAAATCACAGATCTTGCATATTACGCAAGTATCGCAGGCATATTGAAAATACCAAACACAAATGGTAAAATTTTCTCAAGTGAATTAAATAAAAATAAAAAGCAGTTATGTTACGATTTCTTTGATCGTTTAACCCTGAAGGTCTTGTCGTGTTAAACGGGTTATCTTGCATGGGGTGGTCAAAAATTAGTCTCATTTTTTTTTGTTTTCGAATGAATTCTATTCTTTAAAAAAGTTTTTGTTTGCCTAAAAATAGTGATGGCTTTGTCAAAAATTGTGTTGTATATACAGGATGGTTAAGTGTAGTTACCGAATTTTAAGATTTTGTAATTTTTGACCACTCCGTATTATAAAAATAATTTTTGTCGACATTACTTTTCCCGAAAACTAAACATTTCTTGAGATTTTGTAATTTGTGACCACCCTGTATAAAAATATGATTTTTGTTGACCACATTATTATTTTTTGGGCAAGTAAAAACTTTTATAAACAATAACATTTTCTCGACAATGTAAAATTTTATACGTGGTGATCAAAAAGTACAAACTTTACTCATACCGAATTTTCAGATTTTGTAATTTTTGACGAATTTTTATAAGTTCATCCTAAATAAATTCGAATATATATCTCGTGTAAACGCTAACGCCCTGTATCAAGTCTCTTAGTATAGGACCGTTCCGGCTGAGCGATATGTTTATTGTTTATGTTATCGAGATTGTGGTAGACGTATTTAATTGCCTTCAGGGCGAGACAGTTTCGATTGTTACTTAGTTTAGAATATACGTTTGCAGCCGATACTTGTTCTTTTATTTTAATTATCGTTGGGCATTCGTTTACACTCGAATTATTAAATTTATGAAAATTATGATTATGAAAATATCCCGATTATTCCCATCACTACTAGCAATGCGCCACCTCTCCAAATATAGCTGCACCGAATACTCCCCACTACCCAGTACTCTTCACGCCACTAGAAGGCCGAATGCTTCGATATCTATATGTATTGCGTCACTCGATCGCGACACCGCTGTCTTTTGGCCTTGAACGAAAACTTCTAACTTGGCCCCCATATACTCATGCATAAACATAAACATTTCCAATGTTAAAAGTACACTTTTTCTGCCTAAGCAGAAGAAATCGTTGCTATGCAACGTGGAACGTTGCATTTAAATTAGGTAATACCTAATTTAAATCAAACTGGTAATATAAATTGACAATGACATTAGGTAAACACAAAATGATGGAGTTTTAAATATAAAAATTACACAAAACTGGTTTTATTATAATACATATATGCATATCATATTTATCTTTTACTCAAAACCAACTTAACTTTCGAATAGTAAGTACTTGGCTTCTGAATGAAAAACTTTTTTTGGAAAATATTCTGTTATACCATTCTTACATGGGCAATACCTAGCATACCCAGGTATGTCAGGCAAACACTCTATTATATCCACATCTTACCTAAAGATACTATTGTGTAAAATTCTACCTGAATTAAACACTTTATGGAACAGGGGTCATGAGCTCTTGGACTATAGTAGATATTAATACGCATAAGGAAAATTTTAAATAAATCAAATTCACAACCTGTTTGTGAAATTTGACGTTTATGGTAATTTTCATATGAGGTATAGTAAGTATATCCATTTAATTACTTCTCACACGCATACCATTAGATATTATACGATTATACCTATTCATTTCAATTCACCATTTATATGTTAATCAGTAGCAACACAACATAAATAATTAATTAAGAATATCGGTGCCCTATTGTCTGGTAGGTATACCGGACTGGACGTATAAAGCTGCCTATATTGTCGTGTTACTGTCTTACAGTTAGTTGTATGTGCCCTAGGGGCATCACCGCACCGTAACACTAGACACTTCCACCTACTCGAGATCAGAGCCGAATCTGTGCCAAGTTTTGTAATAAGGAGGCCTTGGAGCCGTCCTGGGTGCTTGAGATTAATGGAGAAGTAAAAATCAAGTAACACAAATTAATATGTCATATGAAGTATTGTGAATATGAATAAACGATCATAAGAATGTGCAACGCTGTGTTTTCTGTATTACGGTATCTTGAGTATCCCCATGCTATTATCAAGAGTTTTTATATGATTAATCGCCGACTATTGAAATGACTCCTATATTTCAAGAATGACCTTAAAATAAATACAAAATACAACAATTCGTTCATTAAGCAAAACCGGGATTTTTGGTAACAGGTTTAGTTTTTGAATCCTAATAGCCATGAACTACAAAATACTACCTATATTACGCAATTAAACAAGACATGTGTGTTAAGGTTTAAATAACGAGAAAATTAGTAAAGTTTGGCAGATCTGGTTGTTTAAGGTATCAACAGAGTACTACAAACTGACGAGTAGCGACAGCTGAGGTTCTAATTTTTAGAGCGCATGCTCGAAATACGACTGCCAGATGTCAAAGGAATACATAACAACCAGCTAGATTTTAGTAAGGGGTCAGGTAGATAATACTTTCTTTCAGTGTAGATGCTTTATTTGAAGCCACTTCACAGTTTTCGCAGTGTATTACCATAGAGTAAATACAGTAAGTGTATTTCACTCAATACAAATTCCCTATCTCTTCCTGACAGACAGACTGACGATATACATGATAGATTATAGTACTTTTATATTCTTAAAAATTGTAAGATTTTTTTGTTGAAATGAATAGTGGAGTGGATCTGGAAAGAAATATGGGTCAAAAACAGATATCTGAAATTTAATAAATGTTTTCCCAACCTATCAAATCGGGTGTTATCAAACCATTATTTTGGCATGGTTTGTGCAGACCGTGTCCATGGGGGGAGGGGGGAACGATCAATTAAAAGCATGGGAAAATTGTTTTTAGTTCATATCTCGGCGGTTTTTGACTACAAAAAAAAAGTTGTAATAAAAAATTATGAGTACGACAAAGCACACACGCTCATTTAAAGTTAAGCGAAATCGGATAATTATTTCCCGAGATATCGCAAATCTTAGTTGCTAAATAAGAAAAATCAAATTGAATTTCATCGGGGGGGAGGGCGTGGAGTTGGAGGCTCAATTTTCTTTCGTTGAAGAGCTATTATGAAGGAATTACGAGCCCACAAGCTGGGGGTGATGGGATAATTACGGACGGACGGGGGGAGAGGGGGAAAACGAAAGTGTTTAAAATGTTCATAACTTCTCTGAATATTGACCGATCTTAAAAAGTCGAACGGCTTATTCTTCGTTTCTTTATACGCTATACGACGCCATTAGCGAATATTTTTTTGTTGCAAACAAATGCCTAGCGGACAAAAGACGGTTTGCCTGTATTTTCAAACGGTGTTTCCGACTGGTAAAAAATATTTCCCGCACCCCCTTCCCTTATACTGGAAACACTGTTTGAAAAAACGGGCAAATCGTTTTTTTGCGCGCTAGGCGTTTTTGTGCAACAAAAAAATATTCGTTAATGCCATCGTATAGCGTATGGAGAAACGAAGAATAAGCCGTTCGATTTTTTAAGATCGGTCAATACTCGGAGAAGTTAAGGGCATTTTAAAAATTTTCGTTTTACCCCTCTCTCCCCCCTCCTAATTATCCCTTCATCCCCAGTCTGCGGCTTCGTAATTCCTTCTTAGTGGCTCTCCCACAAAAAGAAGTTGAGCCTCAACTCCACTCCTCCCCGATGAAAAATAAATTTTATTTTTCTTACTTTCGCAACTACGATTCACTATATCTCGCGAACTAATTATCCGATTTCGCTTAGCTGAGCAATGAGCATGTGTATTTTGTCGTGCTCTTCATTTTTTTGTAGCATCTTTTTGTTGTAAAGTCAAAAATCGCCGAGATATGCATTAAAAACGATTTTCCCATGCTTTTAATTGATCGTTTCCCACTCCCCCCCTTAATTGCCACGGTCTGCACAAACCATGCTAAAATGATGGGGGGGGACAACCTAATATATTGAGAAAAAAAACTTTTGAATTTGAGTTCTGTCTTTGAAACCCAGATCCACTCCACTAAAAGGCTTTATTACAAGGTTTTTATTATCATTTCTTGACAATATTATATTATTAATGAAAGATCAAGTAGTCTTGAAAATTCAAGTATTCCTCAAGAACTAAGTACTTGAAATATAACTACTTGACCTGAACTTGGTTGGCTTGATTTCAAGTCAAGTAGCTTGAAAGTCAAGTCAAGTCGTGAATCTTTAGGCGCGTTCTTTAACCCGACAGGCATTGGTTTTAATTCCAGTTGAAAATTCTATTATACATTGCGTATTTCTATTTTATCATTTGCAAGATTACAGTAGGATTTTGGCCTATTTTATCTAAAATGCAAGTTATCTTCGTCTACCGTATAAATAACAAACGCGAAAAGCACGTATGCCCTATACGTTTTTTTTTAAACTGTAGGCCTGCAACTCTATGTATATTTGTATATAGCCTATAAAATTCACAACAATGCTATGCATCTGGTACCCATTCACTTCGTACATTTAAATGGGTAATATTAACCATTTAAAAACTAATGTGTGTAGTCAAGTCACGTACTTAGGCTTTATAAACAAAACTCTTATGAAACATTGAAACATATACCTTATAAAGTATCAGTACTTCCGATCAATCGTTTTCATTTGCTTGGAGCAAAAATGAGTGGCTGTCATTAAAATAATGAGCACACGTATCCAATTCAGTAGAGAATTAAAATCATCCGTAGATATTTCATATTCTGCACATTATTTTATTATTCATACTATCACGACATTTATTTTATTGTGTTTGTAATGAATCTAGATTTTCTGTATTTTTTGTAAGACCAAATAACGTTCTATCATGCGGAGAAAGTGGGGTTAAACCATGGTTAAACGTATACCTACCCATTAATTGACAGATTAAAATAACAACCACTCGATAGATCCACTCGTCATTTTAATTTATCAATTAATGTTATTTCATCTGTAAACTCAAGGTGAATAATATGTCTTTATTGCTTGTTTTTGGATCCGAGCTTGTAATGTTAAAATTAAGTATGTTCAATATCGTACGCAGCACCGCCAGCACCATTAACTAGGCAATTCTGCAACATTGTATCGGCAACCAAGTTCGTAAATTCGATAAATGTAAATACCGAGAATTACTAAACTAGTTCTCTTTCATTTAATTTAATTGATTGGGCTAACGCAATGGCTTATATTTATTGGTATTCGGCTCTTTTAATTAAAAATCTGCTCTCGATTTACTTGCGTTTTCCAGGGAAAAAGGTCACTGCAATTACTAATAATTCAATATCGATTATTTTGCTCATTTTTTGTTTCGCAAGATGCCAATCAAATGATTTGCCGTAAGATCCGAATCATAGTAATTGTGTTAAGAGATATGCCAAGAAGTACCATGCTTAGAAGACACTATCTTCATAAATGATCACCGTGACCGTGACTGGACCACGTGACCGTAAAATACAGCCAATTTAATTTTTCCATGGTATTTCCCACAATAGTCCGGCGCATTAGAACTTAACTTCATAAGAATTATGCACAAGGGGTTAAAAGCGATGTCTCTTTTCCGTCGTGTCTGAAGGAACCATACAAAGAGTATGTCAGGCTGCCGAATCAAAATTGGTCGGGCTTGCGCATGTATCGTATATGACGTGTTCTCACCAACACGATTTTAGGTTCGATTCTCACCCAGCTGAGGGTAGGTATACACTGAGATAGCTAGGGGAAGGTGGGGCAAGATGGGGACTCGTATTATACAGTATTCTATAGTATTCTACAGGTAAGATAGAAACGAAAGTGGGGCAAGATAAGGTTGGCACTATTATGCAACATAAATAATCAAAAATCACTCCTTTTTCAAGTGTTTATATTATTATAACGATTATACATATTATTGGCACAATGTACAGATATGATACACTTCATCATCTTCTTTCTCCTCGCCAGAACAAGAGCAATATTGCCATCGACTAAATTTTCGACATTGCACCCATCCCTCGCTTGATTGTGAATAAAGCTCATCGCAATAAAGACAGGCGGCGTCCTCTTCATTGCAGATGAAGAGAACGAAGTTGATTGTTTTCTTCCTCTTGGTCTTTGAGAGGAGAAGTCAATTTGTGCTTTGACTTTTTTAATTGAATTAATTTTTTTAGCAGCTTTATTAATTGTTTTTGCTTGTTTTTTCGATTCCTTTGCAATTCTTTTATTACACGTCTCCTCCAGCTCTTCCTTGTAAGGAGTATCTGTGAGAATAACTGTTTTCTCCCTCTTTCTTTGTGCTCGAACTGTGTCCCGTTTTCTAACATGCGGAATCGGCATGATATCTTCAGGAGATGAGATTGGTGGAGGAGTAAAACATTTAGGCGTAGGTGGGTCTGGATCATCTCTGGGCGTAGGTGAGTCATCTGGATCATCTACTGTAGGAGAATCCTGCGAGTGCATCAAAGAGCACCCAGGCATAGGAGATGAAACTCTAACTCTTGGTGTAGCAACGTTTTCAACATTTCAACTAAATATTTTTAAATGTCCAACTCTTGCCACCCATACTACAGTACTTAACGAAGTGCTAGTAGGCACTGATTTTGTGGGTTGACATTGCATAAAAATCAAGTTAAAATTTGAATTTTATGTCGTCGAGAACATATTCTTTATTAATTGTCGTTCATTAATCTTGGCATATACAAATTCAGAACGAACTGACATGATAACGGTATTGGGTTTCTGCCAAGGAAACTGCCTGCCGACAAAGTGTGAGGGTGTATAGTGAACGTTTCCCTAATAGGCAGGTGCCCAACCACCAAACATTCTCGAACATGAGAGACATCTTATGGGTGGTACGATAATATTGGACATTTAAAAAATATCATTTTGTACCTAAACCGCTAATTTAATAAAAATTCTATAAGAGCTAAAAACTTTCAAATGGTATCACCTATCAAATAAAAAATAGTTGTCATTATTACACCAAAGGATAAAGTTATGAGTGGATATTATTGCCATCAATTTTCTAGGAGTTATAAGTTTTAAAAAACACTAGATATGACACCAAAATGTGTCGATGGACAGCAAAAGTCCACACCCCAAAAATAATCAAAATCGATTAATACCTATTCCAGTTATCTACAAATTTAATTTTTTACAAAACTTTTGAGGCCATCTAGCGGCCAAACGAAGCGATTTAGAATTAGTCTTATTCTTCGGTCTTATTCGGTGTATTAGTCTTATTCTATCTATTTTGAATCCAGGAATCTGTAGTCTTCCGTTGTACACGTCATTAAGGGACACCATGTATATGGTGTTACATACAAATAAGTATACACTACTGTTAAAAAAAAGTGTTGCACCCGATTTTTTAGCTAAGTTCAGTGTCCTCTAACTTTTATACTGGCGCCAATATTATTGTGACCAATATTATTGTAGTATTGTGAAAGATGTAACCTCGATAAGAGAAGGGCCAACGGGTATTTATCAATCTATACGTATTTCCAATGTATTACTTACAATTATTGTTGGCTAGTAAGTGGCCCTAGAAATAATGCCAAACATGTGAATATGCACATCAACACCCTTATACTTAGACATATTCCTTTCTATTTTTGGAAACTATGAAAGTAATTTTTTGAGAAAACGGTTAGTCTTAAATAAATATTTGTAATTAGGTACCCTTTTTGTGTAGAATTGATGTAGCAACTTTCTCTCCTAAATTGGAAAAGGGGTTTGCGATGACGGCCATTTTATTTTTCACGCGCTGCACTCAAACGCATAATTTCCGAGAGTGCCAACATGGAAATTACCTATGTCTCTTCAAGGTCAAACAAAGACTATTACCGCAACTGCGTCACCAAATATCCCAAGGATGTACATTTGATAGGACTAGCGTGTTCGATTCAATTTTTTTAAATGTAAATAGGCTATAACATTCTTCACAATTGAAGATAAAGCAATGATAAAAAACAAAATGTTCATCAGGCTTACTAGCCGTAGTTAGACGCTAGTTAATAACATAACTGCCCCCATGGTTGTTACAAATGCATGGAAATGCAGCTTTTATTGTAATCACCATTATTAAATCGATTTTTCCTTCTAAATACGTTCTTGTTTTTACATTTTTCAGGCAATGGGACACATAAGCGGATGTCACGTAAATCCGGCAGTCACACTAAGCCTTTTTGTTACTGGAGACATCAAATTGTTGAGGGCTGTCTTCTTCATTGTGGTACAATGCATTGGAGCCGCTGCTGGATCTGCCTTATTAAAAGTGAGTGCATTTATACAATCGTGTCATTACAATTTATAATTTGATTCGCTCAATCGAAACCACTTTACGTGTCTGATAATTCACAGATTGTTTTTTAAATCCTTTATAACTTTCGATTAAATATGTGTGAAATATCTGTTTCTAAATACAAAAAATTATAGTGATTTAATAGTTGTTTTTTATAGTTGTCTAGTTGGTTTTAGCGAACATCTTAATCACGTCATTCGTCTCAAAAACTAACGAAGTTAGTAATGACTGTATCAACAACATATCTATTCTTAATTGCCTAAGAAATTAATAATAAAAAATAGTATGTTAGAAACCGAGCAATTAATTATACCCAACTAGATAAATATTTTTT
>CAXKVY010001093.1:0-52737 GCA_964058915.1 Tetropium fuscum
GTCCTCTAAATTGGACCATCTCTATTTTTCAACAATTAAGGTAGGAAAATGTATTTAAACGATAATGGAATTCTATAAAAAACTGAAAATACCCTGAGATGAACTTTGAACGAAATATTGGTATACAAAACAAAGCAATGAGTCACTGTCAGGCTCACAGTTTATACAATAATAATAAGCTAACTGATGCACTTTAAGTGTATCCATTTTTTGCACAAAACAACGACTCCACTCTTCTCCTGGATCTGATTGTGAAAATGGAGATAAACATACAATATATTTAGGAACTATTCCAGAACTAGGCCAATTTCGGAACTAGAGAGTGGTTTAGTTTAAGAAACCATAACCTTACTTAAAATTTCTACCTTTAAAAGGTTGCTCTTGCAAATATCAGATAAACTCTGCGATGAAACAATAGATAATACCTTATATAAAATGTTTCATATAAGCACATTTACCACCACCAAAAATACTTAGCAATAAAAAATTATAGCTTAGAGAAACTAACAGTAAAATTACATCAGCCGACACAGAAACATGGCACGTGTGGGACTAATACTAACTCTACACTGTGCTGCCGCTAAATAACATATAAGTTACAATTATATCAGCCAACAGAGTCCGTTTGAGTCAATGTCCATAGAAATAAATGCGGTGGTCCAATTTAAGACCCGGTCCAAATTAAGGGCCTTTTCCCCGACCATAAGCCATACGTTATAAACTTACAAATTATTCTAAATTCGAGGCAATACATATCAAATTGTCATAAAAGAGTAGTGTGATTCAATCTCTGCTCGGGATAAACACCATAACGATTCAAATATAGAAGCTTAAGAAATGTTCTTTAAACATTTTTAAGTTCGGCTTTGTGTATTTGGTATAAAGGTGACCAAATAAGACTGCATAATTTTAATTGCGATCTCACGAACGTGTATTTTTATACTATTGTATCTTTAAAAATAGTAGACGGATTTTCATTCGGATTTCAGCATATGAAAACCTAATATTTTCTCTATGACCTGCTATATTTTAATCTTCAAAATCTTGAATCCAAGGGTATTTGAACAGGGTGGTGAAATCCTTGTGCAAAATTCATTTTGAAATTGAGTAATGTTTTCACAGGAAAATTTTCTCAATTTTTTCATAACACTTTTTAAATACCCCATAAAATTTTAGCCTAGCGGTGTATCGGCGATTTCCAATTTTTGTTTTTGTAAAGGTGTTAAAGAACGATTTATTGAAAATGGCACTTTTTGGTATTTTTTTAAATTTTCAAAACTTAATCTTGGAAGAAATTGGATTTTTATAACATAACTGGATACGTAGAAACCTAACATACTAACATTTCTGAATGAATTTCGTAATACTCAATTATACAGGGTGTACGCTATCTCATGTTAAACTTCAAAAATAATAAAAAAATTATTGACAATATTCGTAGTAAAAAAATGGTTTTCTATTTGGGATTATAACGTTCAATGCGGTATTTGAGGAGACACCTGTATTCGAGCGTTTTTTCAAATATTTTTTTTATAATTAATTCGGGTTAATTCGAAAATGTCGTTTTTCTCTTCTTGATTATAACATTTTATCAATTTATTTTATCATAAAAGCATACGTAGCATATTACCCAAATCACTTTTCCGAGTTACAAAACGGATTTGGATTTAACTGAGTAGGCTTAGAGGCTATTCTCGTCACGGAAATGTAGATTCTGAAACAATTGCAAACGTCAATAGTTCTGAAAAATCTGAAAATTCGAAAATTGAAAAAAGTTTTCACAACTTTTCACAATTTCAAAAAAATACGAAAAAGTTCCAATTTCTATAAATCGTTCTTTAACACATTTAGAAACATAAAAATTGAAAATCGCCGAGGGATTTTACTACCCTGTACAAGGATTTCACTAATCTTGGAATGAAGATGTTGAAAATTAAAACATACCGGCTTATAGAAAATATTAGGTTTTCATATGCTGAAAACCGATTGAAAACCCGTCTACTATTTTTAAAGTTACAATAGTGTATAAATGGCCAATAATTTTGCATTAGCCGAACCTATTGACGAGCAGTTTAGTAAGTACCTACAGTACATTTAGACAATTGTGGTGGTCATTTTGTGGGATCACCAGGTAGTAGATAAGCCACCCATGAATGAAGATAGAGTAGGGACACTTGGCATTAGTTTATTAAACTAATGTCAACTCAGTATCTCAACTCAGTATCTTATTCCATAGGCACAGCGAACCGTACAGCGAACGATTAACGCTCAATGCTTAATTGCTTCAACGCATCAATGCCTCAACGCATCAATACATCAATTCTTCTTGTGACCTATTTATAATACTTTATATAATATTTCATTTAGTTGTTATAATAATAGTTGTTTATTAAGTCGATCTTGACCTTAAATATCTTAATCAGCATATTATTGTTTTATATACCTGACATTGTTTATCCGCTTATGTCGGAATGATAAACAGAATAAGAATTAGTTAATTTGGGTAATATGGCACTACTCAATCTACATTATCAAAATATTTGCACGACCTTAAGCGTGCTACTCACTATACGTTGATGTGTCCATTTGATGCATTGATGCACGAATCTGTGCGTAGTGTGGATGATGTAGTGCGCTAATGCGATGCGTTGTATGGCGATTCTCAGGGACGTCGCTTTTTTTAACGAACCATCAAAGAAAAATTATGCAAGCATTACATGCATCGGCGAATCGACGAATCGCGCGTTTTTGATGTTTCGCCGATGCGACACAAATGCCCACCAATATTTCTTGTTTAGTTCAGTAAGTTTAATTCGAAATACAAGATGGATGAACTCGTTATATATTTTACCGAAACCCATCACCTTCTCTTTTTCTTCTCTTTGGTAGCAATTACTACAAAGCGTGCATTTGCAGCAGCAAGAAGATTTCTTCCCAATCCATTTTGCTCGACTGAAAAATAGGTCTACGCGCTGCAACTGCATCAACGAATCGCACCGTCGCACCGCATCACGCACAATGGGTAGGGGGCTGATGCTTTCATTCAACTGATTCACAAATGTAGGGCGCATCACGCACTGCATCAACGAACCGCACCGTCGCACCGCATCATGCACTATGAGTAGCGGGCTTTATTATAAATCCCAGTGAACGCATCGCCGAAGAGGCAATATTATTTATATGGATATTAAATAGAAGTTTATTGTCAAATTTTATACCTACCTAAATCTGAGGTAAGACATCGTTCCAGTTGACTGATATCTCAAGCTGCCGAACCAAAGTTGGTCGGCATTGCGCATTAGGCCAGGCGACAAGTACTTTGAAGCGTTTAAAAATAGGAGTAAAAATTATATGGTTTTAAACGCTTTATTTGCATGCTGTGAAAGTGTTCCAAAGTTTTCTCCCTCGACCGAGACGAGCGTTGGCAATGGCGATAACTCGTTTTATTTTCACTGTACGTCAAAAATATGACTAAACCACAAAACTACAAAACTCTACAAAAAAGGTCTTATACACATTTCTTGTCAGACGCATATTTAAAGAGGAGTAGTCGCGTAAAATTGAGAAATTTTTGATGATTGCAAGAAAAATCCAAAAAACGTCAACTTACGTCCATCAGATTCCATATATGTAACTTTTTGCCATAATAATTGTTAGTCCTGGAACTAATTTTAGTCATTACATTGTGCACGAACTAATGTGGAAAATTATGTTTTTGCAAATGCAATTTACTAATTTGCTTACAATATAAACCTGTTAATTCAGTCGTCGTCTTAGTCATAGTCATAGATCGGCATAGTCCACAGTGTCTTCCTGAATTTTAACGTTATTACAGGATTAGCATCGACAGTTTCCGCATATTTAAAATACGTGGAAGAGTAAATAATGTTCTGTCTTCCTTTTCCTAGTTTTCGTAGATATATTCGATAGAGATGAAGCCAAAGCCGTCAGTAATACCTACTAGAAATTCGACATCTTCGCCAACTAAGTACTATCACTGAATCATTGGTGCGCGATAGCGTTGGTTGAAGGTACACATCCTTTATTCAACGGCGATAGTTCGATTGCCCGTATCCATTATTAGAGACTCTGCATCTTTGGTTGCCTGCTTCACGGTGAATCCTGCAGCTTGTTTCTCACGTAATAATGAGATGTTTTTGTCGTTAGCCAGAAACTTCTCCTGTGATATTGCCGACGCCATCGTCTCATCAAAAGTCACAGTAACAGTTACATGTTCTGTAGTCTACGGAGTCGTCCAGCAGACTTGCTAGTTTTATTTTTAGTGTCATCTGGGTAACCATAGAAAACGATCGTACTGTTAGGTTTGTAGTACTTTTCAATGTATTTAACGTACTTCGAAAGTATATCTGAAAATTTATCCTGTTGGTGCCAAACAACATGATGAAGAAGAAATCCACCGTCTATGCACCACATTACCGAAGTTAATTGGATCTGTCACGGAAGAAAACCAGAGAATTTTTCTACTAATACATCGCACACCTTCAGTCTGACAGTATTTTCAGGCGAAATATGTAGAGATCAATATTTTCCATAGTATCTTAAAGTTTTGAAGTTCACTTCACAACTTCACGCGACTATTGCTCCGTAAATATGCGTCTGACAAAAAATATGTATAATACCTTTTTGTACAGTATTTAGTCAGCTTTCATTTTGTAGATATATTTGCCGTAAGTTGAAAATGAAACGAGTTATTACTAAAAACTGATTGTTTCACCTTCTCTTCGTCGCCATTGCCAACGCTCGTCTCGTTGGAGGGAGAAAACTTGAGAACTTTGACAGCATGCAAATAAAGCGTTTAAAATCATAAAAAAATTACTCCCATTTTGAATTGCTTTTGGCATCATTTACCGACCTGCCTGGCCTACATGACATATTCTGCGAGAGATTTTAGGCTCGAGTCTCACATAGTTGCATGTAAATACTGATGTTTTCGTCTTCTCAAATTCAAATTGCCAAGATTTTGTGTATACACCGAGGTACGCTACGTGTGTTTGTGAGTTTTCTTAAAAGTTTGAGTACCCCACCGATTTTGCATCGTAACTCACACAGTTAAAATGCAAACGACTTTTAATAGTTTTAAAGATCTTTCCAAGCACTACAAAAAATGTTCTATATGTTTTTCTCGAAAAAATGCAGCGGTTTTCCTTTATTTATTTCCTTAATTTAACGTTGAATACTTCGTACCAAGTTGTTGCAAAAACCTCTGGCAGCCGCCTGCGCTCTGACCAACGTTCTTTGTGTATCGTGACTGGTATTAATTATGTCGTCAAAGTTAACTGGTCTTAGTTTTCTTGTAAACGTCGTAACTTTTAGATGCATTTAAGTTTAATTTATTAGATTCACATCATTTTACTAAATAATTTAAGTTGTCTTGTAGCCCCTTATAGTCCTAATAGTGTTGATCTCCGTAAACGGATTTAAGTCATCAGCATATAACAGAGATTTAATATTTAATTGCAAGGCCCCAAGATTGAACTTTGGGGAACCCGTGGTGTTACAATAAATAAATAATAAATTTGATGCCTTAGTACTCAACATATTGCAAATGGCTTGATAAATATTATTTAAAAACCTGTACCAACTTGTCACTAAATCCAATAGCGGTAATTTTTTACCAAACTATGTTGTGGTCTTTCTGGTCAAAAGCCTTTGAAGAGTCTATATAAATTTCGTCGACTTCTTGATTTTGTATCAATAGATTCAGATATATTCTGCTTAAAGACGGATAGATTTGTGATTTCTGAACACGGTTTTTTATAAAAACTGTGTTGATTTTCCGAAATTATGATTTCTATACCACTATAAATCACTGTATACATAGTAATTTCAAAAACCTTTACCCGATTTGTGATTTGATATTGGTCACCCGATATGGGACAAATTTTGCCCTGTTTCCATAATTCTGGGGATGTTCCAGATTTCAAGGCCACATTCAAAATTGCTGCAGGGGTACTGCTAACACATTTGCATAGTCCTTTATAAAAAAATAAGAATGTTGTCGACTCCTTGAGACATTTTTGATTGCAACTTTTTCAGTGCATCGGAAGCATCAGTAAGTTGCATTGGATGCTGTTATTAGTTACAATATCAAGAGAAGTATGGAAATCATGGTTGGTGTATACATTTTTAAAATGAGGCAAATGCATCGACAATATCTTGCGGGACCTTAATTATACTGTCACTATTGAAGAGTGTTAAAGGAATTCTATTTGATGACCGTTTATTATTCTCAAAAGACCAAAAACTATATGAAAACGTAGAATGCAAGTTTTTAATATTTGGAATATATATTGATATCCAGTTATTTTGTATTACTTGAACATATTGTGTTTGTTCCTTAGTTTATCTATTGTATCTCGAGTATACTAAGGTGAATATCTGGTTTTACGATTTTTTAAATAAAAGAAAGAAATAAAGAATCAACGATGTCATAGAAATTGCTACAAGCTATAGCAATAACTGTGTGTATATTTAAATATATACAAAATATAAATCTATATTTAAATTTAATTGAATATCCAATTTATTGTAGCAAGTTCATTATTTATTACCTTATAGTTCTCCGCATAGCTTATATATAAGATAATCTCTAGAAACAGTTTATAGTAACAGTAGTATAGAAACAGTAATATAATTATATATCTCTATAGACGGTTGATGCTTTATATTATATGATATTATATTTTTCTACTCCCATACTTTAATCGTTTATTTCCTACATATACTTTAATGATACTAATAGTATACTTTTATTCATTAAGATACAAATTTTCCATTAAGATACAGGTTTTTAACCAATAGATACGCGACATTCAACAATATTCTGTCAATATCAACTATTACCTACAACATCTGACAGATCTAAAATATATAAATTTAAAAAAAGTTATGACACTGTTTACTTGGCAAATTTCCAAACCTTGTGCTTCTTGCAATCAAAATAAGTGAACATGTGTGACAGTTAAAGTGGAATTGAAAATTTAACCCCTCCAGAAATCGTGGAACAGGCCGCAAAAGTAACAAACAATTTACCACTAAAATTAACAAAGACGTACGAACAATTTTACTCGCAGTTCATGGATAGGAGGAACAAAAATAAAATTAGCAACTTTTCAGAAAACGTTGTACTTGCATATTTTGTTGAGTTCTAAGAAACCGTGATTTTCTGATATGTTTGTGTTCTATTTATAATATTTTCGATAATATTTCCTAAATTGTAATTTATAATTAATAAATTTCAGAAATAAAGTGTTAATTTTTGTATGATTTATTATGACTGGTCGTTGAAAAAATAGAAAAAATAGTGTGTGCATTTCACATTCAATGACGATTAAGACACTCGCATTTATTATGACATATATATCGCCTACGGCTCATGTCATAATTCTCATGCTCGTGTCTTAATAGCCATCAGTAAATGTTCATTGCATAATATACTAATATAAATATCCTAAATCAAACATGCAAATACATGTTTGTTCTACATTTCTATATGTATACATCTGTGTTTCTAAAAAGGACGCTTTTCGCTATCCATAGCTAATAGTTTGAAACATAATACCCACATTTCGTGTAGAACAATCTCATCTGCCTGAACAAAAAGATATCATCTACCTAAAAACGTATCAGATAGCGGATTTTTTTGTCTGCTATAAATCTACAAGATATTCAATCAAAGTTGCTCATAAAACTAGCTTATCACATCCAAACGAAACAATAAAATTCCTTTTAACTGATGACGTGTACGCATGTTGCAGAATGTCCAGCAAGGCGGCAAGGATAAACGATGTTGTTGGGTATGCGTCCCATGTCCCACAGGGGAGATTTTAAAAGATGATGGTGAAAGCTGCAGCAAATGTCCGTTGGGTTTCTCTCCGGATGAACAGAAAATTGGTAAGATTAAGTCACGAAATAGACAAATCCACCGAACCACTTACACTAAAGCACAAATACAAATCCTCATATACAAACTGTAAATTGAATTACTGAAAAATAATTTGCTTAGTATTAACGAAAATATTAGTTTAATATATATATATATATATATATATATATATATATATATATATATATATATATATATATATATATATATATATATATATATATATATATATATATATATATATATATATATATATATATATATATATATATATATATATATATATTCATTACATAGATAAATAATCAAAGGAAAACACTTACCAATTGTATATCTGGACATATATAATAATATGGTAACGAATCATTTAGAAGTTGTACAAGTTCTTTCACCTTTATTGAGGATTTTCAGAATGATGTACGATTTGTTTAATTGGTCATTTATAGTTGATTTTAGCATTAACACCACCACCACCACAGAACTCCTAAACCCCTAGAACATCCTAAAATACCTAAATACCAAAAATAGCACCCGGTCTTCATAGAATCTCCAACTAAGTACACCCTAAAAAACCTACTCATCCATGAGTCCAGTAAGATTCCTTACCAACCTTTTTAACAGCTAATATTTTTTTCACACATTATCCAATTCGGATTCCACCCCAAAATTCCACAGGCCTACAACTACTCCGCATCTACGGAACAAATACCAGCAACTTAAAACGAGGTCAGTAGCCATGCTTCTCCCTTGACCTCGAAAAAGCCTTTGACAGAATCTCTCCCCCCAGACTGTTATACAAACACGCATCACGAACATCCGATTCGTATCATTATAATAATATAATGATACATTTCAGATCTCCACTTCATAGTAGCAGTCATAACGGAGTGCTCACAATCCCATCGCACATGTACTCTGGCGTTCCCCAGCATCATCCCTAGGCCTTACCCTCTTCAACCTTTATATCAACGATCTCCTAAATCCTTCCGACCATCCACAAAACTATAGCACTATACGTCAATAACGCAGCGACAATAACTATTGAATCTTAAATTATTGACTAAAATCCACTAAACAGATACCACTAAGTGTTGGTAGGACCCATGTCGCTCGATGGCAATCTGAATCCATCCGTGGATAACGAAGTCCTACATGATAAGCACTAACGGGAAGGGAAAATGTCAGGTTTTCAGAAGCAAAATATCTTCAAAAAGCAAAATGTCTATAAAAAATATATAATAATACAAGATTACTAAAAAAATTACAATAATTAAAATGAAATAATTTTGTTTCGGAAATTTCCGTAGGTATGAGGTATGGTTAAAAAACGTGCTTTTCGTTCACAATCATGGTAGACCGTAACATCACTAAAAAAAGTCCCACTCGCTTTTTTAGAAATAAATTACCTGTTAGTCAGAAAGTTAAAAATTATTATAATATTCTCTTTATAGTCCAGTCATATTTAAAATGCACAATTTCATGCAAAAGGTCTGACCGGCAAAAAAAACTTGAAATGTGAAATGTGTACCTATATGGCAGATTTATTGTCCTAAATTTGCAACCCTCTCCGAGTGGAGCACAAACTACCCCAGGCGTTCAAAGAGGTGAAGTTGCACTAACGTTGAAACGTAGTTTAAACCGGTAGTTTGACAACAAAAAGTTGTTATTAATAAAAGTAGATTTTGAGTTTTTTTACCGAAAACTGCAGAAGCATATATCTAGGATTCTTTTACGCTCAAGGTTACGCGGACCCAGTTTTGGCTGCGTTCACTTTGATAGTCTTAGGCTGAACCATTGCTCTAATTGCAATTATTTAAAAGGCACCATGTTCCTGAGTAATTGAGATTTTCAACGGTGATTTGTTCCAAGTCCTAGCGTCAAAATTAATGAAATTAAATATATATATATATATATATATATATATATATATATATATATATATATATATATATATATATATAATATGCAATATTGCATATTATAATGAGAAAATGTATTAAAATTAATCCCTTTAGAAATGTGCTATAGAAATGTGCCACGTTGACTCTTCGCTTTTTTTTTCATTTAAAGTTAACGCTTCCTACAATTATTGCGCTTTATTTAAAAAAAACAATTTTTGAGAAAAACGCTAAAAACACCTCTTCTGAGTTTTTAGGCAACCTATCTTTTAGGGTTGTCGTCATATCTCATATTTTTTAATAAAGCGTAATTTTAGGGAGGAAAAAAGTCCATAATGACTGGACCATTATTACTATATTTCATTTTAAATTCAATATAAAAATCATCTTTTTGGAGTACTTAAATGCAATTAGTAGGCGTAATTTTTATTTAGAGGCATAATATTTTTAATATCTAATTCAGCATAATTTTAATATCTAATTCAGCATAATTTTAATATCTAATTCAGCAGATCTAATTTAGTACACATCACATGAAATCAGTGAATTCCATTGTGAATTCCACAAAAGAATTTATGAATACTAAGTGTTCGTTTGAATTCAATATATAAAAAAAATGTGGCGTTCCAGCTACGGCATACTATCTAGATCATCACTTGCACATCATACTATCTAGATTTTGCATCACAAAATCGTGACCTGGCCTATAATAATATAGATTTAAGCCTTCTTGAAAGCCTCTCTTTTTCCTTAGGGCGTAGAGATCTTGAATAAAGAGATATAGTACTGTTAAAATGGAACCGTTTATCACAAGTAATGTCTATCTTTGTGCAGAACTTTATGCATACGCTTTACTAAATATAATTGATGTTTTAAGAACAAATGAAACATCTAGATATCTTTGTCCAATATTATTCATTAGTCAGACGTTAGAACAATTTTTGCGGATCACCGGATCTATGACGGTCACAAATTGCACAATGACAAATTTTAGTGTACAAGACATTTTACATAGAGAGAAGGACAATTACAAAGAGAATTTGTGCAGAACTTTATGCATGCGCTTTACTAAATATAATTGATGTTTTAAGAACAAATGGAATATCTGGATATATTTGTCCAATATTATTCATTAGTCAGACGTTAGAACAATTTTTGCGGACCACCGGATCTATGACGGTCACAAATTGCACAATGACAAATTTTAGTGTACAAGACATTTTACATGGAGAGAAGGACAATTACAAAGAGAATTACTATATAAAGAAGAGCTCGAAACATTTAATTTTCTATCAAAAATAAAAGCACTTTACTTTGGATATCGATCATAGACAATAATTGTAAATTGACCACAGAGTAGTGACATACTACGAGTGATGAATAAAAAGGTTACAGATTTTATTTTTAATTTTTTGAGAATTTGCATTAATTTTATTTTTTATTTTGTGTTTAGCCTTTTTTTATTATTAAATGGCTATTTTGTCATTGAAAGACTTTACTTTACGTTTTATTTACATTAATTCAACTAAAATAAACTGCATTCAGTCGGATCCATGAACTCATTGAAATATTTTATGAATTCACCTTCACCATCAAATGAATTACCGAATTGCCTAAAATAACTTGCAATCATTAGAATTATTTTGAATTCATTGGATTCCTGAATTCGGTATACGTAATTTTTAGAGATTAACAACCCCTCGAAACAACCCAAGCCTAAACCTATATCCTGAAGTTTAATAAGATTTTTGTCCATATTGAACATAATTTTTTCAAGTTCCTGTATTAATTTAGTTTTATTTTTAGTAGTTTTAGTTTTAATGAGGTATAATATGTACATAATATATTCACAAAATCCACTAATTTCATTTATTTTCAGCATGCCAGGAACTGCCTATAGAATTCGTTCACTGGTTGGACACCCAAGCTATAGTGGCTATGATTTTCGCCTGTCTGGGTTTCATCAGCACCTCATTCGCATTTTTTGTCTTTCTGAAGTACAACAACACCCCAGTTGTCAAATCGTCGACTAAAGAGTTATGCTATATAATTTTAGCTGGTATGACACTGTCTCACGGTTCTATTTTTGCTATATTAGCCAAACCTTCTCCGTTATCTTGTGCATTGACGAGATTTCTTCCAGGATTAAGCTTTGCGATGATTTATGCAGCCCTGCTGACTAAAACAAATCGAATCGCGAGGATCTTAGCGGGAAGCAAAAAACGTTTCCCAACAAGGAAACCGATGTTTATGTCCGCCGCCGCTCAAGTTGTGATAACGCTTTTTCTAATTGCCATAGAGTTTTTTATTTCAGGCAGCATGTTGCACTATCAAGCCCCGGATATAAAATTCGTGTATTTGGCGCAAAAGACTTTGCTTGAGTGCAATACTACACCCGAGAATATCGTCGCACCATTATCATTTGATTTCCTCCTTATAATACTTTGCACGTTATATGCCGTGAAAACGCGAAACGTCCCCGAGAATTTCAACGAGGCGAAGTTTATCGGCTTCGCGATGTATACCACCTGCGTAATTTGGATAGCCTTTGTGCCAATTTATTTCGGAAGCGATTCAAAAGTAATCACCATGTGCATGTGCGTTACTTTAAGCGCAATGGTAACTTGGATATTCATATTCGTTCCGAAAATGTATATAGTAATGTTCCGGCCGGAGAAAAACAATCGAGCGCTATTTACCACTACGAAAATTAGGTGCCACATAGGGTCCAGAGTGGCGTCGGCAGTTTCAGACAAAAGCTCTACGAATAGTTGGCGGGAGAGCAGTACGTCGATAAAAGAAATAGAGAAATGTAACAGGGAATTTGTTCCGCAGAAAAGGACGTTGTCTTGTCAAACCGGAACTGAGCTGCTTCAGGTTCTTCTTAATCCCAACTCACTACTGGATGCGCGCTCGTCTAGTCATAATTCCTACGCGCCAAGGATCACGGAGCGAGATTGTTGTGAGGCTGACAACTGCCAAGTTAAGAATATCACTATTAAATTGCCAGACAATCCTGTTGATTTTAAATACCTAGCTGAACTCCAAAGTTACTAAATATAAAAGTGTGTCAAGTTTCAAGATAACACATATTGAACTCACGAATATTTTTCTCAACATATCATCCATATAATCTACAGAAAAGACAACAAACATTTCTATTGTAGAGGATAGTTATATAGAAGAACTCTTTTACATGAAAAGGGAGAAAAATAACGCGATAATATTAGTTTTTCACTAAACACTGAAATATGAAACTTCCCTATTATAATTCTACAACTGCTCCTTCAATGTACAGGGTGAGGGTAAATTGATAGCCTCCTTATCCCTTATTAGTGGAGTAAATTTCTGTCCGAAATGTTCCGGTTTTTTTTTCGGCGTAGAACTAGGTGACACCGATATATTCTTGTTGTGTATGTCATTAGCTATGGTAATTAGCTATGCTTTTTGGTCGGTACCAAACTTTTTCATTGATAAAAAAGTCGAAAATTTTAAAATCTAAAACTACTGGAGATATCGACTTGATTTTTTTAATTGTAAATCTAAAAATCTAACCCCTAAGTGCTTCTATTGACACTTTTTTACTAACCAAAATATATACTTGTTTGCAGGAAAAATAAACTTGTTTGCAGGATAAATCAGAATATGCCTGCTTATGTTTCTCATAGTAAAATTTTCGATAATCGACAAAAAAAATTATGTTAGAAATTTTTCGTGTATTTTCAGTGAAGAAAATGCAGTTAATACTTTGCAAAAAAAATCATATCTCTCTTAAATGGCACAGTTTTTGTGATACTAATTTTTATTTTAACTTGCGGTTAATCATCTATGCTTGAATTACTATATTGTACTCTATACTACTTATTAGTAAATGTTTTATCTAATACATGGTAGTGTATCGAGTTACTGTTAACCTATAAAAAACTATATTTTAAAATGAATTGTATAAATATATAAAATTATATAATTATATAAACAAATAAATCCTCTAATTTATGATGACAAGCGTGTCATTAATAATCCCACAACAAAAGGTTTACTATCAATTGTATCTGCAGCTGAGATTAAGTTTTTAAAGATTTATGAAATTTAAATGGTAATTACAGAATCATATAGGAGCGAGCAAACAATGCGAACCGAATGACCATTGTTTTAAGTCTAAAACGTTAGAACATATTGAAAGGACAAGACGCGGAGACTACGGGTCAATTATCGAATTTAATATAATTGGTTCCAGAAAAGTACCAATTCAGGGAATTTTTGAAAATTACAGATAATAAACGAGCGCTGTTAATATTCATTACAAACTTTATATTACAAAATAGTACAAAATATCTAAATGATAACGAACAGTGGATTCAAGCAGAAGGCTAAGATCCACAAAAACTTGTTTTTATAAGAAAAAATTAGGAATTAAAAAATCTGGATGATTTAAACTCGAGTCAATATGTACTCGAATAATACTATATACTTTGGCTAAGTTCACACAAAGTAAGACCATTTTAGTAAAATCAGTAGATACCAACGTTCTTCATTTACTAATACACTACTAAAATCTTTTACATTAGCATATAATTATAGTAGTGCATAGTAGTATAAGTAGTGTATTAACACTATTATAATATAATGCCTGAACTAAATAAGTACTATATATTCATACAATTAGTGCACAGTGACCAATAAACGTTATGTATCAAATACACGATATTTCCAAGTTTTTGGAAAAACCAATTTTCACGAATTTGTTGACAATGCATTTCTTAGCTGGCTGTGATACAACCAGTTCAATTTATAAGATTTGTATGAAAACAGCATTTGATGCTTTACTAAAGAACATTAAAATAATTGTCGAATCTCGGTCACTACCCGAAAAGGAAGATTGGAAATTAGTAGACAATATATTCTTCATTTACCTATATAGAAATAGGGACAAAAATATACATGCCCTAAATGATTTGCGGTGGAGCTTTCTCCCACAGACTATGCATTTCAACAGCACTTACAGTGGTGTATACGATTTTATATTTTTTATTTGTATAATATCGATAAAAGCTAAAATTTTAGATGTTTGTACTAGTTAAAAATCTGTTACGCAACAACATTAAATTCCTAATCTTGATGTTAGAAGTCCAGGAAAATATGGATGGACGTTACAAAACGGATACTGGGAACCAGTGTTTACAACACAAGAGCCAAAACCTGAGGTGGTAAGGGAAGCTTCATCGATTTTTTGCAAGGATAAAAATTGCAGTAGCAAAAATGCAAGTGTATCAAAGAAGGCCTAAAATATTGTACTAAACACAAATGTACAGATTGCTACAACGCTTTACAAGCAGAAGATATTCTGATTCAGAATCGGAAGATAATTATAAAACAGCTTAGATTTAAGTACTCTTTATATCTTTAAAGTTGGTTGTTACGTAATAGATATAAACCATACGAATCAAATCAGTATTGCATTAGTCAAATGTGTGTTGAAACAACTCGTCTTGATGTATACAAACTTTACTCGTTCCCTGATGAGAAACGTAAACATAATACCTAAAAATCATGGAGACTAAGAGACAGGAGACTGAGCGTGGTTTAAGCAATGGGCGCTACTACGCTAGTCAAAATAAATCGAACAGTTGACCGATATTATTCTCACTAGAGTTACGATGTACGAAATCGTGCCCTCTCTTTCTTTTTCATACAGCAGCTTTTACAACAACGTTAGTCGGATGTATCACCAGTCACATACAATGGACTTATTTTTGTTATCTCTCTCGTTTTTTTTATTTTTTGCGAAGAACAGTAGAACAGCGTATGTTGTAGATTAAGAATAATTTAGTGACGTAACCGCCAACTTTAAATATGTAAAGAGTACCTGCATATCGGCAAAAATATTAATTAATTCTTTTTTATTGTCACATTCAGGACTTTATTCTATATATATATATATATATATATATATATATATATATATATATATATATATATATATATATATATATATATATATATATATATATATATATATATATATATATATATATATATATATATATATATATATATATATATATATATATATATATATATATATATATATATATATATATATATATATATATATATATATATATATATATATATATATATATATATATATATATATATATATATATATATATATATATATATATATATATATATATATATATATATATATATATATATATATATATATATCAATAAGAATAACAATAATTTTTTATTATTATTGTTCTATACTTTACTTCGACGTCGCATGCATGTCGCATGCGTCGCATCATTATATAAAATAAAATGTGCCAACAGTATCGTGGCTGTGGATACGCTACATTAATTGCGTAAGATCATATACGCGACCTCGTATATGCTCCGTTTCGTCAAAAAATTATGTCTCAAAAATCGGGCCATTTAGGAGAGAAATTTTTTGTTAAAACTTTTAATGAGTATGGATTCCCTTTGCTTCGCTGTATGTACTTAAAAATGTATACAAAATTTTATTACAGATCAATGAAAATTTCAGTATATTAAATATAAATCTCATATTCTATTTTTTCCTGCGAGAAAGATTATAAACTTGCTGTTATAAGATATGGGCTTTAAAATAAAAAAAATTAAGTCAGTATCTCTAGTAGTTTTCAAGATAATGAGTTACACATATTGAATGTTATACAAGAAAAAACAATATTTTCTAAATATCTACATTTTGGTCTTTTTTATCAATAAAAAAGTTGGGTATCAGCAAAAAAAGTCATAAATAGCCACTTTGCATAACCAATGACATACTTAAGTGAAATATTTTAGCTTAACCTGGTTCTACGACAGAATTCTTGTTTCGAGAACGGAGCGGATCGTCTTTTTACTTGAAATTTACTGCACTACATCCGATGTCCGATTTAGCTCCAAAAAAGTAGCGGACACGATTTTTATGAATTTTCATATTAAAAGTCTCCAAAATATACAGGGTGGATTATAAAACCCGATTTTTTGAACCCAGACCAAAATAACCCTTAGTTTTCTGAAGCCAAAATCCAAAATCATGGATGTCAAGTGTAAAACAAAAAATATATCAAGACCCCTCTGAAAACAATGCTATTTATTGAGACAGTAAATAATAAATAACAATTTAGTAACGAGCAATAATAATTAACGTGAGCAAATTAATGAAAACAAATAAAAGTAAATCTTAATGAGAATAATACAAATTCTATGGCAGCATTTTCCACGTAATCACCACTATTCTGAAGGCACATTGGCATCGCTTTAATAAGTTACTTCTTTTGTTTCTAAGTTACATTTTGGATTAAATCAACATTTTGTTTTAATTCATATATTTCTACACGTGGGGGAATGGGGGACATAACCAGATACTGAACTATAAGACCATGAAAAAATAGTAGGAACTAGTTTGTTTATTGATAAAATAACCACTATTACATATTCCTACAAGAGTGAGGGAGGTGCAAACAGGAAAATTAAGTTTCACAACACTGCTGATTTCCTTTTTCTTTCGACCCCTTGTTACTTATTTGGTTCCTGTCTGCAGCTTTTGGTCTTATAACTGATTATGTCAATATGTTTGCAAGGCCTTACTGTATACTTTATTCCTATCTCTCTACTATTGTTTACGTTAACTTCATTTTTAAAATTCACATTTTCCAGTTCTCGTTAGGAAAGTTATGTGCGTAATTCATTGAGAAAATCAGATTTTATCGAACATGTCATATTTGTGATCTCAGCTGCTCCTCATTTAAAACCCGCATAAGGGGGAGGCATCTCTCGTTTCCTAACATCCAAATACCTATGTTTTTATCTAAATAATATTTAATAGAATGATACTTATACTGTAATTTTGTTCTAACTAATTTAACAATAATGATTAATATATGTACCCAATGTTCTAAATGTTAGTCTTGTATATATCTAGTTGATAAATTAGCCTAGAAGATACTAACTAAATTTAAATTTACGGATTCTTAAGAACAAATAAGTTTTTATTTTGATCAAAATATGTAATGCCATATCTAGTATATATTGCTAACGTTACCTTTAACTCAAAAAATACGACTTATTGTGTTCAAAATGACCAAAATCTCAACAGTAACTTTTTGTAGAGGTGAAACAATTTAATATATTAACTCATGTCTGAATATACGACTGTGACGTATTTATCTGTAAATAAAATCTACGACATTACCATGTTCGTTTATTTAAATCCTTGTTCACTATCGTTAACTACTACATCAGACAATTATATAATGTCAATCAAAATTGTAACAAAAAACTGAATTTTCATAAAACAAGTGCACAGGTCTATTTAGTGACTTATTTTAAAACTTCTGTTACTTATGCTTTGTCGATATTGTTACGCAACTGGGTCCGTATAATAAGTGGTACTGTCCAGATAGTGAAGTGAATGTGGAAAGTATGGGTCGAAAAGAGGACTCAAATTTAAACATTTTTTTCCCAATTTATCAAATCCTCCCATTATTTCCGCATTGTTTATTGACAACAACAGTTCACGAATTATAAAATAGGTGGTGTAAAACTTAAGAATTACACAAATCTGTATTTAAAACAGGAAAAAATGAAGTGATGTCCGTTACCCAAATCATGACATAGCATCAAGAAAGTAGCATCAAATAAATTGTAAAAAATTCTAATATTACAACACCAGACACAATAAGGTACGTGATATTTATGGGCGTGGGTAGTTGGCGTGGTGGTAAACCAAAGAGTTATAACATTAGACTAACTTGTTTTGAAGAAATTCGTGAAAACACTGATCCACTGAAAACTAAGATCCAGTCCACTAGAATCCAAATACACTTTAATAACTTCCAAATATAAGTCCCAAGTGTTTACAATGATAAATCTCTACTGAACACTTTTAATTTCTTGTTACGTGGTCTTGTCTCTTAAGATCGTTTAAAATAAACTGATTAACGACCGGCTGGCTCTTATATACTATTATCGAGGTTCTGGAAACTTCTCGAAGCTTCTCGATTATTCGATCCCATTCTAATAAATGGGACCAGGGGGCGTATCTCGGTTATTTGAGGTCATAGTGTGTTGAGACTTTTCCTTTAAGGGGTTGTATCTGGCACCCTCAGATGCGATGTTGCCACATCGTCGGGTGCGGCGTTGCCAGCTTGTGTAGATTTTCTAGATAATTTTCAATATACAGAGCACAATCGCTTCTAACTATTCCGTAATAATATTTTGTAAAAAGTCACGTTTCACCGCTAAAAATCAATTTTCCACCCATAACCTACTTCCGGTTATTTGTTGGGGTCTAATAGACTTTTTTAAATTTATATAGGTACCATTAATCCTAAATTGTGCAGCCATCCATGTATCTACGGCTAAGATTTCTGTAGATTTTTAAGTTTAGAAAACCGGTTCGGCGCTGACTAGATGTACTAAATACTAAACAATATTGTTTTCTACATAATATATGGCGGATGCGCCGTGTACAATATCAGTGCCTATTATCTGCTTGCTCTGTCGTATAATACTGTTCCTTTCTTTAATCTGGTTATTTAAGCTGACATTACTATGATCTAGAATATTGCCTGAGGCGGGAAAGTCCAGAGATCCTATTGCCCAATTACTCTACTGTGGTAAACGTTTGTGCTAACCTCTGCCTCTAGAATACTTCAGTAAAAACTAGGAAGTACTAGTGTGTTATCCGAGGAAGGGGAAATGGGGTAATATAAAAACACATTACTTTAAATAACGGAATATAATATTTTAGTGCTGTTCTATATTTCACATTTACAGGTAAGTATACAGTGCTGTATACATAAATAATAAATTATTTGCGATTGGAACTGTTCGTAAATATTTAGATATGTATAGACTAAGGTTATCACTTAGTGATATAGAAGAGACGGTTTAAAATTGCAAATTCTCCAATACATCATCGGTGAGACACGATATATCTCCTCTTTATCTCATTTCCACTCATTTCTGCGCAGTGTTACTGATAATTTAAGTAAGGTAGAAA
This sequence comes from Tetropium fuscum, assembly GCA_964058915.1. Taxonomy (NCBI): domain Eukaryota; kingdom Metazoa; phylum Arthropoda; class Insecta; order Coleoptera; family Cerambycidae; genus Tetropium; species Tetropium fuscum. Next base: position 19,844 of record CAXKVY010001093.1, read on the forward strand.
GATAAAGTTGTTTTAAGTTCTGTCTTCTTCTCTTGTCCTACCTTACTCAGTCTTCTCTTTCTACGTTACTTCGAGATTCAAACACGAAACCTTCGGTACACAAAGCATACGTTTTACCGCTAGGCAACCGATGCACTGGCATACCCCTGAGGAACTAAATATTTGAATTCGAAAATGCGGATTGCGCAAAACGCATCGCAGTACGTGAAACTACTTTGGGTTTATTCCGTAGGTATATTATCGTGTTCTCTTTCAGTCTAGGGACTACACGCTACTGTTATACTGTACAACAAACAATAGTTTTTTCAAATTACAAATTTTGCAAAATTTTTAATTTGTTGATGTTCTTTAGATGTTTCTAGTAATTACAAACCCTTCAGACTCGCTAGTAACAATGTTGAGAACAGCAATAATTAGTAAACGCCTTTTATAAGATTTAAAGGGTTGTTTATCAAAATCTGCTCCAAAAATTCTTATTCGAGTGTAGGCTTTCTCTGTAGGTAATAATATTGCGTATTTATGCTCTCGAAAAAAGCCTAAACCTTCCTTCCATTTCTGACAACTTAAAAGTACTCATTATTTTATTCACTTAGACCGGTGTTATTATTAGAATATTATTATAATTAGTATACAACTCCAATACCAATTTATAAAAATGTGCCTTACCTGTCACTATCCTTGACTGTCTAATGAATGATTAGCACAACCATAAACGGAACAATAGCGTCCTTGAGACATACTGCACAGTACCACAACATACCACTCGGTACCTAACTGATTCGGCCGAGATACCAGCTCGACCGGGACTCGTTATTGAAGTGGAGAAGTATGCAGTTTAAAAGATATCCCAATTGCAAATATAAATTATAAGTGAGTAATATGATATATCGCGCCTCAGTGATGATTTGTTGCAGAATTCGCATTCTTAAATCGTCTCTATTTTACGTTACGTCTTAAGTGAAACTTATTTTCATAAATAAGTTTCTAGCTTTACAGTCGAGCACAAAACGTTATTACAAGCATATATTTATAAACATGACATATATTCATACCTAAGTGTAAACAATGTATAACATTTTCTATAAAACCGAATCAAGTAATATTAAAATGGTCAAAGTAGGTTTTCATACCATAAGAAAACACTAAAATATAAATAAGTTTATATCTATATACTGCTAAAAATTATCTATAGGTACAAGTAGACTTAGTACAGTGACGTATATATACTAAATTAGTGTAACAGTAACGGTTTTGTACATGAATAATTAACAAACAGCAAAATTTGTAACAAAATCAGTTGATAATTATTGCAAAGCTTATAATATTTGACCTATAAGTACATACAAATAATACAGTAATTACACCTATTACTTATCAATAAATTTACTTGTTGCGAATCTAAGGTTTTGGTAACTGATTTACCACTGGTTTGTTATATGCTAACTATGAGTTAGTTCGTAGTAATATAATTTTCTAATTAACATGTGTACATTTAGTTTACATGACGCAAAGAGGTTTATAACAATTCCTTAATTTTAATGCTAGATTTTTAATATTTTGCAATATTTCGGAAGTACATATATCTCCTTTGCATAAATATCTATGTTCCCGTCTATTTTATTAACAAATGCGTCTCCGATATAATCCTTTCCGGTATATTTTGTATTGACATGATTGTATAATTTATTTTCTTCGTTCATCTGGATATTTTGCTATCCTTTGCCGGAATAAAAATATAACCCCAAGTATCCGAGCAAACTGTGGAAATGTGAAGAACAATTCAAGATAATTTTATTAGGGGTAAATGCACTTTTCTCGTAATGGATGAAGGAAACTATATTCTGTTTTTCAATTTTTCCTGACTTACGTAAAATTAGTATGGAATTTAAAAAGTAGATGCATGGCGTTTGCAGTGATAGCTACGACACTTCAAAGGCATTTCCCGCAGTATAATTTGTGTAATTTGTTCACTAGGCCAGTCAAATAGTACAGTAAGAGTCGCTAAAATCGCAAATTAATGGCTAGCCTTTAACTAGAACTAGTTCTAGTGATAATATGTTGTTACAACTACTACTGGTCGTGTATGTATATCCAAGTTATCAGCTTCGAATGACTAGTGCTAACTTCGAAAAACCGAAAAGTGTTCGCAGTTTTTTCGGTATTTTCACTATATCTTCTAAACTATGCATTTGTTCATAAAACATGTTATTACGTTATTAAAGTAGATTCAAGTTGCTACAATTACTAGCTGAGACTAGAACCAGCTCTGTAGGTGTAATAGTTACCAGAAAAAAGCCCTCCAAAAATTGACAATTATTCTTAAAAAATTAAATTTTACGATTTGGTCAACTTTCCTCCCGGAAATCGGGGAAAATTTTACGGGTAAAGATATACGGAGAGATGTAGTGAATGTAATTAGCTTTAATTTAAGCACAGGACGACGTCCGTAGGTCTGATAGTTTCCTCACAATGCTTAAAAATCCAAAAAATGTCCAATTATAACGTACTTACATTTTAATTTCTTCACGGACTGCAAATTTACTTTATTTCATATTTAGACAAATTTTACTATAATACGAAACATACAGATTATGTATATAACCTGTAACACAGTGCAATCACACAAATAACAAGTTTTAATTTTTTCACGCACTGCAAATTTACTTTATTTCATATCTGCTTAAGCAAATTTTACTATAATGCGAAACACATACAGATTTTATACATATAACCTGCAACATGGTACAGCCACACAAATAAGAAGTTATTTTAATTTCTACCCGCACTGCAAATTTACTTTGTCATATCTGCGGAGTTAGATTCTGGATTTTTTATTTATTTTCTTATGCTTACCCTCTGAAAATACCCACGAGCAGCCACTGTATGTCACTGTATATTATCATATTATATGTATATGCTATACATAATATATCAATAAATAAAAATGTTGAACTACATTGTAAATATATTATTAATAGGCTAAATATATATTTCTTGTGGATAATAAATCAATTTCACTTTTTTGGAAAATATTACAGGCCTACGGACGTTGTTCTGTACTTAAATTAAAGCTTAGTGCATTCGCTATATCTTCCCCTATGACTTTATCCTTAAAATTTTCTCCGATTTCGGGGACGAAAGTTAACTAAATCTTAAAATTTTACGTTTTTGGAAAGAAATTTTAAAAAAATTTTGAAGAGTAAATATTGTACCTATATCTTGGTAAATATTGTACCTATTGAGTTGGTTCTGGTCTCAAATTGTAACAAATTAAATCTATTTTAAAATACATAATAAAATGCTTTATGAACAAACTCATAGTTCAGAAGATATAGTGAAAGAAACAAAAAGTTCGGAAATTTCGCGGCTTTTCAAGTCCTACGAAGTTAGCACAGGTCTTTCGAAGGTGCAAACTTGAATATACACTATATGACTAGCCTACACTAAGAAGTGCCTAATTCCTAACTGCCTTCTGATTGATAATATCTACACCTATCTGACAGTTTTATGGTAGCCTCTAATTTGCTCCCTAAATGATACTAGATTACATCTTATACTATAAAATACCCATTAGCCCATTAGCCCATTAGTACCCAGTAGCCCATCTGCCCGGTAGTTTTAGGTGGATTTAACAGGGATAAGTTTTGATATTCTAGAGCTAGGTGTCTGGTACTAAGATTCACAATTTGCAAAAACCAAGCACGGCCGTTTTTGCCGCCATATTTCCAAGATGGCATTAATTTTTTTTTAAATATATCTATTTGGGGTCTATAGGGCCTACCCCTATAATCAAATAACCAAAATTAAAGGTTACTCAATTTTCTATAAAATATATCATATATGTATGTTTAACATATCATACGTGACAGCAGTCGAGTGAAAATGTTCGTTAAGTTAAAGGCGTTTGTTGTGAGCGATTTTTCAGAATTTAGGTATGTATTTTAGTGTTGCAGATTAGATTTAGAAAATAAGGTCGAACGGAGCCTTGACGTGCTTTGTATGCTTGTGATATGAAAGCGATGAACAGCGACATTTTACGAAAGGTACATTGAATTGGCGAAATCCTACTAATATAAAATGGGACACCTTTCATATCTCAAATAAAACTATCAGAGCTAGTGGCCAGGAAACAAACATACAGCGAGTCAGGTTTGAGTCCCTGTATATGTTTCTGTTTCCATGAAGCCAATGCTATATGCTATATGCTATATCAAGACGCATTGGTTAGTATTCAGTGTGAAAACCTAGGTAGGTATATATTCCGTTATATTGCAATCCACTTTAAGGAAAATAGGCTGCTTACTACATTATTGATATATGATAGTGCCTAACAGGATGATTATATATTACATTAAAAATACGTTCAACAATGTTCTATAAGTACCATAAATTCGTCAAAAATATGTAAATGCTTACAGGATAATCATATTCTATACACGTTTATTTAAAAGGAAATGAGATCATAATCTTTTTTTAATGCAATAAAAACCAGCTACTTACTAAAGTATATTACCTTTTTAATATTTTCCTGTAGAACATTCACTTTTACAGAATCACAGTTATCCATATGATGGCCATATAAGTAGAGGGTTTTACCAATAATTTTTCAAACAATACTTATATTAAGTATTTGATTATCTATACTTAATGGAAATGCACGTCTTATATTATACCCCTATTATATGCTTAACATTATCGCAGTGATAACTATTACCAGTCGTAGGTTCCGCTGGTAGTAGATATGGGTTGCTGAGTTTCCAACGTAGTTCTTGCAGCTGGGAGTCCGCATCTTGGATATGGAGAGTTAGTAATTCTCGCCTAAATGAAAGATATTTATAATTTATGAAACAAATTATCAATATAGAACATTCCTAGTATCTCCTCTTCACCAGTAGAAGAGTATGCTAGAGTGTTTGTGCATGTCTGTGACGTCCGTGTCTCAAGAGAATGGTACGAGCTATCAATTTGGAAGAACTTGCTGTTGCGGTTTCAGAGGAGGCGTCTTCTGCATCAGCAAATTATAGATAATTGCATTGCCAGTATGTCGAAAAAGTGTCAAGCTGTATTAACAGCAAGAGGTGGACCAATGGCTTATTGACATTTAATGTTAACACGTTTATTTGTATATTATATATGTGTAAGATTTAATTGTAAACATTAATAAATAAAGTAAGCATTCAAAGTAAAAAAAGACGGTGTTTTATGAAAAAAACCTCTGATTTTTTGCTAAATGATATCAATAATTCTCTACTACTAAATTTGTTTTAGTTCTACTAGCTATTCCATTTATTACACTCTGGTTTATAGCCATAGGACTTTTCCTATATTAAGTTAAATTTATTAGTATTGTCACAGAATCGCCAGAAGCGATTGTGTACGGTATACTGAAAATTCCCCAGATCTAGGGAAAATCTGCACAATCTGGCAACACCGCATCCGACGATATGGCAACATCGCATCTGAGGGTGCCAGATACACACCCTAAAGGCGAAGTCTCAATCTAGGACCTCAAATAACCAAGATATGCCTCTGCCCCCATTTAGAATAGTTGCGGCATAAGAACATGTGGACTACCCCTGTAGAACTCCTTTGAGATGTTTTGTATACAATCTAGAATTAGATGGAATAATTGAGAACAATCTAGAATGTGATGGAATGAATAATCGAGAAGCTTTTAGGACTTTCCCTGTCCTTGAAAATAGTATATAAAAGCCAGCCGATCGCTACATTAGTCAGTTTAGTTTGAACGCTCTTAGAGACAAGACTAAGCACCTAACTAGTAATTAAAAGAAGAAGAAAGATGACGACGAGGAGAAAAGGAGGTAGAGAGAGAAGGCAAAACAAAGAGAGGAAGATGAAGGGGGACGAAAACAGGAGAAGCAGTAAAAGAAACAATTGAAGTCGAACTTGAACATAGTGAAGGAAGGAATACGAACAGAACTCAACGTAGTCAAATAATGAATTCAGGTAGAAGTCGATATGGTAAATGACCAAATCAGAAAATTAAAACAGCAAAGTATGAATGCAGATCGGAAACCAGCCAACTTGCCGGCATGCAACAGATATCGAAAATGTGTCCAACATCCTCTGGCAAAGAATTGTTGAAACCACCAGTATTTGGGGGGGGGGTGAGACATTCTACGCTATGTACAAACGAGAATTTGAGGCGGCAGCACTAAACAACGGATAGAATGACAAAAAAAAGCGACTGTTTTGGGATTAGCCTTGAGGGGAAAGGCGCTGGAAATTCTTCAGAATATTCAGGAGGGGCAAGGAGATTACAACTCTGTGATCAGTGCCCTCGAATTAAGGTACAGCAATAAATACCTTACCCAGGTATTCCAAAGCCAACTGAAGAGCAGAGGTCAAGGGTCAATGAATATATTACAAGAATTTTGAGCGCAAGCTCCATAAGATTTCATCAATCAGAGATGGCGAATTACAAAAAACCCTAAGACTAGAAAGATTAAGGACTTTTAATTTATGGGCTAGAATTTGAGGCTGCAAAAAGTGCTTCTAGTCACCGAAGAACCGAGGAACAAACGGCAGCGACGAAGAAGACTTTAGAATACATGATGCAATACATGCTAGAATTGCTCGAAAAGTATTTAAAGACCAACGATATCACGAAAAAAGATAACCTAAAAGGCCACAGGAATACTAGGACAAACCGGCCCATAAGATTCTACCATTGTGGTAAGGCAGGACATTGTGGTGAGCAGAATTTGCCGCCACTCGCGCTATGAAGAATAACTGCGACAAGAAAGGGGAATCAGGGAATCGCGGTGACGTCGATGTACAGGGGCGAACACTTGCGACTCATCTTCCAGCCCCCAGAATAAAGGTGTCCTTGATGAAGCGAAACCACGAGAGCCTCGTAATCCCCGGATTGCAATGTAGTTTAATCATCAATACAGGAGCACCCAGATCAGTAATACGTCCAGATATCATAACGAAGACGTCCATAGAACTGAAGGTCATTGACACTAGATGCAGCAAACGGAGATGAAATTACCATTCATGGAGCAACCGCTATCGATATTGGAATAGGCAACACCTAGTTGAAAGTGAAAGCTTTGGTTGTTGACCTCATAGATGAATTTATTTTGGAACTAAATCTATTAGAAGACCTCAACTACATATCACAGTCCACTTCACGAACAGGATAGTGAGAGTTTGTAACAAAGAAATATTCTTCACCGAAAATATGTCCAGAAACTGCCCAGTGAGGCTAATTGTGGCCGAAGACAGCTGAATCCCAGGAAATTCCGACGCGATAATAAAAGCACATTTAGAAAGCAGACCTGAGGAAATATCCATCATGGTGGTTGAACTTATCACAGATAGACAGGATCTTCAAATATTAAAAGTATGGAATTACTAAATTTCGTTGTTCTGACCAACGTTGTATAATTTAATGTTACATTTGCCATAGCTTTTAAAAATCAATAATTTTTAAGATTCTGAAGACGATAACGAGCATGACGAGATTTTTCAAGTACTTCAGATGAAGAAAGTTCAAATGATGATAATGACACTAATGAAAGTGACAAAGATTGAATTATTATTCATAATTCTGTATGCTTATTCTATATTTTTTTGGTTTTTAATAAAATATAATTTATATTATTCAGCTATTACTATAACTATTCATTAACTATTCCTATATCATTCAAATAACATGTATTTTACATGTTATTTAACTGCATATAAAACGTAATACTCATAATCTACTTGATTCTGAAAAATTGACGTTCTTTGTCCGACTGGGGATTGACCGCGACATATTTGCCCGACACTTGTACTACATGTTGAGTACTTCTCTGGGACACAATAATTTCTTTTTATCCGACAGTTATTAATAAATCTTGGGTCCTCCTGAAACCTATGATTTCCACGCGTCGGTCTGGAAAATCGAAAATTTATTTTATCAACCAATTCAATAATTGGATTCCACACGTTTATTAAACAATATTGAAAAAAAGCAGTTGATTATCGATACATTTTTGAGAGTTGTAATTTCTACAAGTTTCTGTCTGTAGCAACAGGTTGCAAAATTTTTGTCGGGCCTTTTGTTCTCACGTGCTTCATTAATTCTTCTTGCCACAATTGCGGAAATTTTCACAGAAGAAAAAGATGGTAGACTAGGGCAATTAAGCCACACAAGAAGTTATAGGCGGTTATGTATGAGTTGTTCAGACTATTACAGTTGATATTTTCTTTTAATCGTTCTTTTTGTTCTATTTGCTTGTTTAACATTTTATTAAATATATATTAAACATTTTCTCTAGATTACTTGACATAATAACTTAATTACATTAGGAATACCTTATGTAAGTGTATTATTTTTTAGGGTGTGTGTGGTTGCTAATATATATCCAGTCAATAATTAAATTGTAATTAAATATTAAATAAAGTAAAAATTCCAACCTTATGTGTAGGAGTTGGTATTTGTGGATACATACTAATTATATATGAATACCAAATAATAGGCATGGCGTTTTTTTTAAATTCACATGCACGTGGGTATTTTAATAATAGTTATATTTGCATTATTATTATAATGGAATTATTTTTCTATTGACAAAGTGAACGTGAGATATAGGAATATGCCTGTAGATATAATTCGAATAAACGATACCTACTAGATATAACTTAGTATGCCGGGTGTCAACGTGACAACGAATTCGTTTACAAGGGGTGATACTTGCCTTTTAATTAAGAAATTTTATATTTAGGTTAAAGATGTTAGTTAGCTCATTGAAACTCATATTATCCATGAAGAGATAATTAAATATCACGTCCGGTTATTCTGAAAGGAAGAATTCTTGAATTAATCCTAAAAAAAATGTGTGAAGCCCTGTAGCATAAATGAACGCCCTGTAGCATAAACGAAAGATAAATTAATTCTACGCATGTAGTATAAGATTTTACACCATACCTTAAAATTACTTTTTCAAAACCATATTAAGTTTTTTTTTCAACGTGGCGACGGAGGCATTTTTTTTAATTCAATAATATGAGGCAATAATATGAGGCAATATGACTTTACTGATGAAAATGATAAATACTTAGTAAAAGTTAAAAATATTATTCATTCCCTCCATCAGGTTGGTCCACCAGAAACTGCTGAGGATGAATTATATTTCCTACCCTCATAATCTTCATCTATAAATGTAATTAGTCTTGCAGCTAATATTGAAAGTAAACACAGTACAAAACTAAACTGATCGACAAAATAAACTCTGGAGAGGGTTCCCATGCTTCCTGTTCCGTACTTACTAAATCATCTAAATTGTATATTCCTCCCTCCCCTTTCTTTCATTATCCTTTTGATTCTACTCCAGATATTCTCGATCTGATTCATATCCGGCGACGAAACGGCCACCCTTCCATTTCGTCCTTTCAATATTGTGATCCATAAAAAAAACTCGGTGACGATTCTAGCGATGATAACAATGCAATACTTCATTGTTATCAACTAAAATTAAATCTCCTAAATTTAAACATAGGGAATTACAATACCGGTAATACCAAAATCTCTGTATTATTCACCATTCATGCTTTCCCCCTCTGTATTATTAATTCAGGATTTTTATTAATTCTTATTGCACCCCAAGCAGCTTCTCCACATCTAATAGCCACCATCGCCGCCATGTGCTCCTCCCTAAATCTTTCGTTCCTTCTTTTTCACACCAAAACAGGCCTCCCCTACGTAAACACACAAAATCTCGTTTGATCCGTAAACAAAGACCTATTTCACTCTTATTCCCCAGTATTGGTACTCTGGCTCATTGAAGTTGAGGAGCCCGATGTTGAGGTCCTAGCAAACGGAAAGCTGCTCGTCTTGTGGATTTACGATTAAGTCCTTTTAAGTCCATGCTGCCTTCTTGTTAGAGTTGAAGAGACGAATTTCAGTGGCATTCCTGCCACTGATGACTGAAATATGTTGATTACTGCGCGTACAGTTTAGGTAAGGTTGTGCCGCAGATGACCGTTGTGTTTTGCAGTTGTGCCGTCTTCTGATAAATCGATCTTGCGCTGCATTGGTGTTCCGCCATCTGCCTCCCTTTCTGCGGTAATTAGTATCGCCAGCCTGGGGTCGACGAAGCGCGCGATAAATGCTGCCTACTATGGCCAATGGATCCTCATTCAAATCTGGCATTTCATAATGAATAGGCACTAACTAATAAGCAATCAAAGTAACAATCAACAAAAGTGACAACCAGTTGCAGACAATAATAACATGGATACGAGGAGAATTTTCAGGTAAACAAGAGTGACGATTCTTCTTCAAGAACATGTAGCTGCAAGTTGATTCCTCCACCAATAGTTCCGAACTCATGCAAGCAAGGGACATCTTGAATTGAAAAAAATAAACGGTGTGTTCCAAAGCCCCTTTAATGAAAGTCTCATTATGAGTAATTTAGATTTTTGTCGCTTTTAATGCTGCTCTGTATATTAAATTTTTATCTTGAGTCGATTATGATCCTCGCGTCTTCATAACTGAATTTTTATCTTTAACATGAGCCCCAGATTTTGAGAATCGATTGTCGAGTGAAATGTTGTCACTACAGGAAAAGTTTACAGAATAAATAAACAGTTATCGCACGGGCATTCTATGCCGCTCCTTCTTCCCCCTTCCTCGCAGACCGCCCGGGGGAGCGAGGAACCCAGCGTATATACAGGGCCCCAGGTTATCGCTGCGAACAGTTAGTGGAGATTTGTACAGAGTAGACCAGAAACGTGAACCGAGATTACATTGTATTAACATCGCCTATGGTATATTGTTCTGCAGATGGTTGCACAACAAAGCGTGGAAGTGGATTATAATTTTTCCGGTTTCCAAGAGATGAAGCTAAGTGAGTTTACATTTGTTTAATTATTATATTTTACGATGAACTCAATCAATATTACTCCTTTGGTTTGTTTTAGAATAAGCAATAATTAACAGAAAATAATTTAATTTTTTTAAAAGTTTATTTAGGTATTTCGCAAATTTTAGTTAACTAATTTAAATATTTATATTGTAATCTGTATACTCGCGTATACATGGATTATTATTACAAAGAAATTGGCTATCAGATACAACTATTTTCCGAGCTAATACTCCGCGAATATTGAATTACACTGGTAACTTACTAGCAACTTAATAGTAGTTCTTTCTGGTCGCCTTTTTTTTGTAATAATAATGAATGTACACGCAAGTATACAGATTTCAGTATAAATATTTAAATTAGTTAACTTAAATTGGCGAAATTCCTAATTAAACCTGAAAAAAATAAGACCGCCAATAAATAAAAATAATTTTACAATAATAAAGACAATATGATGTTATTAATATTCTTGATAATTATTGCGTGACTGTAAAAGTTGTAATAAAAAAACGAAATAATTATTATTTTAGTAAGTATAAAAATATATCTACTTGCAGATATCAATTTTGGAAAAGGCAATTAGGGTTCATTGGTCAGCACAAATATGCCAACATTACTCCAGACCAATATTAGTAACGAATTAGAATGTTAAATTTAGGGAACTGAACGTTTTAGAAAAAGAAAATTTTTGTGTTGAATTAATTTTACAATTGGACATTTACTCGCGTCGGCATAAATCGGTATAATTAGGTTGTTGCTTCTTAGGTTAATGTAAAATATGTACTGTAATAAATATTTTTTTATGGAAACAATTTCATGATTTTATTTTAAAAAATCCCATCTATTTACCGGAATAAAAACAAAATTTGTTAGAACTTTCATGAAATTCCCTTTTTGTTGGGCGCAATCGGAACAACCCTGGTATTGAAACCGAAGGTTACACCTGGCGGAGCAATCGCCCCGTAAACGTCACAAAATGTCCACGTAATGATTTATGAAGCGGCATCGCTTCCGAACTTCAAGAATACACCGGCCGTGCTATAACTGTTATTTATTCTGTAAACTTTGCTACAGGGTCTAGAACTATTTTTTTAAAGATCACCCTGTAAATAAAAGGAACAATCAAAAAATTCAAAAACCGTTTCGTGGTATAATATCCATCTTTAGGTATGCCATTGTGTTGATATCCAGGAAATATTTTTTGGATTGAAATGGGATCATCCCGAACTTTCAGAAATTTTAGTTTTTTATATACCGCCATGTTGTATCTTTATGTGAAATATCTAATCTAAATTTAGCAAAAACATAAACTGTAACTAGTTTACACTAATTTATAATTATAATTTATAAATATTTTATAGTCAACCTATTTTTCTTTCAAATACAATTATTGATATCAATGTACACCTTTCCCGAAAATGCATCCATGAGAGTGTAGAAAAGTTTAAAGGAATATGTGAATGAAATATTAAGTTCCTTTTTGCCAGTACAGTCATTTATATTCTGAGCATTCATTGTTAAGGAGAGTTGAGACTAAAAGATAATTGAATTATCTTCGGTTTGAAAAAAAACTTAGACAACTTAGACGCCCTCCCAACTCTGCTGGAATATTAAATGGTAGCGGCATAAACAGTTTATTTAAGATCTATTTTAAACTTCATACACAAATATTATCTCAATAAATTTATATGTATAGTGAACTTAAACCGAACACTAGAAACTAGAGAACAAAAACCGAGGCACGATCAGTGACGTAAAAAGAGTGTTCGCGATGTCACTGTATAACATCGTTATACAGTGCCACTGTCATAATATCGTCAGAATTTGAATTAGGCATGTACAGTACAGTTGGTAATATGTAATATTGTCCGAAAATTTGTGATGTTGCCACAGTTTCTACACTCGACGGCTTGATACTTGACATTAATAACCATAACGTCAAAGTACAAATACAATTTATTTAAAACTTATTTGCTGGTTACATGTTTTACAGCTGATGACGTGCATCAGTAATTGTTTTGAATCCACTATAAGACAATGGTATGTTCTAATATTTTTAGTGAGTATACAAAACTGGAGTTTACTTACTTCTTACCTGAAATCCAGTATACCTAGGCGGCTGCTGCTGCTGTCCGTCTCCTTCAGTGGTATGTTTAAAAGGATTTTGACCAGGGATGTCTAACGTTCCACCATGACCCATTTGATATGTAGCACCATAACCGTCTTGTGCCATTTCATGTAATTTAGTGCTGGACAGAGCTCTAGGAATCGGATTGCTCGGAACACCATGTGGAGCTAAATGGGAAGTCTCTTCGGCTACTTGTCGAGGATCCTCAGTTTGAGGAAGATCAGAAACGAACCCTTGATCAACTCTGTAGAAGTTGATAAAGATGAAAGCAGCCAAAACCAGAATACATATAAGACCATATCCTCGGAAGGTCGTTGTGGATCCGAATGAGCTAACAAACATTCCTCCAATTACAGCTCCACAACCCCTACCCAAACCATGATGGATGCCTTGCAGAACTCCTTGGGCAGATGATCGAAGTTCGGGTGGAGTATTATGAGCTATATAAGAGCAGCATGCTGCCCAAACTGCGGCATGTGTAATTCCCTAAAATAAAAGCAATTTTCCATTCAAACCACATATATTCATTATACAGCGGCCGAGAGAAAGTAATCGATTTTTTACCAAATAATGTTTTTTTCAAAAAACGTAATATGTTGTAAATAGGAATTTTTATATGAGATGTCAATTAAATTATTTTACCAAGTCATTTGTCATATTTAATTTTTTTAATGAAAAACAAATAATAATTCAGTACAATTTAATTTAATATACTTATAAATATCCAAGTCAACAATGTAAAAAAGACATGACATGGAAACTATTAAAATATATATTATAATTGATGCGTCACTGGTGAGAAATATATTTACAAGGGGAAAATCAATCGATTACTTTTTTTCGGCGGCAATTGTAAAATAAATTTAAGATCTCAGCGCCACGACGGATTAGCCGCAACTAATCTTTAGTACATCGTTTCCATGGAAATTATAAGTTAGTATTTTAGTGTTTATAAATAATCGTTTCCAATTTTAGTGTTAGAATTTTCAAAAAAAAATGACAATCAGTCATCATATTGTATACTAGAGATTAGTTCGGTATTCGGCCGCCAGAGGTCATATCGCTTGTCTTAAAATCCGATTAGCAAGATGAGTAAACCAAAAAATGTGGTCTTAAGAGACTTAAGACGCGCAATTATATATATTATTACGACGAGCGATGATATATGACGATATATATATATATATATATATATATATATATATATATATATATATATATATATATATATATATATATATATATATATATATATATATATATATATATATATATATATATATATATATATATATATATATATATATATATATATATATATATATATATATATATATATTAGGCACGATATGAAGGGCCCTTGAAAAGAAATTTGTGGTATCGTGGTATCGTAACGCGCAATTATATATATATATATATATATATATATATATATATATATATATATATATATATATATATATGTGTGTGTATATATATATATAATATTAAGAAGCGCGCTGATAATTAGGCACGATGACGCGCCCTTAAAAAGTTACGAGACCACCTATTCTCGGTTAATTCATATTGTCGTTAATTCATCTTGTCCGGATAGTACGTGAATCACTGATAATATCTGAAAACGAGGAAAATGTACTAAGTACAGACAAAAACATATTCCTTGGAGTATTCTTATTTTACAGGTATCTCAGTATCTGTTCTGCACAGAATATCATTCAGATATATACAACTTATTTTGGTATGGATATTTTCCGTAATTACTTGTCAAGAACAAAGGACAAAGAACCATGTCATAAGCAATGATAGTTGGCAGCTATTTTCTTTAATATGCCATACATATACGTATGTATTTAGTGTAGAAACAGTTTTGCTATAACTCAAATTGCACTTTAAAAGTAACAATATACCTTTACTTAATTAAGTACCTACCCTAATTTAGTAGTCATAAAAGCAAAGTATATGATTATATTAATTAAAAGATTAAAGTTGTTTTTTCTTTACTGAAATTTGGATCTATATAGCCGGGTACTAAGGAAACGGTATGCTTTTCAGTTTGTTTTTCGTCTAAAATACTTTTATACTTGTTTATCTATCAAAAACTAAATAAACTGAATAAAACTGAATAAACAAACTGTAATATCAATGAAGAAACTATCAATGTAAATATGTATAAATATATTGATTTGATTTTTAAAACCATAACTAGTGTATTACTTTAGACCTCCTTTCTGTAAAACACATAACCCTTGGTGTTTCCGCTCATCTCTACTTGTAGCTACCCAAAGACCCTATCGCCACTTCCAGGGAAAATTGGTACTTCTGCATTTTAAACAGATGTTGGCACGTAACAAAAACCTCGTACCACAGCTAGAAAGCATGTCACAAAATACAAATCCTCAACAATTATAGTGCGGGTGCTTATAAGTAATTTCTATAAAATGCAGGTAGCTATACGTAAATTCTCTAATTTAAGTAAGTTCTGAAGTTTGCTTAAGTCTACTAGAATTATGAACATTTTATACCTGCTCAGGTTTAGACTGAGCTCTCTCATTATCAATCGGCGTTTGTTTGTAGAATTTCATAGCCGGGTCTATGGGGGTCTACGGGGTTTTTACGTAGTGTATTAAAATTAGAAATTGTAATTGTATTGTAAAAATGTGTAAAATCAATTCAGTAAAATTAGTTTTTCCTCTGAAGATTCTGACGAACTATATTCCTATATTCTATGTGAATAATGATATATTATTATTATATACCTATTATATAATATGATATGTTCTATATATGATTCGATATAATATGATAGGTTTTATGATAGGTTCTACAGCTATGTCAATAAGATCGTTGAGTTGCCACATTTTCGTCTCTTCTTTTAGTATGTGATTTATACAACTTTTCCATTTATCTATAGTCACTCGTTCCAAGGAATTAGTTAACAAAACCTGATAAGTCACCTGTATTTTTCGATTCGAATAGCAGTAAACAGCCATCTGCAAAATCATTAGCATATAATTTCTAGGAATTAAAAAAAACAGCACGCCATGGAGTAGTTGATGATAAATACTCGTAAGTATTATATAATATATTATTTATATACTTTGGTATTGCTTTGAATTGATGCTAAAATTCAATTATAATAAATTTTATAGTTTTAGGTTAAAATGTTAGGTATCGAAGGGAAATCTAAAATATTAGGGGCACCTAAAGTATTAGGGGTCTTTAAAATATTAAGGTATTACATTAAGTATACTACAGTTGGCTATTAACGTTATTGTATATTCTTTCATTATATAATTAGATTGTAAATAATTAATATTTATGTAAACCCCAACTAGGTACGTATTGCAAAAAAATTATTACTGTAATATAGTTTAATTTCGTATTTTTTTTATTTCTTTGATTAAAAAGTATTGATATAAATAATTTGTATAAATAACTCTCAATATAATATAGTTAATATTGGCTGACTTCCATAACTAGTGTTACTAATAAGTATTTCTTGTGTATCACTAACATGGTGCCCATCTAACGTTTATTTTCTTGTCATTTTACTAACCCCTATTAACTAAAAAAATGTAGTTGCATATCTCAGATAGTAGTTCGACTATCACGCGTCTTTGCCAAGAATCTACCCCAGTGATACATTCTTTAAATTGCAATTTGAGTGTAAACCTAAAGGGTGTAAGGGTGTAAATGCCCTTAGAAATTCTGAAAATATTTAATATGTTTTAACCACTACAGCTTACCTACAACTCACCAGAGGTCGCTGATCAGCTGACCCATATAAATTTTAAAAAATGTAAGTATTTTGATGTCTATCAGAGGCGTTAGCAGGTAATTAAAATCATAGCAGAATTTGGTTAAAACATTTAAAGAAAAAAATAATCACTGATTCTGCAACAAATCCATCAATTCTCCAGGATGTACTGGGATGCAAATTAATTAACCTAAGTCAGTATCATATTATCTCTTACCTGCATAAATTCGAAGGGCAGAACCCACCATGGATTGGTCAACCATGATATGTACAGAAATCTCAATGTGTTTCCTATAAGTCCAAGGCACAGGACTTTAACATGTCCCATTTGTCTTATCAGTCTAAAGCTAAAGAAGTAAGCAAATATCTCCGAGATATGGTTGATGACTGATGCAACTCCAAATAACGTCGGTGATCCACCATAATCTTGGAGGTGCCAGAACAGGAAGGTGAATATCAAACCAATTCCAAAGCCCATGAACCAGGCGACGAAGAGGAAAGAAGCGCACTTTAGGTTCTTGAACTGCTTGAAGACCGTCATCCATTCCGGTATTTCACGTATTGTTTGAGCAAATATTTTTGTCTGGAAAATAAGATAATTTGAGGTACAGTTAGTAGCATGATACCTAGAATCGTTGGGATAGCATTAGACATTGCAACTACCGTGATTCAGATGGCATCACTTATTGTGTTTCAATAATTGTAATTCACATGCTTAATTATAGGACAAATTTGTATTTAAGGAGTTCTCTGTTGCGTTGGTCTATCATAAATATCACGTTCATCGGTTTGATAGTACGTATGCCTTTGGGTGGAACGTTGCTTATGTATTTCCCTCTCGTTTCGCCTGCGTTCCGATGAGTTTTGCCTATATTTTATTGGGGGAGCCACTGAGTGTTCCTTGAATACTCTTCTCTGTTGCGTTGGTCTATCATAAATATCACGTTCATCGGTTTGATAGTACGTATGCCTTTGGGTGGAACGTTGCTTATGTATTTCCCTCTCGTTTCGCCTGCGTTCCGATGAGTTTTGCCTATATTTTAGTGGGGGAGCCACTGAGTGTTCCTACTATGTTCCTTGAATAATAAGTTAGCTATGTTTAGAAAGCGTGCAAGAAAATGTATTTATCAGATATGTAAAAACAACTACATAATATATGTAAAAAGAAATATTAGTCAGCAAGGTGCTTAAAATATTATTTTATCTAAAAGTTTATAAAAATAAAAAATGGATACATAATTTTCAATAACAGAGACATTCCTATTTAAAATACGTGATGAAGAAAGAAAAAGGCATGCACTTGACATTCGAAAGGCAAAAAATTCACAGAAATTAAAAAGCATCTCTTCCGGACATATATCGCCAACGCGAAAGTCTAACCAAAGGAAAAAAAGGAAAAATTTTGTATCCGAAAAAAAAAAGAGTGCGAGATTGTCGAGGCCGACATCTGCAACATATCACTGTTGTGTTGTAGATGTCGGACTCGACAATCGCGCCCACTTTTTTTCGGATAACAAATTATTCCTTTGATTGGACACATAAAATTTCAATTAAAATAAAAAAAATTGAGTTTTGTAATAAAAAATCGTAACCGCAAATTAAGTGTCTGCACAGAAGAACTGCCAAAAATAACTATATTCACAAAGGAAAAAACTTTATTTCGTACAAAAAAACGTATACAAATGTAATGTTATTGAAGGTCAGTGCAGCTGGCCTTTTATATGAAAATCAAATGCAAGCATGCATTGGCTGCGTCGGCATTTTGTGCCTTCATTCTGCACGTAGGTAACATAACGATTAGATTATGTTACGAAGTGTAATCAAGGTTAAAATAAATATAATTTATAAAGTATACAATGTCATAATTCGCGCGAATAATCGTAACTTATGTCCATTCAATTTGTTTCATGTTTGGATTAATAACTGTTCTCAAAATAATAGATCGTCACTAAATAAAATGTTTCAGAGCCTTACACCATTTTTTTGCTATTTTTTTCTATTTTTTGACTTAAGCAAGTACTAGTATTCCTAATATATGTATAGGTATATCAAATAAGGTATGCCCAGGAGGGCCAATTTTGTCACGATTACATTTGTCTATTTGAACACGTGTACATCAGGATCATACAGAAGGATCAGTTAGTTTACCAAGAATGTTTTTAGATTTTTACGTTACGTTACAGTGTTTCACAAGAACTATCTCAGAAGTCGATGATGGATCTATCATTCCTTGAATGAATCTACTTACTTGATGACTAATTACGTTTTCGAGTGATTGTACATAAATTTATAGATAGCCGTTTTGGAATAGTTTGGTGTTAACAAGTTGGTTGACAGCCTTCTGTATGCTGCCTGCTAAGTGTTCTGCCGCTTGACGGCAAGCCTGAATGATCTTGAGATCAGCGAGCAGTGTGTCTCGTACCCCCGAGAATACCTATCACCAAAACTACCAAAGTCTAACAGAATGACCTCGATAAAGCCTACGGAGTTCGAAGAGAAGATCTACATATTTAGTCCGTTTTTCCTCCTCTTTTAAGACGATGTTCATCTCGGCCGGAGCCGAAAATTCTATAAATAACATCGCCTTAATTTGATGGTCGAGTAGTACTATGTCAGGCTTATTGGTGCGTATTAGCCTGACGGTGGGGAATGAGTAGTTCCAATAGATTCGGCACCGTTCGTTCTCCACAACGGACTCAATATAACCCGGAGCAAAGGCAGCACCGGTGTCTCGTCTATATCGTACGAGTGCCGAATATGGTAGTCCGGCACTCGTAAAGCCGCATTATGTCGATGGATATACGCAGAGACCGTATAAGCACTACATGCTGATAGTAAGTGCACGACGGTCTCTGGCGCCCTTCGAAAGGCCCGACAGCTGATATCAGGGAACTGCATACCCTTGAGGCGGCTACGATAAGCGAGTGTGTTATGTACACCGTCTTGGCAGGCCATGCTGAACCCCTCAGTTTCAGACTTCAGCCCAGCCGACCTCAAAATGGTGAAGGTCAGCCATTTGGATAAGTCTCTGTCTTCTATGTTTTTAAAAGAAGGCACAGGACAATGACGTATCCATATGCTGCTGCAGATGAGAACAGTGTTCTGCAGCTTATGTGGGCTTTTTAAGGCGGGCGGGTTCCAGCTCGGTGATCGAGTGCTGGTCTTCCCACTCGAAGTCTGAAACGAGTCTAAGTTCATCGGTTATTATTATTATATGTATTATGTGAATAGCAATATTTTGTTATTGATTTTTATACAATGTATATAAAAAATTATATTAATTACAGCTTTCAATAATTCCGTAAAAAATATTTAGTTTACAAGCAAAAACTTGTATTATTATGGTCTATATTATTCGCAGTTATTTGGATATCGATTAGTCATAGCAGTTGTATGTATTTTCCTCATAGTATGTATAATACTTTGTATAGGTATGTATTAATATAGTTTGATAAGATCATGTTTGAACTAAAATTTAATTTTGCGTAAGAATGCCATATTTTATCTAACGTATGTGATCTAATCAAGACCAGAATTATTCATAAAACCAAATTAAGAAATATCTGCACGTTCCATCTTGTTTTATTTCTTGGCTGGATTGTTGGTGCAATGTCGAGCAAATTATAACTATAATTTTGTTTTATTGCGTTTTAATCGTAAAAAGAAAGCATAACAAAACCAAAACATTAATTGAAAAATATTTATATTGAGTTTTAGTAGCTCATATCTTCGCAACCAATAACTAAAATAAAAAAAACCAAATACGAAAATGTAGAAAATTTAATGATCTTTCAAAGGATGTATCGCACATCCCTCTTTCCATATGATGGATTTCATATACCTGCGACCTCCACGTGGGAGTTTAAGTATGTCGCAGAAAATTTATGCAGAAAGATTTCCCTTTTCAATAAAAACGATAAGTTTCAACGTCTTTGCGAAAAATCATTTTCCTGTGAATTAATCGCTCATTATTAATCGTTTCATTGCACCAGTCTGTAAGTATAACAGATTCATTTAATGTTTTAGAAAACTAATTAATTAATTAATTAAATATAAAGGACCCCGCAAGGTACATACGGAAAATGATTTGTACATATGTATGATGGAATATTACAAGTGGAGGTTTCGAAAAGCAGTGCCTTTTCTCGTTTTAACTCATCAGCTTAGGTTTGAGAAAACTCCGGTAGATCGCATTTTCGGACCACGGGGGCCCATGGAGACTTTTGAGAAGCATCAATTTTTGGATAATATCCTGGAATATGGGACATTTTAACCGAGGGCCATTTTCCGTATGTTCCGTGCGGGGTCCTTTACTGAAATGCCACCAAAGAAAAATTTTAGATCACAAAACAAGAAAATACGAGAACAGAAATTTGCTGCCTTCAAATATAGTAGTGATATTTTGTTATATTATTATGTGATTCACACTAAATATTTTTATATGCTGTTTTTTGTTTGTTTCTTAAGTTTTCATTATTTTGTCAGTTACAAGTACTCCATATACACATAAACCTGTATACAATATTACTAGATATTACCTTTTGCTCCTTTGGAACTGGCATATCGGAAGCCCTGGTATCTGCCAAAGAAGGAAGATTAAGTTGCTCGGCCAGCTGGGCCTGCATTTTATCCTCTTCCGATATTGGTTGCTGACTTTTCTCTACGTCCACGGACATGGGAGCAGGCCCATCGTACTTGAAAGTAATCTGAGTTGCAGAGATAAGAGCGGCTCCCATTAATACAGAAAACGTAGCGAAACAAATAGTGTAGTTCTTTTCCTTCTTGTCCGGTTCGCATGGATGGTTTGAAAATGCAGTAGAGTGGTCTAACGCGATTCCCACGAAAAACATAGCCAAACCCCAACCTAGAGAGCCGAACATTCTTTGATGGCCGTATGTATCGGCGTCCTCACCAAGAAGTGTGAGCACAGCAGAGTCTGCAAGTGTTACCGCGGGCGCACTGAAGAATTCCCCAATTATTACTAAGAGTAGTAACAGGAAAAAGGCTTTCTGTATGTCTTCAGTCCGGTATACTATAGAAGAAATGATTGGTTTTACCCAACTTTCGTGTTCCTTGGGATTGTAATTAGTAGCATAACTGACGTTTATTGGTGATTGACCAACACTACTAAAGTAGTTCCTGGCGGCTCGGGTATTTCTCGTGTAACTGAAATTTTGTCGAAATAAATAAATTATATAACTATACATGGTGTTATGTTTTTTTCTTTAAGATATAGTTTTTGTTTTTTTCTTTATGTTTTTTCTTTATATTTTCGAGATTTAATAGTAACTAGTAGTTTGTACAATTTACATAAAATGCTACATTACAGGAGATATAGCAAATTATGTGCTTCGCAGATATAGTTAGTGGCGCCATCGCGGTGACAAGAATGTGCAACTCTTAGTCTATATGAAAAGTAAACAAATCATATTAGAGCATATATGTTTGTTAACGTGATAAGTGCTTTGAAATTATGAAAAGTACGCTTTCCCTGGATCGAAAGGATAGAAGGAAAAGATTGATAGATTCCGTTCGTCGTGCTCAGTGAGTATTAAATATTAGATGGGCTTCATTTACTGTAATTTTTAACTCTTTTGTAGGTTATACTTCATTTTCAGATGCATTCTGAAAAATTACACAATACTATTATTCAATGTAATTTAGTGTTTGTACAATTATATGTCAAGTTTCGTTCGTAATTATATTGCACAATATTTAGACAATTCTGTTATTTTTTAAAGTTTGTGCGATAATCGGGGCAACATTGTTCATTTTTTACTGCAATTTCGGACTCATTGTTGACATTTTGTTTACCTCCTTCCGTTTAAGAGCTAACGTTTTTCAAATAAATCGATATAGTCGGGTCAAATTATTCGTGAAAAGTGTGAACATTCTAAATCAAAATGGAATCAACCAATCGACCTATTTTTTTGAGAATCGTTCCTGATCATAAATAGAACAAAGTTGAGCTGTAACATCTGACAGCTTGGCTATTTTACCATAGGTAACCCAGAAACTAGCCAGTTTTGATGGCCTCATTATTGGAGAATTGGAAATTTTGTTAAATATTGCTAAAAAAGGCTGGAAAACTCCACTCAGGGGTTTTAATAGATAATTAGTGACAAAATAAAAAAATGCAAAAAATCTAAAATACCATAAAATATAGGATAAATTTTTCTGAAATCGTTGGAATTTTGAAAATTTTTCATGTGGTGACCTATTGCAACACTGTTAAGTTCAAATTTCGGAATACTTCCCAGCCTGTCACAGCGAACCATCAGGAAATCATCAGTGCCTTTATCGAAAATGTACAGGTGGAAGAAGATGATTTAATGTATTCAATAATGAGCGACACTGAACGCTGAACAACGACGTGGCCGCACGTTTACAACTTATATTAAACGATTTCTTCACGAAAAAATGCTCGCTATAAAAAAACAAAGTGAAAATTTTAAAATAAATTTAAAAAAAACTAAGCCAAAAAATTATTTAGTTTTCAATGTATTTAAAATATATTGAAAAAATTTTGCCTGCTGCGTGTACAACTTAGTGCGCAATTTAGTCAATAACAATTTAAAATAAAACAAAGAAATTAAATTGCTATTGCCCAGCAAGGACCTGCTATTGTTATTATTTGCACATATAGTTACACTAACATTGGTATTTTTCACTGTCACTTATTAGCAGAACTCTTCACAAAAACTCACATCAGAAACTCATATCACTATTCACTATCTGAAAATAAGTCACTTTCGCTACTGTTTTCATTTACATTTATTATGAGTGGTTTAACGGGGTATCCGGAGTATCCATCATAATATCGAGATCCCACATTCTTGATTCCACCTTCTTCACATGGTCTATACATTTTATCCAGTTGGCCGCATTTACTTCTTTGATTGGACCACTGAGAAGTTTTTTCACATCAGCTAAATGTATTTTCAACTTTCCTTTTATTTGCTCCAAAATAAGCTCAATTGGGTTCAGTTCACAGTGATATGGAGGCAATCGTATTACCTCCATTCCTCTTGCTTTGGTCATTTCATCCACTACATACTTCTTGAAAGTTGGAAAATGTTGCCTTACCATTGTCAATAATTCAGCTTTATGTAGTGAATCATCGTCTTCAATGTTTCTTTCTTCCAGCCAGTCTCTAATTTGTGGGTAGCTGTTCTGTTCTAAGAGAATAATAAGAAGCATTATCCATCACTATAACAGATCCAGGTTGTAATTTGTCCAGAATTTATTTGAACCAATCCTCGAAAACGGTGGAATTCATGGTGTTCATGGTAATCGCCTGTTTTCTTGTATTCGAAGGTTAAAAGGCCGTCATTTACAAAACCACATTCACTTTTTGATATGTTATAAATTAAATTGAGTTAACATTATTGTTTTTTTGCATCTCTTATATTAGGATTATTGCTCGCCCCGCTGAGCACCGCATTCCATTAGTTTGCATATCAAACGAAAGCACTATACTGCATGGAATGCTTGGTACCTATAAAGATTATTTGCTTACAAGAAAAAGGTACCTATAGAATAAATAAATTTAAAATTCGAAATGTCTGCAGATACTGATTGCACACCTCACAATTGAAATTATTAATTTAAATAATAACCTATGTGCAAAAGCAACTAAATTTCCAAGTCGTTGAAGAAAATTTAAACTAGTACCAATACAAAACAGTGTATCATTGGACTACATTACTAATTGTACCAGCGAATGGCAATACCAGACCACTCAATAACAACACAACATTTTCAATAAGTAATAAACATCTGTTATATCATAAATATTCTTACCTAGCAAATTCTATGGTATCCTGGGCGTGGTTAACGTATTCAGGCGGATGTTCTACTCGGACTGACCTCTTATTAATCATTCTGTCATTAACACCAGGGGTAGTCAGCATTGGTGTATTATTTTTCATTTCTGTACATGCAGTTGCCGGGGGCTGTATAGAGCCCAGTGGAACAGTGAAAATAATCCATGAGGCTAATGACGCCAATAACAGTATCTTTCCTTTTTGCCATCTATCAGCCAAACTTCCCCAGAAAGGGGCCGACAAAAATTCTACGAAAGGCCTTGATCCTATTAAGAATCCACTCTGGCTCGCATTCATTCCCATTTGCTTAAAATATATACCCATCAAGGGAAACAAAGAGCCAAATGCAGAGTAGAAGAAAAAATAAAAGCTTTTTACGACTAGCATTTCTTGATCTACTGGGCCGAATAGCATTTCCAAAATATCTGACCGTCCTCTTATTTTGTGTGTTGCTTCCTTTGGCTGAGGGTACCTGTAAACCAAATTCGTATCACTATAATTCCAGCAATAGATAATAATGACATAAATAAATTATTAGCAAATACAAATATCAGTATCACTACATAAAAATGGTCACAGGATAGAAAATCTGAAACGGCAACGTTGCACGGCCGGTTCCATCAGGTAATTAATTATATTATTTTTCCAATTTTCTACAAAATAATTACTCAATCTTGGCGACTAAGAAATAGGAATTATTTGGAAATTATTATTTGAAGTTCGATGGACAGTTTTTAGAATACTGACTACGTAATTGAATAAGGAACTAATTCATTCAATGTATTTTATTGCTTCATGTTCAATTACACCTTAAAAATGATAAATTCATAAATTTAGGCTTGGATTTTTGGGAACGTAGTAAATTTGTCCGCTTCTAAGTCTTTTAACTGTAACTCAGAAACTATTCATTTTTAGTAGGTACATATAAATTTAAAAAACTTTCTCTGCAACAAAATAAGTCAAAAAAACTTCTTCTTTGTGAATGGATTTTGAAGTAGGCTTTCACAATATTTACAAAAAAGAACGCTGACGTAATTTCCGTAAAAATGGTGACCGACGAAAGTACTTTTGATAAAATGCGTTGAGATGTAGTCGTTCAATGTCACTTACTTTTTTACGATTTTACCACTTTTGACCTTAATACCATATTATTTTTAATTTTTACACATAATTTTTTTTTATTCCTTTTATAAAACATGATTATTCCTTTTATAAAACAATTATTTTCGGTTTATCAATGATAATTTTAAAGGTATTTTTTCAAAATTTTGATAGTCATATGATCTTACATAATCATATGACTAGCATAATCTAATAGAACTATAATGTATTAATTTAGAGCTGTTTCGATTGCAGAAAAAATAACTTTTTTCTACGTTCATGCAAAAAAACAAAACTTTATTGAACTGTATTTAGTGCAAAAACTGGTTCTTTATTGCACTAGTGCAATAAAATTTTTATTGCACTCATCTGTCATTCTACTACAGTGTTTTGTGATCATGACAAACATAAACATAAAATTTGACATTTACTATTGCCACCTAAATAAAACATTTTTTTATTTTGCTTGAACCTAGAAAAAATATTGAATGCAACACGTACAAAAAGTGCACTCGACGTGAAATTTGGACGTTGAAACCTTGTAAAACACTTACATTTTGCACTTGTTGCTTAAATAACTATTATGTTGTACTAATTTGAAAATAACAGAAGATTTACTCGCGCTTCGACCATGAAGGACAATATAGAGACAAGACATTTTTGAAGATATTGTTGATGTTTTTAATGCTTTTAAACTTAACTGGACAAGTTTAAGGGGTGTCACTACAGATGGAGAATAATAAATCAGGGGATGACAGATAAAAATATGGAAGTGGTGGCTAAAATGAAATCAAAATATTCACAGAGAAATATTGACATAATCCGTTCACATTTCGCTGTATAATTAAAATCATTAAAACACCTGTGTAGAATCATTAAAATTCACACATATATTGGAGACAGCTATTTCGTGTCAAAATTTCATTAAATCAAGTGGATTGAATCACCTCCAGTTTCAGCAATTCCTGCAGCACTTGGACAGGGAATATTCAGACATCATCACTGGCTTAGTGAGGGCAAATGTGGAAGACATTTATAATAATAGAGATAAGAGAAGAAGTGCAAACAGTCATGAAAATGAAGGGCATGATCAAGCTGGAATTTACAACTCGATTTAAGGATTTCCATTCAGATAAACTTCAATTCCAAATATTTCTAACTCCTGTCGACGTAGGACGTAGCAAGTGGAAATTTAGCTTCAAATTGAATTAACTGAACTCAAGGCAGATGAGTTTCTGAAAAGTCAATTTCGTGCTGGTACCTTTGTCAGACTTTTACTGTCAGATATATGTTTCCAAAGATAAACATTTATTTAGAACTTTAGTTGCCATAGCTGAGCATTATTTGTATTTACAAATAATCAAATGTATTTACCAGCTCTATAGGCACCAAGATATAGTGCTCAAAAAATTTACATTTTTTTCCAAAAAAGTGAAATGTTAAGATTGAGTCAACATTCTTTCGTCCGGGTTTTTTACAGGTAAAGTCATATGGGAATATACTCTAGCGAATGTAATTAAGCTTTATTTGAAGTACAGAACGACTTCCGTAGGTCTGATAGTTTCCTTACAATGCTTAAAAATACAAAAAATGTCCAAGGATAACGTACTTACGTTTTAATTTCTTCACGCATTGCAAATTTACTTCATTTTATATCTGTTTATTTAACACATACAGATTATATTTATATATACACTGTGTTCATTTTAAAACTTACCACCCCCTGTAATTGAAAAGCCGCAAATTATTTGAGAAATCGCCGGGACCCGTCGATTTTTGTTTTAGAGGGGAACATTTTTGACAGTCAAGATGTCTTGAAATGTTCATCCCCCAAACCCCTAGCAAACTCTATTTTAAAATCGTAAATATAACTACCCCAAGTGTTATATATTACTTGAAAGCCCTTTTCATTGCAAACACAGCAGTGCATCATTTTTTGAAATCGGATGAGATTTTTAAAAATTATTCAAATTTCACAATAAAATTTACCACCCCCTATAATGGAAAAACCGCAAAATATTTGAGAATTCGCCAGGACACGTTGATTTTTACTTTAGGGGGACATTTTTAACTGTCAAGGGGTCTTGATATATCCATCTCCCTAACCCCTAGCAGCCCCAATTTTAAAATCTTAAATGAAACTAACCCACGTGTTACACATCATAAAAAAGCATTTTTCATGGCGAATCCTGCAGTGCATAATTTTTGGATGTTTGTTGAGATTTTACAAAATTATTTGAGGAACTTATTTCCATGCAATAATAAAGACGGTGCTGAAATTCCTCGCGCACTTCTTCAAAAGTTTCTTGCCCGATATCCCTGCAAGTAGCTGTTATACGATTTTCTAGATCTTCAATTTTTCATGGCGGTGTTTTGTAAACCACTGATTTGAGATACCTCCATAGGAAAAAGTCATTTGGACTGAGATCGGGAGATCTCGCAGGCCATTCTATCGCCCCTCTTCTTTCTATATACCTGTCAGGGAATGTGACAATCAATCACTCACGCACAGGTCTAGCCTAGTGTGCAGTGTGCAGGTGCACCATCTTGGTGAAAGTGGATTAGGTCTTCTTAGAGTAAAGTATTTCCGTTCCGAGTAAAGTATTTTCCAACGATCGAGTGATAAGTGCATCAATTGTATCCCAAATTATATTTAAATAAACATTTCTATTAAAGCCCGACAAAGTGTATGGAAGTGGGATTTTAGATCTACTCGTAAAATAATAATCAAAAAATCGACATTCAGTTCTGAATCCTCAGATGACGGTGAATTAATTGTTAAATACGACGACAGCACAGACACATAGACCATTTCTGACAACTGCCTCGGAAACTGTTGAAAATATATATTGTTCGGAGGATTATTCCTCAAATCATCCTAATACTCATCATACTATAGATATAACTTCCTCGACTGCTGGAACGTTTAATTGGAATGTTGACAATAAACATTATCTTCAACTATAATGTGGAAAATATTACGCGATCTACTACGAGTAACGGTGGTATTTAGGCCTAATCATAGAAATGGTTAATGATAATACACTCCGATATTTTTGAGGAAAAAACGGCGGAGTGAAACATAATTCTTGTGGTCAGAACCAGATAATATTTGCACCGTTTTGGGAGAGTTTATTTCTTACGGGACTTTAGAGGCTTATAAAGGGACTAAAGAAGTTCCGTTGTAACTAACCGATCTATAGTTGAAACTAATAGGCCTACTAGCACACAAGTAAAACAATTTATCTGTTTAATAATATGTATGTATTTGAGAATATATAATAAAACTGTTTTAATTCAAATTCGAACGAACCTTTTATTTCAACAACTGTCTTAAAAATAACTTGTCTGTAAGATTTGTTATAAAAAAAATTAGCAGTTTCGAAATTACCATTTTTTATCTCTTTAGAATAGAGTTAAATGTTTTCGACGAAAACGTAAATTTCTTCCTATTTTCATATAAATGAATATCTACTTTTCCTGCATAATAATCTATATATTTTATTAAAGGACACTAACTGATGAAAAATTATGTGTATTGTTCCTCTGAAAAGCAAAAAAAAAGAACTGGAGATTACATGTCAAATTTAATCAAATTCAATATTAAATTGTTGTTGCTGCATTATGACCATATTGAGCGGCATATATATTTGCTGTTTCGAGGACTGAATTTTCAAATTTGGATATCGGATGTCTGTGGATGTCCATGGATATCTGTGGATGCCCACGGATATCAATGGATATCCGTGGATTTATGTAGATGTCCGGGAATTTCCGCAGATGTTTATGGATCTCCATGAAACCCATGCTCCATATTGGTTCACTTTGGCCCCTCGGTTTTATTCTAAAGTGACTTGTTGACTTTAACGCGGAACACATTGTCATTTGTATTTCTATAACTTGGGAAGTTAAATAAGAAGGAACTTTCTTAAAAAAAAATATGATTTGTAAATTGAAACCAGTACTGAAATTGAAATTGCTACCAGTTTTACGTATCTGTGATACATTATTTTAGGATCATAAAATAGATATAAGGTTAGGAATATAATTGATCTATAATTATATTTTTGATAATAATTGTTGAAAAGCTAAACAAACGATTAAATATGACATAAATGGATATAAAAGGTAGCTGTAGCAAAATAATACTGTCATAGAAGATTAGCATCGCAACATTGGAGGATCTGATTAGAGTGTTATTATGTAAGCAAACTGTCCAATGTCAATGTTTCTGAGTGGAAATATATTTTTTTAAATTTGGCATTATCAAGAAAACATTTTGATAAAAATTAGCAGTGGCACATATTTATCTGTTCCAGATATTTCTCATTAATGTAACACTGAATTTGAAGCGACTTACATGGATGGATCAACTTCTCCCTCAGCTTCGGGGTCCACCATGGGTCGTACACCAGGTTGGGGCTGTGGCGCCCCAGTCATGGGGTAATCATAATCTCCGCTTTCCATCTCAAATCGCTAAATTCGCGTACACCGACACTAACAACTTCGTTTTCCACCAGAATCGATGACAACTTGGAGTGGAGCTCATGGAGGCGAAATCGATAGGAAACGCGCGCCGACCTGCCATGCATATTAGGCACCGCCACCGTCCAATGAATGAAATTTGATTTTCATTGTGATTTTGTAGAAATTACATGATTTAAACAAGGATACTGTGAATTTATATAATATATAACTGTATTTATGTAATATATAATTTATGCTATGAAATTTTATGTAATATATAACTTTAAATTTTCATTATTACTAACTAGGTATTTATTATTTTAGTTTTCAGAATCATGAGACTTTTTTTTAAATACATATTTTTTTACAAATAATAACATTTTTTTAATACATATGGTAATAGATCTAAGTATATATTTAAGCAACTTATATCAATCTTAGTTTATCAAGGTCTGTGGCAATATTTTAAATGCAGTTTTCCATCTGGGTCTCCATAGTATCTGCTTTTCTAAGTATAACTTGCGTGCATTTATTTATTTGACTGAAGATTTTTAGTCACAGTTATAAAATTTCAAATAATATTTCAGATAAGTTATTCTACGTCAAATTCAAACGAAACAATTTAACACATTGTATATTTTTAGAAACATGTCGGTCTCTAGTCGTAGTTGTTGTAGTCCATCGAAAGTTGTTGAATACAATATGATGCTAGTGTTGATATTATATATATATATATATATATATATATATATATATATATATATATATATATATATATATATATATATATATATATATATATATATATATATATATATATATATATATATATATATATATATATATATATATATATATATATATATATATATATATATATATATATATATATATATATATATATATATATATATATATATATATATATATATATATATATATATATATATATATATATATATATATATATATATATATATATATATATATATATATTAGCTTTGAAATTCTTTGCTATTCATATTTATTTTGTGAAAAGTAATCTTGGGTTTGTAGCATTTCATTACATAGAAATAAGCAACTAGACGAATAAGAAAGAAAACACACTTACCAGTACTATATCTGGACACACATACGGAAATGAATCACTATGCATATGAAAACGAACCACTTAGAAGTTGTACAAGTTCTTTCACCTTTCTTGAGGATCTTCAGAGCAGTATACGATTTATTTCATTGATCATTCATACTTGAATTTAAATTACTAATACACCAACACTTGCAGTGAAAACTAATGTCATAAAACGTCACTGCAAGTGTTGGTGTATTAGTAATTTAAATTCAAGTATGAATGATCAATGAAATAAATCGTATACTGCTCTGAAGATCCTCAAGAAAGGTGAAAGAACTTGTACAACTTCTAAGTGGTTCGTTTTCATATGCATAGTGATTCATTTCCGTATGTGTGTCCAGATATAGTACTGGTAAGTGTGTTTTCTTTCTTATTCGTCTAGTTGCTTATTTCTATGTAATGAAATGCTACAAACCCAAGATTACTTTTCACAAAATAAATATGAATAGCAAAGAATTTCAAAGCTAACAAATATATCCAGGGTGAAAATTGGATTTTTTTTCGAGAATTTTCGAAGAAACAATTAATACATACAACCAACAAATGATTTTAGTTTTGACTAAGCAAGCAATTTCTGTATCACTCCCTCTTTGAATGCTTCAGAACTCTATTGTATATATAATTCAATATTTTCCCGCATATAGTTGGAAAAAGTAGTTGTTTTTCAATAGGTTCAACAAGATTTTATGCATTTTAAAGTTTAACATCTTCTGGATAACTGTATGCCTAATGCTTTTATATATAATATGTTCAAATAGAACAAATATAAATAGTAGACTAGGTTTGTGTAATCTAAGAATGAGTTCCGTCAAAAACTAATGTCATAAAACGTCACTGCAAGTGTTGGTGTATTAGTAATTTAAATTCAAGTATGAATGATCAATGAAATAAATCGTATACTGCTCTGAAGATCCTCAAGAAAGGTGAAAGAACTTGTACAACTTCTAAGTGGTTCGTTTTCATATGCATAGTGATTCATTTCCGTATGTGTGTCCAGATATAGTACTGGTAAGTGTGTTTTCTTTCTTATTCGTCTAGTTGCTTATTTCTATGTAATGAAATGCTACAAACCCAAGATTACTTTTCACAAAATAAATATGAATAGCAAAGAATTTCAAAGCTAACAAATATATCCAGGGTGAAAATTGGATTTTTTTTCGAGAATTTTCGAAAAAACAATTAATACATACAACCAACAAATGATTTTAGTTTTGACTAAGCAAGCAATTTCTGTATCACTCCCTCTTTGAATGCTTCAGAACTCTATTGTATATATAATTCAATATTTTCCCGCATATAGTTGGAAAAAGTAGTTGTTTTTCAATAGGTTCAACAAGATTTTATGCATTTTAAAGTTTAACATCTTCTGGATAACTGTATGCCTAATGCTTTTATATATAATATGTTCAAATAGAACAAATATAAATAGTAGACTAGGTTTGTGTAATCTAAGAATGAGTTCCGTCAAAAACTAATGTCATAAAACGTCACTGCAAGTGTTGGTGTATTAGTAATTTAAATTCAAGTATGAATGATCAATGAAATAAATCGTATACTGCTCTGAAGATCCTCAAGAAAGGTAAAAGAACTTGTACAACTTCTAAGT